>CM042243.1:47651048-48076048 GCA_023566225.1 Romanogobio albipinnatus
CAGTATGTTGGCTTGTTACACATACAGTATATAAAATCTCAACTGCTTGATTGTTTATATTGTTACAAAATGTAAACTATATGTCAACCATGCTGGCAAAATGAGTTGCAATGAGCAAAATATATATTTTGTTGGAATCGGACAAAAAATGACTGAGCTACTCTTGTTTGAAGTCAATAGAGTCAGTAAGGTTAATTTAGAGAAAAATCTAGTTTTCTGAAGGTTCCAAAACAAAATCCCTAGCAACCATAATTTAAAATCCCTGGTAATAACAAATGGTAAATAACAAATTTTGCACACATCAAGTCAAAACCAAATATCTATAGGAAAAATATATATTCAACTTTTTTTTACAACTTTTTGTTTAATTAACATTAATGAAACAGACAGTCTATATATTAAGACCTACTGTAATGCACAGATATATAGCTACACATCAGGTGTTTTTCCCCAACAGTAAACCAAACTTTAATTTAAGACATAACAGATAATGTTTGCGTGAATACTCTCCATGACAGATATTTTGAAGTACTGTGATTCTGTGTATGTGTGTATATTGGCATCACGCAATGTGAGAGGCATGCGCACATGTCGGTAATACTCCTCTCAGAAAACAGGATACTAGATACTTTTAGATCTTTAATTGCTCTTTGGAGCATTGGGGTCGCTAGGCGAGGGCTTAATGAACTCATTTGAAAACCTCAAAATCGACATTTTACACTTGAGCCACATAAGGCATGACGATATTAAAATATTATTAACATGAATTGTTTTCTGTAAAGCTGCTTTGAAAATATGTGTGTAGTGAAAGGTGCTATACAAATAAAATTGGCTTGACTACACAGTTCTCTGAAATACTTAATTCAGACTTGTCAATCACTGAATTTAAATGTTTTTATATAATGAGGGCAGAATAACAGACCATTCATGTCTCTCATATCACTCCACACTCTTTAATGACATACTATACTCATTTCAACTCGAATCATACAATACATAATGTGCATTTATTTGGTAAGTAGCTGTGTAATATGTGGGAAAATGTCCAGTCAGGCATACTTACATGAACATTAGCACTCACAAGATTGTGTTTTCAGCTACCTCTGTTTATTTAATATTTAGGCCTATTATATACCATAAGGCAGTGGTCTGCAACAGGCAGCCCGCGGGCCAAAAAGCTTAATGAAGCTCTTCTGCAACAATCCATTTTTTTATTTTTTATTATTATTTCTCAATATTATGTATTTTAGAGGATTTTGGATTAATAACCATGGTTGCAAATGAAAATGTGTATATTTGGATGTTGGTCTAACTACACATACCATGAAATCGATGTTATTGTCTTCATTCTTGAAATGCTCCATGAGTTTCTCAAACCGCTGATCTTCTGCACACACCTGCAAAGCAATAAAGAAAGAGCTCGTGCAGTAAAATAATGTCCAGAGAAACTGAAAAGGTGATTTTGATAACAGGAGAATAAGATCATTGATATTTCAAAAACACCTTGATCCAGTAGTTCAATTTATTTCACAAATCATCCCCTTAGGAAATAATATTAGCTTGATCACTCCTCCCCAGAAACAAGAGATATGAACAAATTCAGAAGGTGTGGGGATCCTCCCACAACTAATCAATACCAATGTGTTTATCAGGTGTGTGTCTAAACCTATTTACTGTACAGGACTTCCAGCTATGATTGGGTGACTATGATATACAGGTCACAGCTTTTAATCTGTAAACAGTGTTTCTACAATTCTATTATCTGAAGCAGAGTCATGTTTTTGTTTCAGAAGTATTAGTTCGAGCATTAGTGTTTATGTACCTCTTTAAAGTGATCAAAGGCAGAGAGAATGATCTCATGACCTCCTCGAACCAGACACACGGCAGCCAGCAGCTCCAGCACCAGAGCTTTAGTCCTGCACCAGCAGAGAGCAATAGCACACATATTAAAACATATTTGTCATTACTGAACCGTATCTCTAAAGACTTCATATTTTTGTGGATATCCAATTGGAATGTGATCATATTTAGCAAGTGTGAAAAGCAAAAAAATATCACATGAAATGCAATTGTTACAAATCCGTTTCGAGCTACATTCATATGTGGTTTGAAATCCCATTTGTTGTGCTGTTGCAAAAGCGCCGGTCGAGCAGAAAATTACACTATAATGGAGACATGTTTTGAGACCAGCGGAGACAACCACGTGGAATAAAGCCACACATACCAGCCTCCTGCGTTTCTGCAGGTGCCTCAGAAGACACAGGAGTCCAGCGCAGTTGCTACACATTAGTTGTGTCTCGTTTCGAAGGCTGCGTCCTCTGGAGGTCGCATTTGTCAGCTGCATACGTCAATTTATGCTTCACTAGGAATAACGGCCAATTTTATAATGGTTACTGTTCTGAAACAAGACATCCTTTATGACGTATGCAGCTCTGGAGGACACAGCCTTTGAAATGAGACACATGTCATGTTGTAAATAAGACAACGTCTGTATTGCAAACCCCTCCATTTTGCAGTTGTTGTTTTTGGCGTATGCCTACCAACGTAATTGCCATAGAAACCAATGCAGATATTCTGGAAAATGAAAGAGTGGCATGGACACATAAATTGGATCTGAACCGTTGCGATACCCAATGTGGACAGTCAATAATTTAGATCAGATTATAATCGAAAACACAAATAATCAGATTTGGACTGACAGTGTGAATGTAGCCTTTAGAAGTTCTACACTACCATTTAAAAGTTTGGGGTCAGAAAGATTATTTTTTTCCTTTAAAAAAAAACAATTGATACTTTTATTCAGCAAGGACACATTAAATTGATCAAACATTGCAGTAAAGACATTTATAGGGCCCTATTTTAACACCATTAAGCGCATGGTCTAAAGCGCATGGCGCAGGTGCACTTAGGGCGTGTCCAAATCAACTTTTGCTAGTTTAACGATAGGAAAAATGGTCGGCGCACCCAGCGCATGGTCTAAAAGGGTTGTCCCTATTCTCTTAATGAGTCATGGGTGTGTTTTGAGTGTAACATGTAATAAACCAATCAGAAGGTGCGTTCTATTCGACCGTAAGTGGACTGCGAAGTGGACTTCACAGGGTATTCCTCCATCTTAAGTGTGATTCCATTCCGAAGTGAGCGAACATGTTCAGTTCGAAGGGCACTGCGAACGGCATAGGGAAGAAGGGAGCATCGATACATCACTTCACAGGAAGTGGAGAGTGGAAATCACCCAACTGTCATTGGCCGTCACATCACCTGTCTGAACTAACGATGGAGCAGAGCCGTTGGAAGAATTTTTAAATGGCTCTTGCGATGGAGGAGTTTACGTATGCATTTTAATATTCATAGTTATTATTATACAAACTAGCATTTATGAATGGTTATGGCAATGACTGTTGTAGGTCTATATTTTACTTTATTTACCTGAAGAATGTTTACTATAGCCGCGTTTCCACCACATACATTTTTCCCAGGAACTAGGGACTTTGGGGTTACTCTACTTTCGGGGGTGGGACTTGGGCGCTGGACATGCTGATTGGTTGAGCTCATGCAGCATTTTATTTCAACCTCAAAGTCAGTTGTGGTGCATGCAGTAAGAGTTGTTTGCTATTCGAATCAACAATGGAGTTAAAAAAATGCAACCAATGGACCAACGACGAGGTTCAGGCTTTATTAAGCTTATTCTTAGTACTTTAGACCATGATGGAAATGCAGACAGAAGCAGGTCTGGGGGGAAAAGAGTTCCTGGGAAGAAAGTTCCTGGGACAAATTGTTCCGGGTATTTTTGGTGGAAACGGGGCTTATGTTGCACATGGGAAAGAGAGCGCACTAGATGAGACGCTACTATTAAGACCATTGATTAACAACACATTAATACAGTTAACCAAATCAAAATGTATTTTCATATTGAGTTGTTCATGTTCAAAATCACATTGATTTTCATATTCAACATCAAATCTGTTAAAAGTTAATAAAATATACAAGTATATGTAAACTAATAAAACTAATAGACTAATACAATGTTTTGATTATATTTTTTAGATACATACTGTGTGTTTTGTAAATGTATATATGCCTACTATATGTTTTAAAATTTGAAAGTAAAATAAATTACAGTATTAATGTTATGTTATGTTCGCTATCTCATAATCTGCGCAACCCCGCCATTGCCTTTATTTGATTACATTGTAGGGCGTTCCAAATGAGTGATTATTGTAAGTGAAGTCCACTTCAAGTGATATACCGTGCTCAGGGAGTAGGGAGCAGTGAACACTGCGTAGGGACCCTGTCGAATGGAATGCACTTAGAGTCTCATCTCCCATTTCCTTTAAAAGCCAGTTGCGCTTGCATCATGGCGGATTCACTATTTACATGGCGGAATTTGCGAGAGGAAAGACTGAATGCTTTTCCAGAGAGGAATCCTTTTATTTTTAATATTTAAAAATGTTTGTGTGCTGCTGAGCGTCCCTGTGTGTGTAATAAGCAAAGTGTACGCGCGTTGTGCACCCGCCTATAGGCAAATATTACCAACGCGCTCTTTAAATAACACAAAAAATACTGCGTTTTCAGTTGCCTCAAAATAGCAATGCACCATTAATGCACCTGAACACACCTCATTTTGCTATTTTCTATTTAAACAACATGGCAATGGACGTGAAAATGATAACTGCGTCAGGCTGAAACTAGCAAAAAACACTTGCCTGGCGTCGCATTGCGCCGGGTGTATGATATGGCCCATCATGTTACATAAGATTTTGATTTCAAATATGCTGTTCTTTTGAACTTTCTATTAATCAGAGAATCCTAAAACAAAATGTAACATGGTTTCCACAAAAATATTAAGCATTAAAACTGCATTCAACATTAATAATAATCAGAAATATTTCTTGAGCACCAAATAAGCATATTAGATTGATTTATGAATAATCATGTGACACTAAAGACTGGAGTAATGATGCTGAAAATTCAGCTTCGTCATCATAGGAATAAATTACATTTTAAAATATATCCAAATAGAAAGCAGATATTTTAAATTGTAATAATATTTCACAATATTACTGTTTTACTATATTTTTGATCAAATAAATGCAACCTTGTTGAGCATTAGAGACTTCTTATTAGAGACTTCTTTCAAAAACATAAAAAAAATCTTTTGAACAGTAGTGAACATAACCAAAATGAATAGTAATTTCTCCAATTTATGTCATCTGCACTGACGGAGTAAAGACCCCCCCCCCCCCCCCCCCACACACACAAACACACACACACACACACACACACACACACACACACACAGATTAAGGCGTCTGTTGTTATAGCTGCCAGCATTTATGACTCTGAAAGAGGAGTCACAACTCACATGAATTAAAGCGGTGAATTCTGGGAAAGTGCTCTTTCTTTCACGGACACACACACACACACACACACGCACACACATTTACTCCATCTCAATGGGTTACCTGGGATTCTTATTGTTCAGACTTAGTGCAATTTCATTCACAGCATGAGGGTGAGACATGACCATGTTGAAGCCATACTGCGAGAGAGACAGAAAGAGGACTAATTAGTAAACATAGCAGGAACTTCAAGATTTATTATCTCAACATAAAACATGATAAAGACCAAACAGCTTTTCATGAATCAACATGTGTGTGTGTGTCTGTGTGTGTATGGATTATCTGTATGTGAGGCCCAAAATGTCTTCACTAACAAACCTGTTGATAGCTGGACCTCTCTGTGCGTGATCTTGTTTTTCTTTAAATCTAATGTCAACAGGTTTGTGTGAGTGTTATGAATATTGCAAATATAATTTACTTAGTATGAAAATCAGTCCCTCCAGGATTTCATTACTTTTTTTGTGTGTGTGCTCAAAATGACTGATTTTGTGGTGATAATTTCCAGAATTTTAGGGAAATGTGGCCTTTTTTTACTCCACATTTATCACATTTTGCGTTAAACAGCTAATTAGGCAGGATCGCAGTGAGGAATCGCAAAAAAATGGAGGGACTGAAACACCTTTGAGTCTATGAGAGGTCCTCACTAATAAGTGTGTTTTACCTGGTAGTTCATGATGGCTCGTAGGCACATGATGCACACATGAACATCGTCTTTCTTACATACTAATCTGGAATTCTTCAATGTCCTCCGGCTGGATAACGTATTAGACCTGAGCGAAAAACAACAAGTGAAGTTTAGTATCCAATTAAATCAATATCCCACATATGAAAATGCAGTCATAATTTAGTCACCCTCATGTAGTTCCAAACATTTGACTCTCAATCTTCTGTGGAAAACAGAAGGAGGTGTATATATAATATATAATATACCCATAATAGTGTGTGTGTGTGTGTGTGTGTGTGTGTGTGTGTGTGTGTGTGTGTGTGTGTGTGTGTGTGTGTGTGTGTGTGTGCGTGCGTGCGTGTGTGTGTGTGTGCGTGTGCGTGTGTGTGTGTGTGCATGCGTGTGTGTTTTATTCCTCTGATTTTCTAATCTAGCATCATATCCTGATCTAGACCAGAGCAAGCATTCTCATACTGAGACAGTCAACTTGCAGTTTGTGGGAGCATCTTTAAATTATAATAGTGCTGTGTTTAGGTCTGTCAGCAACATCTGTGTGATTGAGGACTGCTGTGTGTGATGAGTGAGGAGTTGTATTGTCTTAGAGCAGTTAAAGCCCTCTGTGCACACATATCACCTCCACAACACAACAGCAGCGTCATTGACATGCATGCCAGCCTTCAGGCCCAAGCCAAAGGCTTTTATGTGTGGGAACAGAGACGCACAGCAACAGATGCACACAAAGAACACGAACACAAACAGGTATAAAATATATACACTTTATATACATTAGTAAAATGTATACATTATACTAACAATTACTGATACTGTAGATAAGGACATTCAAACATACTCAGACAAAATCATGCAAACAGAGAATCTAAATAGGCACACAAATACACACACAAACAAACTAAGGGAGGTTTACTCACACAAACTAACACAATGGGCACAAAGTTCTTTTTCAGGACTGTCACAAGACGAGCTGGGCGTGATTTTCCGAAAACACACACACACACACACGCTCACACACAATATGTCAGCAGCAGTGCCTGGGGCAATGGTTTATGCTCGATGCTAAGAACTCATTCAGTAACACACACTGGAACATGAACACACAACCTGCATTAGCAGTGTTCGATATGTTTAGTCTACGATAATGTCATAGTTGTTGTTTTAATAATGTGAAAACGTATTGAAAATGTCATTAAATTTGCAAAAAAACTAATGAAAAACATGCCTTGATAGTCCATGCTTTTACAGCGTGATGTAACCTATTAGACTGCAGTTAGAATGTCCCCAAAATTCTATCCGTTTTTGTGTTATATTTCTATATGACATAGCTAAAGGGATTTCTATATGACATAGCTAAGGGGGGGGGGGGGGGGGGGGGGGGGCGGTCTAATGCTATTTCATGCATATTTACACTGTTAAAGAGTGCTAAACATGGCCAAAATTTCTGTGCCAAATACACTCCTTCAGGATTCGAATAAGTATGGCCCTTTATGAAGTCATAAAGTTTGGGTTACAGAATCCGCCGGCAGCGCTGTCATTTTGTTTTTAGACCACGACATCAATAATGTCAAAATAGGGTTTGTTTGTTTGTTTGTTGTGTTTGGTGAGTGAAACTGCATCAATAGTCTGTGTTTTGTTGTCAATCAGCATGTAAGTGCATATAATGAAAACAACACAAACGTATAGTGAATAGAAAGTTATACAGGGATAATGCCATGATGTATTGTGTGTATGTCTGTGTGTGTGTGTGCTCGTGACTCTTTAGATCCGCCCACTGCACACCATGAGCTTGGCTGTTTTCGGAAAGAATCGGTACAGCGTATCTGTCTTTTATAAAATGATACAACTAAAAACTCTTTTGACATATGAAGGATGCAATACTAGGTACTCAAGACTAACATGAGACTGTGTGTGGTATGCCCCCTTTAAGGAATATCACATGAGCAAACATGCTAATTTTTGTGAATATCAGCATGATTGCAATAGATTTTGATTTTACAGCAGTTCAATAAACAAGAAGTTAAACTATGGGCCTTAAGATAAAACGTAATTTCAGTCACTGCTGTGAACTAACCACTGCACAGAATATGAAGAATTTGAAAAGCTTTGGGAGTCAGCTGTCCACGACCGGCCTAAACCAGTCAAGGTGCGGACATAAGAACATGCTTAGAATCAAAATTGCGTAATTATTGTTATCAACATAATCCCAGAAAAAAATTGTTTGTCACTATTGCACAACCCCTAGTCTGCAATAATTCATAGGAGGATGCAGCCGAGTCACAGTTGTGATGTGGTCTGTGTTTCAACTTTGACTTGAGTGAGAGTGTGAATGTGTTTACAAGGTGGCTGTCTCCTAAAAGCTCAGTTCTCAGGGTCAAGCTACTTTCTTCTGAGCTCTTTCATCCAGAAAATCACAAGGACCTAGGAGCTCTTGCAGAGAGTACTGAAGAGCATGTGTGTGTGTAATGTCTTTGTCATATATCCGGATGTATGACTGTGCTCTAGAACAGAATATTCCTGACTCGTATCTGTCAGGTGATTTCACAAGCACACACGCTTAAACACGTTCTTTTTAAAATTGCAAAAGTTGATGCTCCAAGCTACATGTTTTATTATAGGAGAACAGCACTTCTATTAAAGAACTGATCAGGATAATGAAACTTAAAGGGTTAGTTGATTCACCCAAAAATTTTAATTATCCCATGATTTACTCACCCTCAAGCCATCCTGGGTGTATATGACATTCTTCTTTCAGCCAAACACAATCAAAGTAATCAAAAAATATCCTGGCTCTTCCCAGCTTTATAATGGGAGTTCATAAGACACATCAATCCATCCATCATAAAAGTAATCCAAATGGCTTGAGGGGTCTTAAGTCACTCTTCCTCTGGAACTAGACTTGCGTACAGCCATTACCGGAAGCCATGGATTGTAGTTTATAAAATTATATATATATATGGCCTCAGAAGGCTTTTATTAACCCCCTCAAGCCATATGGATTACTTTTATGATGCATGGATGCACTTTTTTGGGCTTCAAAAGACACCATTCATTCCAATTATAAAGCTTGGAAGAGCCAGGACAATTTTTAATATAACTCAAATTGTGTTTGGCTGAAAGAAGAAAGTCATATACACCTAGGATGGCTTGAGGGTGAGTAAATCATGGGATAATTTTCATTTTTGTGACATGCTGTTGATCACAACAAGGAAACAATTTGTCTAGTCTGTCAGTTAGTAAAAACAAAACAAAATTGTAACATACTGTTTACTGAACACATACAGAACATATACTTATAATGGTATTCTATGGGTCAAGATTTTTTGTGTGTAAGCTCTACACTGGGCTTAGTCCAGCCTTCCGATAAATATTTACACCTTTTGCACCAACTACACCCAGCGTAGATGATGTGCGTCCACGCTGAGACATTCTACTGCGGTGATAGTTGAGATACTACTCGCGATAGTTAAAACGTAATAATAAAATAACTTATTTTTCTCACTTCTCATGAGATCAAAACAAATGAAGCCACTATGCCATCTGATTTCAACGAGTAAACATTATCTAATGAGTCAGCTTTTATCCAAAGTCTCTCTGTACAGCATCGGTGCCACTGCGATTTGCGCCACTAAACCAGAAAATGCTAAATACCTGCCCACATCGTGGGTTCTTCCGCCGATCTTGTTGAGTACAATGCAAATGTCCTAATCATGTAAATGGCTATTTAAAATCGTAAGCACGTAATGTCCCTGCTTATTAAAAGTGTGAGCAAACTACATACAGGACTATGGCAAATGTCAAAGTGTTCATTTTGAAATCTCAATACAGATTTATGTTTTTTTAGGTATGTGCATACAACTTAATTCATGTTGTAGCCTACATATTCACCATGGTTACTTAATTATGTTATGTGTTAGATAATATTGTATTTATTAGTTCAGCAAATTAATTTAAATGATACACTGGCTAAAAAGACTTTAAGACCATGAAATATCATATCCAAGCATTTATGCTGTTCCTCCAAGCAAGATAATGCAAGGTATACAATTTATGCTTATAATCACACATCCTTTTTTCCTTATTTCCTACATAATTAGATAAAGTTTGTTTTAGTTACCTGTGTCAGCAGTGTGTAGTAGACATGCCCATCTTAACTATGTTGTATATTGCTTATCCTGCGCGAATTAATAATGAATTCACAATTAATTCACAGACATGAAACGAATCTTTTCTGAACAAGTCATGACTTTTCACTTTACACCTACCTTTGATTAGGCTTAAGATTTAGTCTCAGATGTGCGCTATGCCTAAATGGAGCAACAGGTATTAATTCTACGCAGGACTTAAAACGCATTTTACGTCCAGCCTAGTCTTACAGCCGTCCAGCTGGTGCAACCGGCCCTTGGGGTTTAATGTAAAATAGGAAGCTTTGTTAAAGCCTTTTAATAATTAATTTGAACAAATGTTATTTGAGCTTTTAAACCTCTAAATATGTTATCTGGCAATTAATATTCGGTAAATCGTATCGATTTAACTGTACTATCAAAAACTATCAAATAAGATTCTGTAGCTGTTTTATTGTTGACATTGAAGTTGTAAATATCAGTTTCTAATTTGGAAGAATTGTGTGACATTGACACAGTTTATTACTGTAAAGCTGCACAAAGTGCTATATTCAAACGTGGATTGACTTGATTGTAAGTTGTCCAAATCGTCCTTTTAGTGCTATCGATAGATGAATGTGTGCTATAGATGTTTTCTTCATGTAAATAGTTCTCTGTGGATAGTTACATCCACAAAATAAAATGTAATTGAAAGACTGGATATAAATATACATTTATAAAGACAAGGTTAGTGAATAATTTGATCACACTCTTCACATGCAGTGTAATGAGTAATCTTGTGGCGATCCCTTCCAAACCCTGTGTATTTAATGCAAATCCTGGTACAGTATCTTGCGATACTTCCAATATCACTAATATTGAGTCTTCCTATTTTATAAAATGTGTCAGTTGATTTCACAAGCACACACGCTTAAGCACGTTCTTTGTGAAGTTGCAAAAGTCAATGCTGTTCTACATGTAGAACAGTGCATGAAGATTGTTAAAAGACTAAATTAACGATTTACTGAATATTTTTGTTTAGTTCTATTATACGTCTCATATCTTGACATTAAGATCTACATAATATCCTACTACATCATAACACCCAAAAGCTTTATGACGTTATGATATTAGATATAATAAGATATTGTTGATATTGTTGGATAACATTTTCTATGAATATTCTATTTATAATGCATTATAGGGGTATTCATAAAGCATTATAATGAATGCATAATGCCTTATAAAACATATCCTTATCATCTCATGAATCGTCATAGCAACAGTTATAATACATTATAATACTTACCTATTTGTGGTTATAATGTTTAAGAGTATAATGATGATGAACAATGGATTAAGGTTCCCATAGTTATATTAAAATGTCTCATATCTTGACATTAAGATGTACATAATATCCAACTACATCTTCTGGACTTGAGTCTTCTTTAAACATCCAAAAGGCTTTATACGTAAGTGTTACATTTCTATGTAGTCTTTGTCTGCTCTACGTAGTAAGTCTATTTTTAAACAGCCATAAAATATCATTAATGGGTTATATGACACACTTTGAACATGTTTTGTTGTAATAACATATTGTATTGTTTCAGATGTTACCATTGAGCTTAAACTAGCTCACACTGGATATAACATTAGCCTCACTGGAAACACTTAAATATGAGCAACCATTCATTTGATATACAGTCAAACCAAAAATTGTATATATATTGCTTTTACTAGTGGGTGCACTGTAGTTCATTTATGCAAGTGAGGATAGCAAAATAAAGAAAACTGTGACATATTATACCCACAAATTCTTCATACAGAGAGGACTACCAGTAAAATTGATAAAGATTTGGGGACCAAAATTATTCAGACACTTTGACCTGACCATGTTTTGCTTAAGTGTTTTTTCTTAAATTGCCAATGCAACCTTTTACACCAGAGACTGAACAAAATGAAGCATTGCTTGGTAATTGGTTGACCTAAATTGGTATTATCTAATTGTGTACTTAAATTTAACAGTTGACAGCTGATTGGTCGATTGTAATCAATTACATACCTTTCTATCAAAGTTATCTGACATTATCAAGATGAATTTGTCCTGACACAATTTAATGCAGTTCTTGAGTTCTTGTCATATTTTATTACCATTTTCTAAACTATAGCAAATAAACTGTGATAATGTGAGAAAATGTTGAAGATGTCTGAATAAATGTTGGTTTGACTGTAGAAAGTTATATATGAAGATATGAGACTTATAATACATTATAACTACTGGACATATAATCTGTACTTAAGTGGATATACAGTTGCATGACATTCATCGTGCTATACATCTTAAAATGTATTACAACTGTTGTTACAATTATTCATGATAGGATACAACATATTATATTATTATTATTTTATGGCATTGTGTATACATTATAATGCCTTAAGAATACCCTGGTAATGGATTATAAATACAGGCTTTATAGAAAGTGTTACGCTGAAGTTATATTATAAACAGTAGGTACCACACCCAGTCTAGCGCTATACTATTTTTTAATGTCTACAGAATTCTATAAAACTAAAACTTTGAGCTAAACCTAAACAGTAATGAAGCAGACGTACCCGTGTTTCTGCGAGCACTTTGGACATTGTGGAGTCTGTGTTCTTCAGGAGGGCATGGGAAATTTGAGAATTATTCTTTTTACAAATGAAATACAGCACACGATTGAAACCTACAAAACACTAGAAGCAGGAGGCAAACGCGGGAACAAAACTACTACATGTGGGCAGAACCTCTGAACTACGGAACACAAATTCACACCACTGGCTGCAGAGTTTACAGCGGTGAGAAATGATAAAGTGAATTCATAAATCAATTGCAGATCTGAATAAACAGCTTAAAATGAGGGCAAGCGGAGGCCACAGGTACACAGCTAGTTACTTAGCAACTGAACTCATTCTGCTAATCTAACCTTCATAATACAGTCAACACATTGAAAAACGTGAAGGGGAGAGGAAAGAAGACTGTCTCAAGGACGAAAAGAACGTGCCTTTTGTCGAAGATGGGAACACACAACAGCAAACTGCAGACAGAGCGACAACTGCATTAATTACACAGATTCATTTCACAAAACCTGTGACAGTTCATCATTCCAGCAAGAAGAACACAGAATATATATATACACCTAAATAAAATAATAGCACATACTGTATGAACAGAATAGTTTATTCTTCATAAAGGCCTGTTCACACCAAGAAAGATAACAATAGCAATAACTAGTATAAAAAGATAACTACTGTCTGTATATTGTTTTCCACCAGGCTTTAAAAGACATGATTGAGCCTGATCCCTACACCTCAAATACCAAGGATATGCCAGTCTCTGACTGAGTTGTAATGGATTAATCATCTTTATTTATTTTTTGTTATATTTATTTGTGAGGTTGTATTGTATTTTATTAGTGTTGAAACGAAGATGCTACAGAAAGGTGTTTATCTCGTTACATAGTTGAAACATTTGTCAAATGTGAAACATATATGCATATTATATATGATTTATAAGTCTTGGTTGTGGGAAATAAAGTTTAAGTACTTGGAGTTACCACAGTTGTAGTAGACAAGATAACTTACGATGTTTTGTGCAAACAGAATTATGAATGAATTAACTATCGTACGGCAAACAATGTCAATATAAGATAATACTATCTTATATTCAACGGTCATCATTTTCAGTAAAGTGAGTATATTCCAAACACTATATTGCCAAAAGTTTTGGGACGAATGCCTTTACATGCACATGAACTTTAATGACATCCCATTCTTAATCCGTAGGGTTTAATATGGAGTTGGTCCACCCTTTGCAGCTATAACAGCTTCAACTCTTCTGAGAAGGTTTTCCACAAGGTTTAGGAGTTTTTGACCATTCTTCTAGAAGCGCATTTGTGAGGTCAGGCACTGATGTTGGATGAGAAGGCCTGGCTCGCAGTCTCTGCTCTAATTCATCCCAAAGGGGTTTTATCGGGTTGAGGTCAGGACCAGTCAAGTTCCTCCACACCAAACTCGCTCATCCATGTCTTTATGGACCTTGCTTTGTGCACTGGTGCACAGTCATATTGGAACAGGAAGGGGCCATCCCCAAACTGTTCCCACATGGAAACAGTGGCCATGGAAACCCATTACATGAAGCTCACTACGTACTGTTCTTGAGCTAATCTGAAGGCCACACAAAGTTTGGAGGTCTGTAGCTATTGACTCTGCAGAAAGTTGCCGACTTCTGCGCACTGTGTGCCTCGGCATGCGCTGACCCCGCTCTGTGATTATATGTGGTAACTTCATGGCTGAATTGCTGTTGTTCCCAATTGCTTTCACTTTGTTATAATACCACTAACAGTTGACCGTGCAATATTTAGTAGTGAGGAAATTTCACGAATGGACTTGCACAGGTGGCAATCTATCACGGTACCACGCTTGAGTTCGATTCATTCTTTCACAAATGTTAGTAGAAGCAGACTGCATGCCTAGGTGCTTGATTTTATACATTTGTGGCCATGGAAGTGATAGGAACACCTGAATTCAATGATTTGGAGGGGTGTCCCAATACTTTTGGCAATATAATGTATCTCTCAGACACATGGTAAAAACACTATTACTCACACTTTGCATCATCGTTTATTTTCAGTCTCTCTAAAAAACACTGCATAGTAGTTAAGACCACCTAATCATCCTATAAAGTGGGTCCCAAATATTTTTTTAACTTTATTTCAGTTAGTTGCCAAGGAAACATTTCTCATTTAGTTTAACTTGATGTACTAAAATAAATAAAACTATATAGACATATTACAAATATATATAATAAAAATTACAAAAACATACAAAAATTTACTGAAACTTTAACAAAAAGGAAAACTGAATAAAAACGTCCCGGTTACGTAACCTTGGTTCCCTGAGAACAGGGAACGAGACGCTGAGTCAGCTGACGCTACGGGGAACGCCTCCAGCGTGACAGGTGTCTGAATCACAATCGAACCACATCAATCCTATTGATCGGCGACAGCCCATGACGTCCAGGAAGTATATAAGGGCGCCTTGCAAACATGACACCGCTTCTCGTCTGAAGGGACTGTTTGGCAGGCAGGCCCAGAGGCATGGCAATGAGACGCAGCGTCTCGTTCCCTGTTCTCAGGGAACCAAGGTTACATACGTAACCGGGACGTTCCCTTTCGAAAGGGAACTCGCGCTGCGTCAGATGACGCTACGGGGAACGATATATACACGCCGCCATGCCGAGGGGAGTGCATGCCTACTGGCAGTGACAACTGTCAGGACAAGCAAATTCAACTGAAATGCCTGAACCACTTCCCCTCTGGTCACACAAGGCTGTCAGTGACAGCATTCCCTACGGTCATAGCCCGAGCTATAAGCCTTGTGAGGAACCTTAGTGCGCCCGCACGAGGTGCTATTCAGGCTGCTCAAAGGCCTGGATCCAACCAATTCAACAGAAGGGGTTCCTTTGAGGGAATGTGGCTAGGGGGCCCTAAGGCTCCCCAGCCAGCCACTATTCAGGAAGAATTCACCGAATGCCACCAGGGAGGCCTGACCTAGTGACCTCAATGTGGGACACATAGTTCCGGCCATCCTTGTCTGTTCGAGAACAGAGCCTCTGGACACTCGCCTCCTGGAGAGGCATCCAATCCAAGGTACTGCAAACTGGCAGTGTCCTCCTCAGACCGGATCTCAGAGACAGGCATCCTGGAGAGCAATACTCAGCACAGCGCTTTCCACCCTTGCTAGCAAGGGGAGTTAATCTGCTCGATCCTAGGATCTACTGAGCTATTATCAAATAGAAACACTCAGGAGGCCAAACTGGCCTACAAGCTGATCTAATTGGGAGGCCTCACTAGGGGCCTACGACCATCTGATCAGGCCCAGGCAGCTTCAGGCTTACAGACGACCCTCCAAGAGAGGGGAGCTTAAAGGGGCTGCCCGGTAGGTAAGCCAGGTTGTAGCCTAAATTCCCTCGCTTGGGGACCAAGTAGCAGAAGCGACATCAGTCGCGCTAGGGTAAGACCATCCTCACCAGCTTGAAACTAGGAGACAATACAAGCCTAGCAATACGCTACATACCCGCAGGAATGAGCAATGCCTTCCCAGAGATACTCTTTTTTTTTTTTTTAAACCTGGGAGGTCTAAAAACTGTTTTTCCCACAGTGAGCGGAACAGCTCTTAAATATAACTCTCATATCCTTTGCTGGCTCTTTACTAGCAACACTAGCTCACCATGGAGCCCGATTAGCGACTGGTGTATAATGATCGTTCTAGCCATCCTAACAGTGGAACTACAGGCCCTACAGAAATATCCAACGATCCACAGCGATCCCCGAAGCCCTCTACAGGGAGCATAAGTCAGAAAATATGAATATTTTCCCTCTTATAGGGGACTTACCCGCTCGCCTGCGGCGCCATGATATCCACCTATAAGCTTTATTCATAATTCACTTAGGACACAACAACACTACAACGAGCCCGAGGGGGGCGCTCTCACAAACCAAGCCAAGCGGGCCGTCAGAGACTAAAGTATTTTTCCTTTTCCGCTCATCACAGGTCCCCACCCGGCCTGGGAAAAAGGGAATTAAACTGGAGGAAGGACTACGTGTTGAAGTCTAGCGCCTCCTCGGAGGCGGAGACTTATCCCAGCGCGGTCCTCCGCGGCGCTGGTTCCGGGCCACCTGCCCGGCGTCATTCCTCTTCCGGTTGTGGGAGTCACGCCTCTTCCACGCCCTACTCCGATTAGGAGTAGCATGAGAAGCGTCACTAGCTCGCTGGTCCTGCCGCCAGTCCTCAGACCGTGACGGACCAGGGCCTCCCGCCTCTCTGGGTGCAGCCCCAGATCTCCGTGGAATGCACGATCTGAATGCTGCCGAGCGTGCCCTCGCCTCTCTGAACCTTCCCACCACTGACTCGACAGAGGTGCCGAAAAGCTCAGAGGGCGAGACCGGGGAGAAAGGATTTTTCTTTTCCCCCGATGTCTGCCAAGTTCAGCCACAGATGTCTCTCCGTGGCAACCATAGCCGCCATCAAGCGACCGATGACGACCGCTGTTTGTTTGGTCGCCCGGAGAGCAAAATCCGTAGTGCGGCGCAGCTCGGCCCTCACATCAGGGGGTAGGCCCTCCCCCTGATCGAGATCCTTCAGGAGATCAGCCTGGTAGGCCTGCAACACCTCCATGGTGTGCAGTGCCGCCGCAGCCTGACCTGCTGACGTGTATGCCCTGCCGTTGTTTTAAGCGCCTTAGAGGGCAGGGCGGGCGTTCTTAGTGTCGATGGCCTCCCAGACGTGAGATAGTTCTCAAACGTCTCTTCAATTGGTGGCATCGACACATACCCGGACTCAGCGGACCCTTCGAAATCAGCGAAATTCACCCGCTGATATCAGAAAATCCAAGCTGAGTACGTGTTCTTCCATGCCCCCGAGATCTGATCGTGAAGATCCGGGAGGAATGGAAGACTCCCAGGAGCCGCTGGGTTATGATTGGAGAGAAACCGATCGTTGAGACGACTCGCACGCGCGGGCTCTCTCCTAACGCGCCGCCACTGCAGCTGCAGTCTAGCTGTGCCACGTTCCATAACCTCCAGGAGCTCCTCATACTCGGGGCAGGACGGCTGAGAGGGTTCGGCCTCAGCCGATTCATCACCACCTTGCTCAACCATCCTTTGCTCATCCGGAAGAGCACCGGCTGACGAAAAGGAGGAAAAATCCAATTCCTCCCCCGGCAGCCGCCCCTCACGATCTGGCAGATCATCAGAGAGAACTACATCTATGAATGTAGCCGGCGCTCGGCCTCAGTGCGAGCGGGACCGTCCCCAGATGCTGGATCCTTCTTCCTCGAGAAGAGGGCCAGACGAGAGCGGAGCGTTCGGATGGAAAAACGCTCACAGTTAGCACAGGAGGCTCCCTCGAGAACCTCCCGTGCGTGCTCTTCCCCCAGACAGAACACACACAGAGTGTGGGTGTCTTCAGGTGTAAGATACCTGGGACACGGATCCGCGCACTTCACGTGCTTCATGACAAAGCTGTGATTCTTTACTCGACTCAGACAAAACAGTCCCTGAAGACGAAGAAGCGGTGTCATGTTTGCAAAAGGCACCCTTATATACTCGCACCTTGATGACGTCATGGGCTGTCGCCGGTCAATAGGATTGATGTGGTTCGATTGTGATTCAGACACCTGTCACGCTGGAGGCGTTCCCCGTAGCGTCAGCTGACGCAGCGCGAGTTCCCTTTCGAAAGGGAACTATAATACTATCTCAGTGATACAGTGATAATACTGTTTGTTATAGTTTTGGTGTGGACTTTCCTATTCTCATACAATTAGAACGATCATTAAAACTTTAGTTATAGTTATCATCCTTGTGAATGGGCCTTGAGGGCGAAACCCAAATGTAGCATGGGTGACCTACACTATGAATAATATTTCTAGTATTCATAATGACATTGGTAACCGGTGAATCCAAGCCACTGTAGTGTCAGTATTAAATACAAGACCATAAACAAAAAAAGTGTACCCTTATTTCTTTTTAAAACTTTGGTGTCGTGGTCAGGCTTTGCTTTGTCTTCACTGTTTAATACACATGCGTTACATATGTTAGCAGAAACTCCACTGAAAGGTTGCAAGCTTTTGACATGTGACCCAGACAAAAAAAAAACTGAGCAGAATTCCAGAATTAGAATCAGGAATTCTCTAGCTACTGCATAAGGGTTAGACCTTAATCCAATTCAAATGACAGGGAGCTTAGCATATTGAACCCATTCAAACAGATCCCCTCAGGCTCAGTGTAAATACTTACAGTATGTCCCGTCATCAGGCTGGTAAATAACAGACAGGGAAGTTCCTGTATGAATTCTCATATGATGGTGATGTGTCAGTTATCCCATTCCTCATCAGAATAAAAATATCTAAACCAGTGCCGTGAGTCAGTGGCCAGACAGACAGGCACATGTCAATTGTGTTCTACTCTTGGTTCTGTTATGGTGCACAGTTTCCTAAGCCATTTAAAGTCTTACAGTCCTCATGACTATACAAAAGAGCCTTTCAGAACTCACATGAAGTCTGTACACACCACATCGCATTCAGAAATATTAGATGATATCAGGGTCTTGTATGATTTGTTTGCTGTACCAACATTAAACAATGTTTGAGTTAATGTATGTCCACACCTTAACGTTGAATGTCTGCTGGTTCTGGGGATGCTGTTGCCTGTGACAGATGATGAGATGCTTCCTCCATGGAGATCTTCAATCGATCGACTCCAGGGTTTAGATTTATCCACCGAGTTATCTGTGCTGTTCTCAGAACTGTCACCATCATACCTGTAAAATAGAACAACAGATCCTCAGAGTAAGATTGACCCAAAAAGAGAGTATTTTAGAGTTACCATATATACTAGATTTATATACTCTATTTATCTGTGGCAACTGAAATGTTTTTATATAAATAAAATACATTTACTTTAATATATTAATTAAATGTATTAATAGCATTAATACTTCAGAAAATATGCTATAAACATCACATTTTTATAATAAAAATATTATGTTAAAAACAGTAAGGACTATTTTTAACGTGAGGGGAAAAAAGTAATATCAGAGAACATAATGTATATTATCTTATTGTTGTTGTTATTATTATTTAAAATAAAGTAATACCTTAATTTATTAAGGATGCATTAAATTGATCCAAAATATTAAAGATTTTTTTACATTGTTACAAAAAATCTATAAATGTTGTTCTTTTGAACAGTCGACTCATCAAATAAGGTATCACAAATGTATCATGGTTTCAAAAAAAAGTATGAAGCAGCTCAACTGTTTTCCAACATTGACAAGTTTGTTTTTAACACCAAATCAGCATAGAATGATTTGGTAACACTTTATTTTACAGTGTCCTTGTTACATATGTTACATATACTCACCATAACAGTAAATTATGCATAATTACATGCAACTAACCCTCAACCAAACCCTATTCCTAACCCTATAGTAAGTACATGTAGCTAATTAATATTACTCTGTTACAGTGTAATTATATATGTAAGTACTATGACACCTTAAAATAAAGTGTAACCAATGATTTCTGAATGATCATGTGACACAGAAGCATGGAGTAATGATGAGGACAATGGTAAATTGTTTTATTTTTGATCATATTAATCCAGCCTTGGCAAACGTAAGAGACTTCTTTCAAAAGCAAGATAAACTTTTGAATGCTAGTCTTTCTAGTGTTTTGTATTGAGGTGACAGGGTGTGATAAAAGTCCCCCCCCCCCCCCCCCCCAAAAAAAAACATACTAAAACATAATTTCTTATCAGGCTGTAAAGAGCTATTTGTTGTAAATGGGATCTTGTGACTTGATCTGATCTCAGTGAACAGGCTGCACACACTCTAACACACACACACACACACAGGTCCGCTCAGAGAAGGCATGCAGTCAGAGCCGCACACAGACACAGCAGCAGTCTGAGTGAAAGGAGCCATTGTGCTCATTGTGTTCATGTTCGGTACAATCACGGGTGACTTACGTGACAGCATACTGTGCAAACGAAAGATACTCCACCAACACATCCAAACCCTTATTCTCCTCATTCAGAAACTCCCGCACCCACCTAAACAGAGAGAGAGAGAGAGAGAGAGAGAGAGAGAGAGAGAGAGAGACCATTACAAAGAATACTGTTGCAGTATGATAATGTGACGACATCTTCGATATGCAAAAGTACTCATTCATATTCATTCTTTATTAATAATATTATAATAATCTTAAACTATTAATAAACTGGTCTTCATCATACAATATGATTATATCACTAATCATGCAGTAGTTAAACTAGATAGTCCAAGAGACTCTACAGAGCAGTGTGTTCAGAAACCGCACTTATTACATACAGAGACAGGCATCATGAAATATGTATCATGGAACAGTAGCTTAAAAAAACAGCTTCAACTCAGTTCAGAGATTGAAAGCAAAGGTTTCATGTAGCTGGATTTCTCCCTCAGAGCAACAGCAACGAGAGATACTTCAAAGACATTGCAGAGACATCCCAGAATACCACACAAATACACATTGATAAAGACCGCAAGGATCCCAGAAATGATCAAAAGCTGGTTTTCACCTTTTCTTAGCAGTGAAAAGTAGGCCAGAACTTGAAAACCTTTCAGCTGTGATAATAGAATTCTGAAAGAAAAATGAGTTATGTCTCTATTTCTTTTAATTTTCAAAGCAGTTTTACTTATACCATATTAATGTAGTTATGTGACTGTTATAGGAGCAGTATGAAGGAACTAATTTGAAACTAGCTCATATGATCATATTGTTAAAGTGCCCCTATTGTGCCTTTTTGGATATTACCTTTCTTGTAGAGTGTTATATAGCTGTTTGTGAATGTAAATGTCTGCAAAGTTTCAAAGATCAAAGTCCACAATAACTGGAGTTATTGTTAATCGGTTGTTGTTTTATTCCCAAAAGAAAGAACCAATTCTAAACTGCCTGAAACGTGTCACTTGTCAGTAATTCCAGTCTTACTTGGTGAATGAACCTACATAGGTTTGTAACAAATTTGCATAATGCCAGCCAATGGTCTTCACTGGCTGCCCACAAATAAAGTTTCCTTTGACCCGCCTTCAAACACTACAGTTGTAACTGAGGTCCCATCCACACGAAGATGCGTTTAGCTGTATAAGTAAACATTTTGTATCATATCAGCATTTCGTCTAGACGGATCTGGCATTTTAAGAGCCTGAAACTGGTATTTCTTGAGAGGAGGGAAAAAAAAGATTGGATAGGGAAAGTTCTGGCTTCGTGTGGATGTGGCCTGAGACTGAAAGAATTTGGTTATGGTTGTCGATAACATATTACTGTTCATATCCCTGTGTATACAAGTGCTGAGGAAGACTCTGGAGCTGAAATTCAGATATGGTAATAGGAATATTTGGCAGTTGAGATGTATATGAAGGCATGAAGATGAATGGTTCTGAAGATGAATGGTCCGTGTAGATCCGCTCTGACGGTCGAACAAAGTAGAGATAGCCCCGGTGTTCCTGTCCGGGAAGATTTGTCTGTAAGGGTAATGTTTAAATGCACAGTTACCTGACAAATATATTTTTTTGAGTACTCCCTACAGTGCGAGGAAGACCTGTTTAGATCTGCTCTGACGGGTAAAACATCTAGAGAGCGCCCTCAAGTTAGGCCAAGAAGATTTGTCTGTAAGGGTACTGTCTAAACGCACAGTTACCTGACAAATATTGTTAAAGTAAACCTGACTCTCCATTTTCTTCCAACCCAGATAGGGGATTTCACCTTTATTTTATATTTTCTTTTAATTCCTATTATAACTGTTATACTATGTATATTTTTATTTTTATTTTATTCACTTATGAATATTTTAACTTAATTTCTGTAAAGCACTTTGAATTGCCCCTGTGTATGAAATGTGCTATACAAATAAACTTGCCTTGCCTTGCCTTGCCTAATAGTATTTAATAAAATCCACAGGTTAAATCTACATGAAGAACAGCAAGAAAAACACAACCACACATGAACGAGGCCGGACCGAGGTGAACTGAAAACACAGGACTTAAATACACAGACAAACGAGGTGATTAATGAAACACAGCTGACAGTAATGACAAATCAAATGAACATCCAGAACAAAGAACTAACCAAGGGAAGATGATGCAAACCGAAAACAAAGTCCATGTGATGAGTGTGTGTGTGACAGTACACCCCTCCCGGAAAGCATGGGTTCGTGCCAGTAGATGGATGATGGAGGCTCTGCAGGAAGACGAGAATCTGGCAAAACAAAAAAGTCCATGGTGGTGCAGATGGTGGGGATAGCCAGGGAATGGTCTTGAGCAGAGACAGGTGGATGATGATCCAGGCCACAGCCCCCCTGCCCCAATGGCGGCATCGCAGGAGGGAGGAGCTATAGAGGTGTAGAGACCGACACCACCATGGCGACGACCAGAGGTGCGCGATGATGTGGAGGGAACACACTGCATAGCCGAAGAGCCAATGTAGTGAAGGGACTCAGATGACCTAGACGGCTGTGACGGAGCCGCAGCGACGAACCCCCGAGAATGCAGCAGTGATCCAGAGGGCTGAGGTTAAGCTGGAGCGACCAAGGATGGAGGCGAAGCCTGAGGGTGGGTGGAGTTAGCAAGTCTGAGGCAGAGGCATGGTGATGTCCGTCACAGGTGGAGCCAATGGACCAAGGAAGCCCAGCGAGGCCGAAAGTCTGATGGTCACTGCCAATATCGAAGGGGGGAAGGAGTGGAGACACAGGAGCCAGGGTGACAGGTTGAGGATGAGTGGAGCCACCTACACCCAGGAATAAATGGCTCCCAGAAGGGCAGAGGAGTTGCCACGCCACTGAGAGGAGGCAGAGGTGTTGCTGAGGGGCTGATGGGAGGTAATGATGACTGGGTGGCAGGAGTGGCTGAGGACTCGAGATGGGACTGAAGACCTACACAGAGACTGATGAAACGCATAGTCATTAATGGTTGTTTGGAGAGGTGGTGGAAGAGGGAGGCTGGGTGGGGCCAGTGTGTCTGATGAAGATGATACATATTCAGGCAGAATCAAGTGATGCAGGTGTGGCGAGGTGGACGAGCGAGAGAGAGGGTGGCTGCCGTCCTAGAGGGAGAGGAGGAGTCGCCGGCATTCGCCGTGGGCCGGAGCCTGCGTCCATCCACAATGTAGGGGAGGAACAGGGAGCACGCGGGACTCGCTACTGGCTGCCCTCGAAAGGAGGAGCTACCGCTGGCCACCAGGGGGCGGAGGAGGATCGAGCCGTCCACCGAGCGTCCAGTGCCATCGCATGGCACCGCGAGGAAGAGTCTTTCGGCGGGCTGAAGACCGAGCGGCAATGTGTCAGGGAACCGGAAAATATATATTTTTTTCTCCTCTCTTCACTCTCTCGTTCGGTCACTCTGGGGGTCTCCGTCTCCCGTTCTCTCGTCTCGCCGGCCCATATCCCCGGACGTAGAGATTGGGCTCCCCAGGGGGGAGTAGGCGTAGACACTAGGTACTCCCCAGCCTAAGAGGTGTTGGGGGTGTGTGGCGAGGTGGACGAGCGAGAGACATGGGAGGAGTGAGCGAGATCGGTGTGCATGATTGAGAACGAGCGTCACCTGCGAGGCACACCGGTCTCGAGTCCTCTCATAAGGGAGCACAGAGGCATATAAGGACGAGCGACACGAGTGAAGGACGAGAGAGGACCAGGCCTGGATTTTAAGTTGTGTTTTGTTTACGTTTTGTTATCTGTGTGCGCGGCAGTCGTCCGTGAGGAGCTGACACTTTTACTTTCACTTTGTGTTCATTTATTTTGATTAAAAGTTGTTGAATGTTCACCAGTTCCCGCCTCTTTCTTCCCACACGAACAAACAACGTTACAGCAGGGTATTCACTACACCAAACACAAAGTCACTGTCCAATAAATCCAGCCAGTACTCATTCGCAGTGGTGGAGGGAAGGTGGGTGGGGCTCACTTCCATCCCCTCAAACTCCACTAACATCATGAACATGTCAAAGCGAACGGGCCAATGCAATGCAATGCTCTACAATGGAGGCTTTAATACCATACAGTAGTAGTTTTCAAACCTGCACTTCTGAAAAATCCAGCATAATCCAGCATGAATTCCATGTTGGTCCAGGCTGGTTTATGCTGGTTAGTACTGGTATAGTGCTGGTATAATGCTGGTCTAACTGGTGGGCAGGGTATTCATGTTGTTCTCAAGCAAAATGGAGCTGGTGAAGCTGGTTCACCAGCATGGTTTTGCGGGGTTAAGTGTGAGTAGGCCAGTTGTCTGTACAGGTATGCAAGCAATGTTTTGGGGACAAGCATTGTTTTTCCTTGCACATTTCTATATTTAACACATTGATTATATAAAGAAAAACAATATAAGATTAAAACATGATTTATTGTATAACATATAACATATAATAAATAACTAATTTATTTTGCTCCCTCTTTTGAAAGTAGAATTGAAAATGCATTATTAATCACTGTCATCTGCAGTTTTGAATAACAGAGAAAAATCAAACATTTCAAAGGATCAAAGGCTTTGTCTCCTGTTTCAAATGATCTGTACACAAATCAGTTCAAACCTGTTAAAAAGAGCTTGTGTACATTGCAAAACTAAAAAAAAAATAGAGATATGAAAACAAAGAAGAATGCCATAATCATAAGCAGTTTTTTCAATAATAGGAGTTGTAAAAAGATCTCTTTCAATGAGACAGTTAATAACAACTTAATAATGAAAGTATTGCTGTTTAAAAAAAAAAAAAAACTTTTATACTCATTTGGGGACGCACATGTGTCAAAATCCAGCTCTTATTCACTGATTCCAAAAAGTGCATATAGATAAAATATATCTCATTGCAGTCAGAAGCATGACATATTTTAGGGAACTACTAAAGCAAACACTAATCACCCTAACGATGACTTCAAAAGACTTAAACAACTTTTATACATGTACAACATGAAATAAATAAAGCCAAACTGGTTTGTAATAAGTGGACATGGAAATGCTGTTTTTAAACATCCTCAGCAAACCAGCATCCCATGTTGGGGACCAACATACCTGCATCCAATGTTGGGGACCAGCAAACCAGCATCCCATATTGGGGATCAGCAAACCAGCATCCCATGTTGGGGACTAGCAAACCAGCATCCAATGTTGGGTACCAGCAACAAGCATCCCATGTTGGGAACCAGCAAACCAGAATCCCATGTTGGGGACCAGAAAACCAGCATCCCATGTTGGGGAGCAGAAAACCAGCAACCAGCATCCCATGTTGGGGAGCAGAAAACCAGCAAACCAGCATCCCATATTGGGAATCAGCAAACCAGCATCCCATGTTGGGGACTAGCAAACCAGCATCCAATGTTGGGTACCAGCAACAAGCATCCCATGTTGGGGACCAGCAAACCAGAATCCCATGTTGGGGACCAGCAAACCAGCATCCCATGTTGGGGACCAGAAAACCAGCATCCCATGTTGGGGACCAGCAAACCAGCACCCCATGTTGGGGAGCAGAAAACCAGCAACCAGCATCCCATGTTGGGAACCAGAAAACCAGCATCCCATGTTGGGTACCAGCAACCAGCAGCCCATGTTGGGGAGCAGCAAATCAGCGGCCCATGTTGGGGAGCAGCAAAGCAGCATCCCATGTTGGGGACCAGCAAACCAGCAACCAGCATCCAATGTTGGGTACCAGCAACCAGCATCCCATGCTGGGGACCAGCAAACCCACATCCCATGTTGGGTACCAGCAACCAGCATCCCATGCTGGGGACCAGCAAACCAGCATCCCATGTTGGGAACCAGTAAACCAGCAACCAGCCTCCAATGTTGGGTACCAGCAACCAGCATCCCATGTTGGGGACCAGCAAACCAGCATTCCATGTTTGGGACCAGCAAACCAGCATCCCATATTGAGCACCAGCAACCCATATAGAGCACCAGCAACCCATATAGAGTATCCTATGCTGGTCTCATAGTGCAAAATATACATTATGCTGGTGACCAGTTTGGATATCTCAAAACATGCAGTGTTTGGACCAGGGACCAGGACCAGGGTTGAGAACGAATGCCATACAATATCATAATGCACCGGTTCAGAAAGACAAATGTACCAGAGTTTATAATGTTTACTTTGATGAGTCCAGTGTAGATTACCTAAAAAAATTGTGATGCATCATGTCAAAAAATGCACCTGCTGCAGATATATTTGATGGGTTTATTATAAGCAAGACATTCGCTCTACACTACTCAATTGCTCACTTATGACACACAGTAACGCAGCTAAAAGTATTCTGAATATGTTGGATCTTCCATTGAAAGTACCCTATTTTTTACCTGTTGAGACATGCCTTCACAAGCACTTGAAAAAGATGTTTGTGATGTTTGAGTTGGGGGTGGCGCAACGCTCAAAATGGCATTTGCAAAGTTGTTTGAAAATATGCTTCATTGTTGTACTTCAGCTAGGTGCTACTAGTGTCGCAAAAACTACATACTTCACATTTTTATTACATGATTCAAATATTGCACTCTGTTCTTTATTTTTAATGGAGCTGACTGTACATTATCCCTTAAAAAATAACTTGGTGTAAACATTGTTTGTAAAAGAAGGAACAGAAACTCTAGCGAAAAGGATTTGTGGTACCGTTCATTTATTTTGTGTTTGTCGAACCCTCTGTGGGCAGATAATACTCTTATCTCATCTAGATTAGCTAGATCATTTATGTAATCTAGTTTGGTGCCATATGGTAGCTAAATCTCTGTACAGTATGTCTATCTACTCTGGGTTTCTGGGAGTATGTTCGTCTGGTCTGGACTGCCCATGAAATAATGAAACTATAATAACAGTCATTTAGGGGATGACAAGGAAAGAGTGTGTGTTGTTTGGTACTGGAATATCACATCTTCCCATTTTCCTGTTGTGACATTTTCCTGACCTCCCTGAGTTCCGTCAGCATTTCCACTTCCTGTAAATCCTAGTTCCCAGCATGCAACTGGGTGTGTGATTTTCAGCTCTCACAAAATCACAGAAGCCCCCAGCAATTCTCTGACTGCCTTTAAGTTTTATATTTTTGCATTTTTAACTATTTTAAATATTTTCTTGCAGGATTTTACACAGCTCATGTTATGGTAGAACAGGGGTGTCCAACCCTTCTCCTGGAGGGCTACCATTCTGCAGAGTTGACCACCCCTGAGGTTGAAGATGACTGTTAAGCAGTGTAAAAATAATTTGAGGACTCAATTTGAGGACTCTTTTTTTGCATCTAATAAATCATGGCAATATTGATTAGATTTTTTATACTTTAATAGGGCAAAATATCATGGGAGATACAAATAATACAATCCAAAATATATCAAATATATAAAAAATGGCTTTTTAAGGGTTAATTTCTTAATTTTCAAACATTATCCATCAAATTTTTTTGAAGGAAAACCGCAGGGAGCCCTTAAAGCTTCTCTTTTTTTGATAAGCGTTTTCCCATATCAATTTGGGAAAGATGGTTGGTGCATGCTGTGCTCCCAAAAGCACGTTAAATGACCCAAACTCTGAGCAGATGCAGAGATGTAGTCACCCCTTACTGTGAACTGAGTCGCTCTGAGACTCTGAAAACAGGCGGATCATCATAGCATTCCTCCAGGATAGGTTTAAGAAGCCTTGATCTACTACCTAGGTCTTCAAACATGCTCCTGGGTACCCACTGTCCTGCAAAGCTAATTTACAACCTTCTTTAGCTCAACTGGCATGCAACAAGGTGCGTTCAAGTCATGTCATAATTACCTCAATTACGTGATTTCAAAATGTAAAAAGCCGTCCGTCCTTGTAGAGCTCATAATTACAGCTTGTAAGATGAGAATTGTTTGAGAGCTCCTACTTGTGCCACATGACTGCTGTACCACCTGACCACTGCAGATTAATTTAGGCATTGATAGCACTGATAGTAGTACCATAGAAACGCATAATTCTCAAACTGAGGACAGCTCTGAATATAACGTCACGGCGTGAATGCAGCAATTTTTCAAATGATCCTGAAAAGCTTGATTAGCGGATTCAGCTGTGTTTGATTAGGGATTTAAAAAAAACGCAGCGCACTGCTTTTTCTAAATTAAAAAATGTCAACCAAAAAAGGCAGACCTGAAAAACGCGTTCTGTGTGATCGGGCCTTATGCTGCTTGATATTGCAAAATTAATATTTATCATGTTATTTTTAAAGGGGGGGTGAAATGCTGTTTCATGCATACTGAGTTTTTTACACTGTTAAAGACTTGGATTCCCATCCTAAACATGGACCACGTTTGATGGAGTATTTCTGTGCCAAAAATACTCCTTCCAGTTTCTCATAAGTTTCGGAAAGTTTTTTTCGAGTATGGGTATATGTGACGTCAGATGGGGCAGAATGTCCTTGTACGGGCCGTACGGGCTCTTCTCCCGGAAGGGCGCGTGCGCGACTAGAACGAGAGAGCAAACGCTTTAGGGAAGCCGGCTGCGCTGCAGTCACAGGACGTCAAGAAATCAACAATGTCACCAAAGATGTGTTTTTTTGGTTGTCATGGCAAGACAATCAAGTTTTTCCGGAGCAGCAACAGAGTTGTGCAAGTGTTTGTTTGTTCCCTGAATTTTGGCGATGATGGTATATAAACAATGCCCAGTTCAACTCTGGATTTGTAGCTCGCCTAACGCTGAAAGATGGAGCAATCCCAGTGATAAAGGTTCACGGTCGTGTGTTGGTAGCAGACGGTGAGTAAAAATGCTTCAAATGTCTTTGTGTTGTTAGCTATCGATTCCATTGTTTTTCTATGTAAACATGCATAGCTCAACGCAATAGCTGCGCGCGCTCTTCATTCTTTAGCTCCGCCCGAACGATACGCCTCCATCCGCTCAGCTTTTTTCGGAAAAACTCTGTACAGCGTTTCTTTATTTTATAAATATAATAAAACTAAAGACTTTTCAAAGATATGAAAGATGCAATACTACTCTGTAGGTACGCAAGAGTGACATGAGATTGACTGAAAATGAGTGTTTCAACCAAAATTTAACCAATTTTTTCAGTCATTTTTCTGTAAAGAACCAGCACGTCTGGCACCAACAATCATGCCACATTCAAAGTCACTTCCATAATAATCTCTAATGCTCAGTTTGAATTTCAACAGATCTTCTTGACAATAGATGTGTTTGACTTGACGCGGTGCTGCGCAGATCAATCGGTGTATGACAAAGTACTGCAAGAGCATTTAGAGAGCAGACGGCTCCATATGCTTTCGTATCGCTCTCACTGTATTTTCATGTCATACACCAGGTGTGTCCAATCCTGCTCCTGGAGGGTCCTGTCCTGCCCCAGTTCAGCTCCAACTCAAATTAAACACACCTAAACAAGCTAATCTTGAGAAAATGGTTTTACTAGGCACCATAGAAACATTCAACCCGCAGGACTGAGTTTGGACACCCCTGACACACACCGATCGGTCTGCACAGCACTGCTTCAAGCGGAACACACGGCTGCATCCGAAAACCTAGGCAGCTTACTCAGCAGTTGCCTCGCTGCTTTATTTGGCAGTGACTTGTAAGGCAGCGTAAGCGCACAAACCTCACAAAACTGATTTTAGACAAACTTCTGAGGCAGTGTAACAGTTAAATGATCTACAGCAAAATAAAGCGAGCTTTGGTGAGAACTAAACAAACATTTTCTTACTACAGTAGTCATTTCTCACTAGAAATGACATCAGAAGTGGAAAACGTTGGTCAAAACTATTTATATTTACACACAAATTGACCAGCAACCGCAACTTTCAGACGCCATCTTTCTTTTCTAGTTCAACTGTCACCGAATGCATAGGATTGTGGGATATCAAAGGCAGTGAAGGATACATCTATACTGCCTTCAAAAATTGGTAAGATGAAGGAATCTCAGATGAAGGAATCTCAGGATACAGGAAGTGAAGCTAACATTGGATTCAGACATGCCTGAATTGGATTCAGTTGCTGACCTGTGATTGGCTGATTAGATATTTACAACAAGCAGTTGAACAGGTGTACCTAAAGTGGCCAGTGAACGCTGCGTACATGCAGTGTATTATTCTGTAAGCATTAAAATAGTATTACATTCTGAACATTTATGAGTACTTGTAAGAATAGTCCTGATTAGGTTGTGTAGAGATTTCCACAAAACCTATCGACTGGCATTCTTGCAAAATTCCACTGGGCACAAATATGACAAGTCCTGTCAGGAATATTTGGCTGGTGCATGTGCTGCTCAAACAAAAGACCATTCTTTCAGTTTCAATTCAAGTTGCAAGAGGGCTTTTGTAGTGCTACAGTTTTCCTTCAGGAGTGAGTCTGTGTTAGAACAGTGATCACAGCTCCAGTGTGAGCAGTATTTAATGAACGCAGATGAACTCACCCGATGTGATTGGTCCGTAATGAGATTTCCAGCTCCCGCAGGACCTGCGTCGACTCCTGCACTCTCCTCCTGAATTTCTACGGAAGACAGAAAAAAAAGTCTGTATTGCAACCTTCATCTATTATGCCTGCAACAGACTGTGCAATTTAGGTAATCCGATAAAATTATTACAAATCACACTGTACGACATGGATCTAATAAAATTGGGTGACATGTATGTAGACTGTTCGATGATGACACTACGACACAAGTTAGTATAGAAGAATAAAATGGGACCCACTTTATATTAGGTGGACTTAACTACTATGTACTAACATTTTAATTAATGATTTGATACAATGCACTTATTGTGTGCATACATGTTTTTTACATTGTACTTACATTTAAAAAAATACCTGCATGTAATTACGTCTGTAATTAATTTCTGTAGTTACATTTGTAGACACTTCCCTTACACCTAACCCTACCCTTAAACTTACCCATACCACCACACCTGTCCCTAACTCTACCCGTATCCCACCTCAATATCAGCAAAGGTGTTTTGCAAAACAATTTGAACACAGTAAGTACATTGTACTTATTTTTTGATGTAAGTACATAGTACTTAAGGCCACGTAATATAAAGTGGGGCCATAAAATGTAATCTGAATGCGCTAGTGGTAAACAAATAGAGCAAGATGAAGTGCACTTTGGCAATTGTGGTTTATAATATGCAATGAAAAAAAAGGAAGAAGTGAAAGAGAAGAATATATGGACGCGGTCATGGCTAGGGAAAAGAGGCCAACTTGGCATGCCAAATTTGCAAATGGAGCTTGAGGTAAGTATTTTTAATTTTTAATTTAGTATGTTGCATTTATATTGGCTAGTCAGTAGACGTAGGTCGTATCAGCAAACACACTGTGAAATGATCATGCTGACAAGATGATCATGAAGACTGTGACAACGGCCATCTTTGAACATCTCTCACTGTACGATGTAGGACCACCGTTTAGGATCCATGACCACAGAAATCAACACGATTGGTCATCGTTTGTCTAGGACAGCCCAAAATTGTACAACATGTACAGAGCCTTAGGCACTTTCTTCTAGACAACAATGGAATTAAATAAACAGCAAATGAAGAAAAAGTCACACAGGTCTCCTCTAGACTGGAAAAAAAAAAAAGATACGTTGGACCAACTTAAAATCATATATTTTTTTCAAATTATATTTATGGTTTGGTTTAAAGTCAAACCTTAAATTTAATAATAATAAAAATATATATTTTCCTAAAGACAAAAACCTTCATACAAAGTAAAAAGATATTATAAAGACCATAGTCCTAATCAATATGCTTTCAGACATAGGTTAAGCTAAAATGTTCCTTAATGTAGGTCAAAAAAATATTTTTTGGCTTCTTACAACTTAATTTCTCCATAAATAAAAGCTAAATTAGATATAATATGAGCATACATTCCCATTAAGATACAACTAAAGTGATTTTAAGCTGATTTAGCCTAATGCTAAATTGTAAACTATGGAATGCGACAAATGGGTGCGTGGTATCAAGACAAAGTTTTATGGCAAGGTAACATGTCCCAGTATTGGTATATTATTTTGCTTACTCAAAACAATATATGTTTCTATCACCTGATGAATACACACTTGAAGTACATAGTATAAGAATTAGGTGTCTTAAAGTCCCAATGCATTCAAAATGAATTTTTTTGGGCTTTTAGTATGCATATGTCAGCCTTAGCTTACTTATCTTTAAGCTAGTGTGCTCCAAAACAATGACAAAATTCACATTTAGAAGATATAAGCGTTCAAATATGGCTCAATGATTATAATGACATCACTCTGCACTTCAGATTCTCATCAGACTTTATGTCCAATCAAATGCTCTCCAGAATCTGAAGTGTCCCGCCCCCTACATTATAAATAGATGCTGAAGCTACAGCTAATATTGGTCACTTGTTCACACATTTACTATTTTCTACCTAATGCACTATATACAGTAGGGGATAGGGAATGATAGACAGTGTAAATTAAGTCTGGTTTCATGTTAGTGTCATGTGAACCACCACAGCTCCGGTCCAGAGACATAATAGCACAGATTCAAGTTAAGTCACTTTCATTTATACAGGGAGTGCAGAATTATTAGGCAAGTTGTATTTTTGAGGATTAATTTTACAACATTAATAATTAAACAACAACCATGTTGTCAATGAACACAAAAAACTCATTAGACTCATCAAAGCTGAATATTTTTGGAAGTGGTTTTTAGTTTGAGCTATTTTAGGGGGATATCTGTGTGTGCAGGTGACTATTACTGTGCATAATTATTAGGCAACTTAACAAAAAACAAATGTATACCCATTTCAATTATTTATTTTTACCAGTGAAACCAATATAACATCTCAACATTCACAAATATACATTTCTGACATTCAAAAACCAAACAAAAACAAATCAGTGACCAATATAGCCACCTTTCTTTGCAAGGACACTCAAAAGCCTGCCATCCATGGATTCTGTCAGTGTTTTGATCTGTTCACCATCAACATTGCGTGCAGCAGCAACCACAGCCTCCCAGACACTGTTCAGAGAGGTGTACTGTTTTCCCTCCTTGTAAATCGCACATTTGATGATGGACCACAGGTTCTCAATGGGGTTCAGATCAGGTGAACAAGGAGGCCATATCATTAGATTTTCTTCTTTTATACCCTTTCTTGCCAGCCACGCTGTGGAGTACTTGGACGCGTGTGATGGAGCATTGTCCTGCATGAAAATCATGTTTTTCTTGAAGGATGCAGACTTCTTCCTGTACCACTGCTTGAAGAAGGTGTCTTCCAGAAACTGGCAGTAGGACTGGGAGTTGAGCTTGACTCCATCCTCAACCCGAAAAGGCCCCACAAGCTCATCTTTGATGATACCAGCCCAAACCAGTACTCCACCTCCACCTTGCTGGCATCTGAGTCGGACTGGAGCTCTCTGCCCTTTACCAATCCAGCCACGGGCCCATCCATCTGGCCCATCAAGACTCACTCTCATTTCATCAGTCCATAAAACCTTAGAAAAATCAGTCTTGAGATATTTCTTGGCCCAGTCTTGACGTTTCAGCTTGTGTGTCTTGTTCAGTGGTGGTCGACTTTCTGCCTTTCTTACCTTGGCCATGTCTCTGAGTATCAAGCACACCTTGTGCTTTTGGGCACTCCAGTGATGTTGCAGCTCTGAAATATGGCCAAACTGGTGGCAAGTGGCATCTTGGCAGCTGCACGCTTGACTTTTCTCAGTTCACGGGCAGTTATTTTGCGCCTTGGTTTTTCCACACGCTTCTTGCGACCCTGTTGACTATTTTGAATGAAACGCTTGATTGTTCGATGATCACGCTTCAGAAGCTTGGCTATTTTAAGACTGCTGCATCCCTCTGTAATATATCTCACTATTTTTGACTTTTCTGAGCCTGTCAAGTCCTTCTTTTGACCCATTTTGCCAAAGGAAAGGAAGTTGCCTAATAATTATGCACACCTGATATAGGGTGTTGATGTCATTAGACCACACCCCTTCTCATTACAGAGATGCACATCACCTAATATGCTTAATTGGTAGTAGGCTTTCCAGCCTATACAACTTGGAGTAAGACAGCATGCATAACGAGGATGATGTGGTCAAAATACTCATTTGCCTAATAATTCTGCACTCCCTGTATAGCACTTTTCACAATATAGATTGTTTCAAAGCAGCTTTACAGTGACAATAGGAAATGAATGGAAGAGAGATTGTTTTGGCTGTACATCAGATCTAAAAAAAAGTTATTGTCCAGCTAAAGTAAGTTTTTGATTGATTAATTTCCATTGTAAATAATCAATAGTTATTTACTTTGGGGCCATTTACACGAGTACATCAGGTGCTATGGGAAGTGTTCCCAGTTCCGGCTGACCTAGTTAATGCAGCCTTAATGCAGATTTAAATAAAATGAATTGATAATGTTCTATGTGTATCTCATAGTAAAGAGATGTGTTTTTAGTCTTGATTTAAACTGACAGAGTGTGTCTGCTTCCCGAACAATGCTAGGAAGACTGTTCCAGAGTTTAGGTGCTAAATAGGAAAAGGATCGACTGCCTGCAGTTGATTTCGATATTCTCGGTATTATCAACTGGCCAGAATTTTGAGACTGCGGTAGATGTGATGGAGTGTAATGTGTTAAGAGCTCGCTCAAGTACTGTGGAGCTAAACAATTTAGTGCTTTGTAAGTAATTAGCAAAATGTTTAAATGTATGCAATGTTTAATAGGGAGCCAGTGCAGTGTTGAGAACCAGGCTAATATAACTAGATAAATAATAACCAGCCTGTTTATTTATTAAGAGAGCAGGGCAACCACCCAGTAGAGCATTACAATAATCTAGCCTTGAGGTCATGAACGCATGAACTAACTATTTTATTATATTAAAGGTCCCGTTCTTCGTGATCCCACTGTTCAAACTTTAGTTAGTGTGTAATGTTGCTGTTAGAGCATAAATAATACCTGTAAAATTATAAAGCTCAAAGTTCAATGCCATATTTTATTTAACAGAAGTTCCCTTTCAAAGCCTACAGCGAACGGCTGGCTTGGACTACATCCTGGTACTTCCTTCATAAATGACGTCGATAGAACAGTAGAACAGACTAACCTCCGCCCACAAGACTATGTAAAAAAGGGGGCGTGGTCTTGTTGCTGTCCCACATGGAGAAGAGGACGTGTCGCGTGGAGAAAAGGAAGTGTTGCGTTTGACTGTGTTTGTCGCCATGTCGTCGAGACGCTGTTATTTTCATCCCGGAGTCAAATCACCTTTGTTTGGCTTTCCCAGGGACGCTGTAGAGATCATTAAGCGCATACATCACCCCGTTAAGAGGCGTGACCTTTCCACGTGTGCTAAGCTGCTGTCGAATCACAACACAGGAACCGTGCCACATTCGCTAAGCTGCTGTCGAATCACAACACGGGAACCGCTGGCACAATCAGAACTCTTTACGTATTTCTGAAGGAGGGACTTCATAGAATAAAGGAAGTCATCAGCCGTTTTTAGGACAGTGAAAACAGCGGTATACAGATAAGTAAATTGTGTTAAAAATACTGTGTTTTTTTACACGCGAAACATGAACACATGTTATATTGCACACTGTAAACACAATCAAAGCTTCAAAAAGACACGAAGAATGGGACCTTTAAGGTGGAAGAATGCGGTTTTACAGATGCTAGAAACATGGCTTTCAAATGAAAGATTTTTGTCACTTTGACAGCTCCTCATGATGAAAATATGAGCAATGAATGAATGTTCCTGCACTGCAAAAAATGCTTTTCTTATTTTGTATTTTTGTCAAGTGGCAGATAAGTTAACTTGTTTTAAGTAAACTTCGCTTACTTTAGATTTAGATTTAATTTATAATATTTTGATATTTGTACTTGAAATATGACAAAATACTACAATAAAAGCATTTGTGCAGTTTTAATGAATGAATAAAGTATTTAAACACTGATGATGCTTTAAAAAGGGGGAGGATATCGAAAGAAACTCTGGGTTTACCGAAGAAAACCTGCTCCTGACCAGGTTAGATTCACAGAGTAAGTTACCCTGGTAACTGAGTATAAGTTACCTCTCTTTCAGAAATGGGCTTTCAGAACCATTCTCTTTCAGAAATGGGCTTGACTCACCCTGCTTTCTCAGGTTTGACATACCTCCCATTCTGAAACAGAAAACTCAGAGTTTCCCTCATTTCAGGGTTAACATGCACTCTAAAAAATGCTGGGTTAAAAATAACCCAAGTTGGGTTGAAAATGGACTAACCCATCAATTGGGTTGTTTTAACCCAGCGATTGGGTTGTTTAAAGCAAACATTTAACCCAACTGCTGGGTTAAAACAACCCAATTGCTGGGTTAGTCCATTTTCAACCCAACTTGGGTTATTTTTAACCCAGCATTTTTTAGAGTGTACTCAGAGTTTCCACTTAACCTCCTTTCTGAAACGGGCCCCAGGACTTTACATTGTGTTTTGTTTATGTTTTGTTATGTGTGTGCGCAGCAGTCGTCTATGAGGGGCTGCCGCTTTTACTTTCACTTTGTGATTATTTATTTATTAAAGTTGTTGAACGTTCGCAGGTTTCCGCCTCGTTCGAACCCTGTTACACTAGTCATCCAATTTTTTATATCAGCTATGCATTCCTTTAATTTTGTGAATTGGTAAGTTTCTTCAGAGTGCGAAGAAATATAGAGCAGATCATATGATCGAGTCGCCGCATATCAGAATGCTGTTTTAAAGTGATATGGAGGAGATTAGCTCTGGCCGAGCTGCAATTTAAACAAAGCGCTATTGGCTATTTAAAAAAGGGAGGAGCTGTTTGATATATCCCACCCTGTCTTCCTCTTTCAGTGGAAATTACACCAACACATTTAGGGATGTCACAAGTACCGGTACTTCGGTACCAAGTCGGTACTGAAATTTAAAAAATGTGACGATACCAGCATTTCTGTAGTACCGGTAGTACAGACTCCCGAGTATATTGTGGCCGAATATGTATGAATATGTATATATGTAGCCGAATATATATTTTTGTCTGTGAATATTAAACTGCAAAATACTATTTAAATATTACTCCTGCATGTTCTGTGTGATGACAGGTGCAGATGCGCGGGTGCGCACACACACGCGCGTGACACTCGCTCGTCTTTTTAGTCTCTGCCGGGCCCGTGTGTCACTATATGAGGACACGAACGCATAAACCGTCACTTCATGAGAATTTACCGTTTCATTTGAGAAAACTGTCATATAATGAACACAGACACTCAAAGGTCTTCACGGCAACCTGTCAAAATAAAAGTTTGGTTTAACATGAAGAAATTGACTAAATATATTAGGCTACTGTTGTACAGTAGATATAGCTACATTTCTATGCAATAATAATACGTCTCTACTAATAATAATAATTATGCCTAGATGGTTGCTTATTTTTCACTTGATCTTTTTTATAAACAATGCTTACTTTTAAACAGCATTTAAATGTTTATGTATTATTTACTTATAATGATTATCATCATAAATAATAAACTTATTGAATTCAAATTTTTTTTTTATTAAATAGTTAAATAAAAATAAATAAAAAAACATTTTGCTGTGGTACCGAAATTGGTACAGAGTACCGTAACATTTTTATGGTATTGGTACCGACTACTGGAATTTTGGTATCGTGACATCCCTAAACACATTGAATAATGCTGTGCGTTTTAAGGCACTTCAGTGCGCCTTTAATACATGTCTCCATACCCTTCCTCTTTTTCACTGTCTTTCCCTCTCTAACACCCTTTGATGCAATCATTTCAGTGTCTGACATCAGTGAATCAAATTGATTATTAATGCCTGGCCTGCCACTCATCATCATGGCTGCCGTCGAATTAGTGTAGCAGAACTGCAGCAGCAGTTTTGAGTTAAGATCTGGCAGCATATCTCGTTCAGCTGGTAAAAGCAGTGTGTCCCTCTCATTGGATGACATTTTCACATGCATTTCACCTGACACGTGATTGGGTTGGCCACAAAGCCACTGTAACCATGGCTACGGAGAACAAAAGTGGGCCCACAGTTTGGACTCAACCCTATTATGAGACTAAGTGGAGAAAGCAACCAAATAAGACCATTACCTTAAACTAGTTTGTAATTTACTGTGCTTTCAATATTGTAATTTTTTTTTATGCCAATTTTTTAGTTGGGTGAATGTTACAAAGAATATGCCTGTATCTCTGTTACATTTACCCAATTATATATATTTTTTATTTAAGAATAACTTTTATCTCAGATGTTTAAATTAGTATATTAAAAAATAAAATTATAATAAAAAGATACAAATTTAAATAAAATAAATAAATAAAGATGCTAATAAAGCAATTGCTGAAAACAGAAAGGATGTAGAGCTGTAGAGGTTTTTCATATTATTGAAATCTCTGAAGTGACGCAAGACTACAGCAACTACAGTTTTGGGAAACACAGCCCTGTTTCTTTTGGGAATATGTCAGATTACAGAAATACAATGGGTAGCAAATGCCATTTCACAGTGATCTTTAAAGTTTTATTATAATTTTATAATACTTAAAATCCCACATTTATATAAAAAAGTCAAAACTGTCCTGAAAAATAATACAATTAGACCAAAACAAGAGTCTATCAAAAATATTTCTTTAATTTAACATAATTATTTTTACATAAGTAAAAAAAGTGAAATGTTTAATTGAAGATATATTTTTGATAGACCCTTGTTTTTGTCTAATTGTATGTTTTTCAGTGTGTGGACAATTTTGGCTATTTAGCTGTTTAACTTTTTTGTTCTACGCACCTGCGAACGGACTGGTTATTGTCTCTTTTTTGAACGGATACAATATCCTTTTTGATGATTGATTATTAATAAGTCGAAAGTCAACTACCACAAAAAACCCACTTCTAATCTTAAATAATATGTAGGATGGATATTATGCAAATTAGGACAGAGTGACAAAGTGAAGAGACAGGCGCATAAAAACAACAGAAATAGTGGGTATAGAGAAAAAGGGGGGAGTGTGTGCACTGTTGTTCCCAGCGTGGGTGTGTTTGGCACATGTGGAGTGCAGTGTGTTTTCAGTGTGTGTGCAGAGCTCATGCTCCCACCTCAACTTTAAGCATTCCCAGCTGCGGCTGGAGAGAGAGAGAGAGAGAGAGAGAGAGAGAGAGAGAGAGAGAGAGAGAGAGAGAGAGAGAGAGAGAGAGAGAGAGAGAGAGAGAGAGGGGAAAAAGAATGGGAAAAAGAAAGCAGATCTCCAGAGAGGTCATCCTGGATTGGAATCAATGGCACAGACATTCTTCAGGACCCTCTGGAATGACCCTCTTCCTGCTGCGATCTGATTGGCTGAGAGCCGTGTGTGGAATGCACCGTATGTAAAGCTCTCCGCGCACACAAAGTAACAATTGTTCAAGTCTGCAGAAAAGAATCGTGGCCAGAATGTACAGCCATAACTCTCTCTGTCTCTTACTCTTTTTCGCTTTCATTGTGTTCGTCATCTACCTTCACTGGGACTTTCTATTTATTTCCCACTGTCTATTACTTTTTGTGTGTCTCTAGTCTTTCATCCTCCTTTTCTCTTTCACCACATCTTCAATTGATCCCCCATCCCTTTTTTTTCTTGTTCTGTACTTTCTCTGAGCTCAGGGACATGATGTCAGCCGCCGGGGTGTAACGCCCATGCGATCAGCTCAAGAGCACCTTCAGAGTCCACACCATATGAAAGACTTAATATTTAATCTAGTGCTGTCAATGTTAACACGAGATTAATAAAAAATCCTTAATGTGTTAAAATAATTTAACACAAATTAATTACTGAAGCACGTGACATTGTGCCCTTAGTGTCATTAACATCACTCAGTTACATGACCTTAGAAGTTGTGAGTTTACCACACTGAGCATCTACAATGGCACAATCACCTGTAACCCTGGTAGGCGGAAATTTGTATTCAAAATGTATTTGCGATCAGATCATTTCAAGCCACTAAACTCCAGGGAAGTTTTTAGTCCAATTTTCCAGTAAGTGAATTCATTCAAACAATCAGTCCAAAACAGCATTAATGTAAAGAAAACCAGGCTCATTCCATCAGAGAACAGTGACTCGCAGCCAGATGTCAGTAAATTATTCATTCCAGTGTCTGTTTAGCTTTAAAACACGAGTCCTGTCGTATTCTGGGATTGTTTCTGAAGAGCACGAGTCCACACTCATACAGACTGAACGGAACGTCAAAATATCCCACCGCTGGCCAGATGATACGCAAACTATGTTTCTCGGCTGGATAAAGCAAGTCAGCGTCTCACTAGTAAAGTTTATATGGATGTGGGTTGTAATCAAGGGGTACGTTTGCACGACAACGATGTACTAAAATTGGAAAAGTTTTTTCTTTGTACAGAAGACAACGTTATCAAAACGATCCCCGTTCACACGGATCTGCGAAAACTACTAATAACGCTGTATTATTCATGCCAGGTCAGTAGTTGGCGATGCCACTTTGTAAAGAAAGACTATGCACGCACATGCCTATAGAAATGAATTACATAATCTATAATTTTGTTTGTCCGATTTTGATTCTAAGGATGTTAATCTTGATAATACGGTATTATTACTTTAACTTCTGGGTTAATTTCATCGTCACAAAGCCAGAAACATTTACTATAATCCCAATTTTAGAATGTTCTCCTCTGATATAAAGTCCCTTTTTACTTCCTTGTGTCAAAATGTCAAAATCTTTAAACACAAAGGCTTCGAAAACATATATTATCCTGGAGTCTGTTGTAAGCTGTAGCTGCCGAAAGCTACAGAAAAGAGAAACAAATAGATCGCTGCAATTCACAGAAAGAAATGGACTCCAGGCAGCGAAATGTGGATTTTTGTGCCAATATGTTGAATTTTAGGGTAAAATCATAACCTATATATTGTCTCATCAATTCAATATTTACCATCTTTCTGCATAATTGGATGTTTTTAAATAAACACTGACAAAAACTATGAAGCTGGATGATATGAAACTATATACAACATTGATTTAAAGGGCTAGTTCACCCCAAAATTTTAACTATCCCATGATTTACTCACCCTAAAGTCATCTTAGGCGTATATGACATTCTTCTTTCAGACGAATAAAATCAGAGTTATATTAAATATGTCCTGGCTCTTCCAAGCTTTATAATGGCAGTGATTGTTGGGTTAATTTTGAAGTCCATAAAAGAGCATCTGTCCATAATAAAACTGCTCCACACGGCTCCCGGGGGTTAATAAAGGCCTTCTGAAGCGAAACGATGCGTTTGTGTAAGAAAAATATCCATATTTAAAACTTTATAAAGTAAATGATCTAGCTTCCGGCGAATCGAATTCCGTATTCAACTTACGGAAAAAGTGTTTAAGCGATCACCCAGATTTAGACCTACCTATATTGTATTTATATAAAGCGTTCACACACAAATTTGCTTTATGTATTTCGAAATCCGGCACATATAAATGTCAGGAAACACGATTCCTGGCTGCATGTCAATATCCATGGATCACTGGAGTAAAAGGACAAAAGGACAAAACTTGGTAAGTTGTAAGGAACACTATAGAGTCCAACCTTTAGTATAAGCTGATAATCATTTGTTTACTCTAGTCCGGCTGAAGGGGCATATTCTGGTGGGAATGTGACGTCACTCTATAAGGTATTAAATGGTGGTCGAAGTGGGCCGGTATGCACTGGCACTTCTATATTTTAACCTGTAGTGTACCCTCACTTTTTCTTGTGTACCGGCAGTCTGACCGCCGCCCCCCAGAATCCGATTTCAAACTATTTGAATTTTAGGATGTTCTATGTCATCTGCCAGAGACCATTTAATAATCTCCATAAATTACATATTATAATACATCTATATAGTTGTAGCAAACTTACACTTGTTTAAAAGATAATTGTCCATTGTTCTGTTTATTGTGAGAGATTCAGTAACCATAGCAACGTTTCATGATTGCCGTGTTTTGACAGAAACTACCGCAAAATGCTTTGTGAAATGAACACGGGCCCCTTAACTCAAAATCCGTGGCAGTTTCACGGAATCGCCGAAAATTCCGTGATGGGTCCATGGAAGTGATTCCTATGCAAGTCAATGACAGTAAAAAGTAGACATGATTTTATGAATATTTATAGGCTACTGTAGAGGTTCGTGTAAGGAGGGCAAGGAAGAGGACGCAGGGGTCGGCTGAACTACTGACGTTTTTATTAATAAACTCAAGGTCGTTTCGTATTCGCACTAGAGTGCACATTCAACTCAAAACATTCGTCGTAAACACTTCCGGATTGCGTCCATCCGGGAACTCAAGGCACACGTCAGTAGTTCCTTCTCTCTCTCCTCGTCCTCCGTTTCTCCATGGCTCTTATACTCTCCCCGCGCCCATTACTGGAATGAGAGACAGGTGTAGGTGGTTTGTGTCTAACCCACTCACTTACCGCTCGTCTCCCGCCTTTCTCTCCTGCTGCAAACCTCGCTGAACCACGCCCCCCCTGCCACAGCTACTTTTATATTTTGGAGCAATTAACTCCACTCCTACCTTAAACCTACCCACTCTCAACAATATAAAACACATAACAGGCAAATACAAGTACAGTCACAGGTATTTATTGCAAAAACTGACCAAAAACAGCATAAAAGTATTAACTCATGTTGTATTCCAAGTCTTCTGAAGTCACACAATGTCTTCATGTAAAGAACAGAGTTGATCTTAATGTTTTAAGATCTAAAATTCTAAAATGATGATCCCGCCGTATCTCATTCAAATAATAAACACGATTCTTTAGCGTGACGCAATCTGTCACGAGACACACGAGAGCCAATGGCATTTTACAATCAAAGCCGACGTTATGACGCAATTGGTCACGAGACATACGACAGCCAATGCTGTCAAAGCTGACGTAATGTTTATTCCGGCGGTAAAATTTGAAATGTGTTTTTGATCTTTGGCGGATGGACTCGACGCTGCTGATCGCTTTTGGGGATTTTCTTCACACAAATTAATCGTTTGGCCTCGGAACACTTGGAATATTTGTACTTTTTGAATAAATTGTGCCTGCAGTCGTATCTGCCTGTTATATCCTGTTTTTTATAATACACAAATGGGTAGGTTTAGGGAAGGGATTGGGTTACGTGTTCAAAACGTGTCTAAATACTGTAAATAAATAAAAAATGAATTGTAAATAAAATGATGTTGGATGATTAAATCGAGAATCACACTCCATGTCATAATGGAAAAAATCATAGTTTCATGATGAAAACCATGCCCAACGCGTCTGTATACTGTCATTGACTTACATAGGCATCACTTCCGTGGACCCATCACGGAATTTTTGGCGATTCCGTGAAACTGCCACGGATTTTGAGATAAGGGGCCCGTGTTCATTTCACGAAATTCTGTGAGATCAGGTTGCACTTAGGCTACCTAAGGGTGACGGTTAAGAAGTTTGTTTAAGAGAATTTTGTCCTCTCTGGGATACTCTAAAGTCAAACCACTTGTTTTAAATAGTTCAGACTGAAAGATATTTTGCACTCATTTCTTATGCTACGATTCTTCAGAAGGATATGCAGAGTGGAAGGTGCTACACACAGCAATGCATACGCATAATCCAAAGATATGGTTGGTCTCAGATTCTGTCAATTTACTGACCGTCTGATGTATATTTAATTCAAGACTGGAAAGTCGAAAGTTGTGCTTAGAAAGAACTAGGTTTATATTATGGGTATTTCCAATGCGCATGTTGGTGAGACAGACATCTTGACTAAGTGGGCAGTTCTTGGCCAGAATAAACTACAATCTTGACCAATCTTTAAGGCGCAAGTCACAAGTCTGGCTATGTGAATCTAGGTTGTGGACTATTACATTTTACTCTAATCTTTAGTTGGTCTGATATTTAGGCGTATCCTTTTTGCTCCTTACTACCTTACTGTCACTGGCCAAGTGTTGTTGACATGCAATTTGGGCCATTATCTGTTCATACATCTGTCTGACATCAGAAAGGTGTAAAGGTTTAGACAGCTCACTTTCAATAAACAGTTATTTTGGAGGAAGCTTGGAGCTCTGATCCCTCATGACAAGACCCCTTTAAGGTTAGACACGTTCCCTGCACCAGAAATCAGCTGTAAAGCAATGTGTAATATTTGATCCCTATCGCAGGAATCAAGTTTGCCCAAGCAAGTAGTAACTTTTAGCCCAGTAGGAAGTAGAATGTCTGCTGTTCCTTTCCATACTATTGTAAGGGCAGCACTGTAGCCAAGATAACTGAGTTATCAGGAGCTATTTTGTGTCTGAGGTCATTTATCACACAGCCTTAGCACACACACATACAGACCACTCCACACTGAGGGAATAAGACCAGAACTCACCTTTCTGGTCACAGCCGGGTCAAGATAACTCTGTAACTTGTGGATGTATGTGTGAGGAGGATTCTTCACCTGGAATCGTTCCTGGAAGGGAGAGATACAAATATGTGTTCACTGCTTTTACTGATTTTGAGTAAAAGTTTTCGTATGTTAGTTTTGTGCTAGTACTGTAGTTGGAAAATGGAGTGGGTTTATCCAATTTGTGGGACTTTTTAAGTCACAAAAACTAATACATGTTAATTTCTTTCAATCTTCACATCCCCAAAATGTTGTCCCGACTAGCTTAACAAAGTTGGCTGAATAATTCTATGATGATAACGTTGATGATTTGTTAAAGGGATAGTTCACCCAAAAATGAAAATTATGTCATAATTTACTCACCCTTACTTTTGTTAAGATGTTTTAATGATGTTTTGATTTCTGTCCCTCCCTTGAAAGTCCATATCATCAAAACTTTCAAGCTTCAAAAAGGTCATAAAGACATCGTAAAAGTAATCCATCTGACTGGAGTGGTTTAATCTAATTGCTAATTTTGCAATGAACAAACTGGCTAAACAAAGTATTCCATTTGTGGGAGAGGTTTTCCATTGACTATGACAGATTACAGATTGTTTTTACACAAACACAAGCACACTGCTCTAAATTCTCCCAAGAGAGATTTGTCATTTTTCAGACTAAACTACTTTCAACTGGCCAATAGTGTGATATTAACATAAGTCCACATGTCTCGCCGTGTGTCCTTAATCTTGTCAAATGTGTTAAACTCAGTTTAATTAAAGTTCAAAATGCTAGTTAATGATAGGTCAAAAATGAAATGATGATGGTCTCTACAATATAATATAATATAATCACTACAAAAATTATGTTTTCTCCACAGGTTATTACAACTGTCATATTTTTTATACAGTCAAATATATATATATATATAATATATATGAATCTGGGGTCTGAAATTGTCATTGTAGGTGCATGCTGTGAGAGACATAATCTAAAAAAAAAAAAATCCAGAAATCACAATATATGATTTTTTAACTATTTATTTGTATGATACAGCTGCAAATAAGTATTTGAACACCTGTCTATCAGCTAGAATTCTGACCCTCAAAGCCCTGTTAGTCTGCCTTTAAAATGTCCATCTCCACTCCATTTATTATCCTAAATTAGATGCACCTGTTTGAGGTCGTTAGCTGCATAAAGACACCTGTCCACCCCATGCAATATGTAAGAATCAGACTACTAACATGGCCAAGACCAAAGAGCTGTCCAAAGACACTAGAGACAAAATTGTACACCTCCACAAGGCTGGAAAGGGCTACGGGGAAATTGCCAAGCAGCTTGGTGAAAAAAGGTCCACTGTCGGAGCAATCATTAGAAAATGGAAGAAGCTAAACATGACTGACAAATTTCCCTCGGACTGGGCCTCCATGCAAAATCTCACCTCGTGGGGTCTCAATGATCCTAAGAAAGGTGAGAAATCAGCCCAGAACTACACGGGAGGAGCTGGTCAATAACCTGAAAAGAGCTGGGACCAAAGGTTTCCAAGGTTACTGTTGGTAATACACTAAGACGTCATGGTTTGAAATCAGTGGTAGCATCATGCTTTGGGGTGTTTTTCTGCACATGGGACAGGGCGACTGCACTGTATTAAGGAGAGAATGACTGGGGCCATGTATCGCAAGATTTTGGGGAACAACCTCCTTCCCTCAGTTAGAGCATTGAAGATGGGTCGAGGCTGGGTCTTCCAACATGACAATGACCCGAAGCACACAGCCAGGATAACCAAGGAGTGGCTCTGTAAGAAGCATATCAAGGTTCTGGCGTGGCCTAGCCAGTCTCCAGACCTAAACCCAATAGAGAATCTTTGGAGGGAGCTCAAACTCTGTGTTTCTCAGCGACAGGCCAGAAACCTGACTGATCTAGAGAAGATCTGTGTGGAGGAGTGGGCCAAAATCCCTCCTGCAGTGTGTGCAAACCTGGTGAAAAACTACAGGAAACGTTCGACCTCTGTAATTGCAAACAAAGGCTACTGTACCAAATATTAACATTAATTTTCTCAGGTGTTCAAATACTTATTTGCAGCTGTATCATACAAAGAAATAGTTTAAAAATCATACATTGTGATTTCTGTATTTTTTATTTTTTATTATGTCTCTCACAGTGGACATGCACTTACGATGACAATTTCAGACCCCTCCATGATTGTGGGAGTGGGAGAACTTGCAAAATAGCAGGGTGTTCAAATACTTATTTTCCTCACTGTATATATATATATATATATATATATATATATATATATATATATATATATATATATATATATATATATATATATATATATATATATATATATATATATATATTTGTTTTTTTTGTTTTTTTGTTGTTGTTTTTTTTTTTGTGGGTGCAGGGCACTATAGTTCATTTTTCCAAAATTATTCAGACACTTTGACCTGACCATGTTTTGCTTAAGTGTTTTTTATTTAACTGCTAATGCAACCTTTTACACCAGAGACTGAACAAAATGAAGCGTTGCTTGGTAATTGGTTGACCTAAATTGGTATTATCTAATTGTGTACTTAAATTTAACAGCTGACAAGCTGATTGGTTGATTGTAATCCATTACATACCTTTCTATCAAAGTTATTATTACTATTTTATTACTATTTTCTTACTATACTATAGCGAATAAACTGTGATAATATGAGAAAATGTTGAATGTGTCTGAATAAATTTTGGGTTGACTGTACAAGTGATATGCATTTCATAAATTTAATTTCTAAAAATCTTTACAAAGAAAGTGCTAGAGAAGAAAGTGCTGTGATTACTATTAATCATGGTAACACTTTATTTAGATAGTCCACTTTAGATATTCTACTAACTAAGTAACTTTGTATATGCATGTCAACTACCAGTCTGTGGCGAGGTGGACGAGCGAGAGACATGGGAGGAGCGAGCGAGATCGGTGTGCGTGATTGAGAATGAACGTCACCTGCGAGGCCTGATCCTCTCTCGTCCTTCACTGGAGCCGCTCGTCCTTATATGCCTCCGTGCTCCCTCATGAGAGGACTCGAGAACGGTGTGCCTCGCAGGTGACATTCATTCTCAATACTCACTCAGCGCCTCGTTACGCTCATGCCGTTCTAAAGACACGGTGCTCCCGTTGAAAACAATTGAATACTCCAGCCAGCCCCATGAAAAAGCTCTTTGGTGGACACACGGCCTAACAATCTACTAATACTCTAATGACATGTAGTTGCAAAGTTACTTATAGTAAGTAGAATGTTCAAAAGCGAACTCAAAATCAAGCGTAACCTTTATCATTTATGTATAATACTTACTCACTAATACTAATAATTTGATTATATTCTAAATCAAATGTGTATACAATTCTCTCACTCATTTGGGTGTTGTCCTTGGCAACAGCCAACCAACAGCAGTGCATAACAGGAAAGAGAAAGAGACATAGTTCTGCTCAAAACAATACAAGGCCCCTGCACACACACAACACATCAGCCATAGATATCACATTGACATTTAATATGTGGCCGGTGTTTATGTATGTGTGGATGTGTGTGGTTCAGGTAAACTCTACATTATGGGGACATTTGTCCCCACAAAGATGGAAATGTCCAAAATCCTTATCCTTGTGGGGATTTCTTTTAGGAATAAGCTTATAAATCATACAGAATAATTTTTGTTGTTTTTAGTTTTTTGAAAATGTAAAATGTATTGTTACTATTATTATTAGTAGTAGTGATTTGGTTAACATGGGGGCTCATGTGATCTCTACAAGGCAGTGTCTACTGATATAAAAGATTATCAGTGGGGTCACATGATGGGCCTGTAGAGTTCCCAATCTTTGTCAATATCACTGGTTGGATGGGATAGACACAGTGTATGATGAGTATTAACGGAGTATCAAAAAAACAACAACAACAACAGCCAGACAAGTTGTGTTGTCTTCATGACAAGATAAAGACTATATGTTATGTCTGCCGGGACACAAGGTCACCTAATGAACAAACAATGACTGACTGTAATACAGATTGCCCACACTTGTCTCACTGACATGCATGGTAAAATCTAAAATACATGACCGGGACCAGCCGAATTCCATTAAAACTGTTTCCATGGTAAACAACGTCACCAGAGTGTGACACCATAAAGTTCACCCATAAATGAAAACTCTGTTACACTTTAGAATATTGTTCCGTCATTAATGAATAACTACACAGTAATACAATATTAACACTAGTAACTAATATTGACTAACAAGAAACTCTGATTAACGAATTAGTAAGTAATAGTGCTCATTTGAATGTGGTAGTTCACTATTAGCTAATCAATAACTACTATTTTTTTTCATAACTTCCGGACTACTATTAACTACTATATACAGGTTCATAATTAGCATGAATAAAAAAAAGAGGTAATGGTAACCCACTAGTAATGACTCAAGTGTTACTACATCCTTCTAAAGGAACTACTAGTTATTTGGATCAGTATTCTAAAGTGAAAAGCATGATAGCTCCCTAGCAATTACTGAAATCATTGTAAGCTTTTGAGGTTTTTGTAAAGTTTTTGATAGTAATTACTAGTAGGTTATCATGATCTTCACTTTAGAATACTGATCCAAATGGCCAGTAATTCCTATAGAAGTATGTAGTAACACTTGAGTCATTACTATCCAAAACCTTACAAAAACGTCAAAAGTTTACAATGACTTCAGTCATTACTAGAGAGTTATCAAGCTTTTCACTTTAAAATACTGATCCAAATAATTAGTAATTCCTTCTGAAGGATTTAGTAACACTTGAGTCATTACAAGTGGGTTTCCATGATCTTTACTTTAGAATTAATTATACCTAATTCATTATTTATGTTAATTATGAACCTGTATAGTAGTTCTTAGAAGTCCTCTGTGAGGTGTGTAAAAAATGGAAGTTACTGATTAGATCACATTAGACTAAGCACTATTACTTGCTAATTTATTCATCAGTTAATTGTTAGTTAATATTAGAGTGTTAATACAGCATTACTTGTTCCTTTGTAGTCATTCATTAATGATGGAAGTGTTAGCGAAAAATCATTAATCATTTACTCATGTTGTTCCAAATCTGTATATTTTTTTCTTCTGTGTGTACAAATTAAGATATTTTGCACAAAAAAAAAATGGTCTATTGTTTTGGACCATAATGGCTTTCATTAGATTGACTGGGAGAACGGAGGAGGTACGAGAAAGAAAGAATGTACTGTACCTGGTCACAAATGAGTTCCCACTTCTTCTCGTTGTCGTACTGCCGTAGTAATCTTGCTTTGTCTGGAGGCAAGTTCATTGAGTTCTGTATAAAGACACACAGAGGGACTAAAGTTAATTGAAGTCCTGTAACTTCCACAGCTATCAGACAAGCAAGAGTGTTTATATATTTTTACTGGGGAAAAAATACTAAAAATACTGATTAAGCAATGTACATCTCACAGACACAGTGCTTTTCATGCAATGCAGTTGTAAAAATGGGCTGAAGTTAAAGAATATGTGTTTATCTGACCCCTTACATGTGGTGCCATAAATTCACCCCATTCATAACAAACTTCCATGGCTGTGTGTCTGTATTAGAAAAAAAGACTGTGTGTAAAAATGTGCTGGTTCAGCGGAAGAGGAGACACATGGGGCTATACTGTATGTCTGCGCCAGCATCTTCTTCCTCTACAGAGAGCGAGAGCAACTTGACTGAAGTAATGGTGCCATTGGTGCAGAAAGAAGTGATTCTTAAGGAAAAAAGTTAAAAATATTCATAGAATAAAATGAATGATACATAAAGTACAAAAAAAAGTGTACTACAACAAATTCAATACTGAAAAATCTATTATAGCCTTTTTTTATCAAGCCTCCCGTTCATTCAAATGTAAAGGCTGAGAGACATATTAGTTTAACAACACTGGAAACTGGAATCCATTTGGTTAACGTGACATGGAGGAAAATAAAATAAATGAAGAAACTTCAGTGGACAAGAGCTGGAGGTTCTCATTGAGGAAACAAACTATTGCAACGAAGAAAGTTCTCCTTGATAATTACAGTATGTCAGGATGGAAAGTGGGAGATGAGCACATAGGAAGTGGTGTTTCAACTAGATTATATAAGTACAATATTGTAGTAGATATATGTATTATATATTGCATTTTGTATACATTTATATACATATTACCATGATGTTGTTAAATTACGCAGGAATGAGAGAATAGTTCCTAGCCATATCGGTCTAGAAAATCGCAACTTTTCATTTTCCGTCGGTCTTAGTACACAATGTAACTATACACATCACAACATGTAAATAGGAAAATGTTGGCGTTATTTTGTCATTTATTGAGCAGTAGGCTAGCTGGAGCCGTTTACCTCCAGTTTTTGTGCTAAGCTAGGCGTCAGACAGTTATGTCACGCACGGAGATGAGAATGGTATGTATGGATTTATCTAACTCTGGGGGATAAAGTGAATAAGCTAAAGTCCCAAAAAGTCTGTTTAAAAATTCCTTTAAACCCGCCTCCGCAAACTCAAGTTCATCTGCCTCCATTTTTGAGTGCACACCCACATCTCAAAAAAATACAGTCAACAACTGATGGTTTGAACCAAATCCCTGTTCTACATTTTATCTTTTTCGGTATGCTTGGATATACAGCACAATACATAATAAGAATGTGTGTTGCTACTTTCATTTGATCACCATACTTTTATCTGGTTGATATTACTGTTTTCTGAAAATGAAAGGGGTATATAGTTCCAGAACCACAGGCTTTTAAAAAGTGGGTGGTGCCTATAATCATATCTAAGATAATCCAAAATCATTTTCACTAAAACAGTTTTCACTGAGCTGTTAGCTTTGTCTTGTTCAATAGCGAATAACTTTTTGCTGGACTGCATTTCCATGCGCTCCGTGTCTGCGTGGAGATGTTTATTCTCAAACATACAGACCATCTGCACATGTGTGTGCTCAAACTCCAAACATGTGCTGGGATCAGACCTCCACCTCTTACACAAGCGCTGTCCTTTGGGTCTGCCCTAGTTTCACACATCTGCTGCATGGAACTCCCCCAAAAAACTGCAGTCACCAGAGCCCCATTCGTACCCCACCCTTCAGAGTGAACTGTACACCACCCACCCAAACACAAACAGATGATTCCCTCTCCAACTGTGTGCTGATGGGAAAACAAATCCAGCGCTTTTAAATTGCATCTTAATTTGGAAAAACCTATGGTACAGGAGCCATGCTATTTATCTGTGAGTATAGTCGTGGGCTGCTCTTGTTGTTTTTCTCTGTAGATTTCCATAGCAGTGCTACTCACACAGGGAGCCTCTTTAAAGCGGACGGCTATGTTGTGTTTTCCAGCCTCAACACAGCAGTTGTTGGCCAGAGGGAAACCCAACACTTAAAATGTGGTCTATAGACAAAAAGGCAATTCGTCATAATGATTTTGAACATTTTTCTCAACAGTAGTTCTTTAACCCACCATTGACCAAATGTTCCATCATTTATGACACAACGCACCCTCGCCATTGACAGAATTTTCCGGCAATCCATGGTTGTTTCTCAATACCAAGTACGCAAACTTCAGACTTGCATCCTTGGTCATTCGGACTTGCCAAGTTCGACTCAGGAGAACGAACTCCCGAGGACGGGAGGACCCAAGTCCGGTAATTCTGCAAATGGAACAGCTGCGTTCTTGATAGCGTCACTCAGCTCGCTCTCACTCTGGTTATCTCTGTATGTATATTTTAGGCTAAAATAAAACAAAATATGTTATAAAACCCCACTCTGCCTCTTTTAATTTTCGTTTAAAAAAAATCTTAAACATATTAATAGCCACACAAATGTGGATTCACACAATGCGCACATTGATTATCTTCCCTGCATGTCTGTTTATAACAAAACGAAACATAACACATAACCCTGCCTCTTTTCGTTTACATTTAAAAAAATATTAAACATGTAACATTAAATATGTGGTTCAGACAATATGTGCATATATATGATAATCTTCACTGTAATAAAATTAAATACGACATAAAACACAATCCTGTCTCTTTTTGTTAAATTTGTTTTAATGATCAATAATAGCAATTATACATGTATAAGTAAAATATATAAGAAACTATACAAGAAATAAAGCAAACAATTCAGTCAAACATACCAAGTCAGTGCCTAAATATATAAAACTTATGAAACTTCACTTTGTCCTCAGTCAAAACGATTTGCCAGGGAACAAATTATAGATTCATTAGACCAAAGATTGCCCGTTAGATCTACACAAGACTAATTATATCTCATGTTTAACCACTGCAGAGACATCAGAGCCAGCGGCAAACGTCAAAAGGACCTCTTTGAGGTAAGGCTGCTCTCAGCGGGATTAATGAGCGCTGAGTGCCCGGTGATCAACTGGATCACAAATTTTCAAATAGGCACTCTCTTTATAAATAAACCACATATCTGAGCTTTAAACAAGTACATTCTCACCTGAAAAACGCTTAACCCTCTACTGCATAGCGTTGCTCTCAGGCAACGGAAAGTGTTTTTAAGTTTAATTTCCAGTACATGCTTCTTTAAATAATTGCAACCAATCAAAATGGTCAAATGATTGCTATAGAATGGTCCAATAAGGTGTGGGAGTCACTATCAAGCATCATTTGAAGGCGGGGCTTCCTTTTCTGACATGTGGTCACATGAGCACATGGTGTGAGAAGAATGTAAGATTATTTGCTTCAGTAATCTTATTTACAATGACATGAACTGTAAATAAAAAATATATGTATGTGCATGAAGGTGTAGAGAAGTTGTTTGTCAAGTTTTATTAACTTTTTTTTAATTTAGCATGTTTAGAAATTCCGTTTTTCTTCTTGTTGCCTCAGGGCAACGTTATGCGATAAGGGGTACTTTTTATGGAGGTCTTTGCTGACAATGTGTTTGGATGTTATCACACATCATTACATGTTATTTGTGCACAATATGGAAAAATAATAATAATAATAATTAAATTGTACTTTTACAGGCTAGTGTTCAGTGCAATAGCAATGCTAATGGTAGATATGTGTCTTTCTTGAAGGCCAAAATCAGTGTTTTTGCTTTTTCTGCACTGATGTTTACAGGAAAATGGACGCAGGGACATTTTATGGTAGAAAGGAGCTATCAGTCAGAATCATACCCAACAATGGATTTATTAGTGAGGACAGTGAGCTTGAGGAAAGTGACAGTGATGAAGAATGGACCCCAGAAAGAGGTTTGAGAGGCAGAAAAATACATGTTTAAAGCCCTTTTCTTATATTAAATGGACCAAATGCTACAATTAAATATTTGAAACCCATTATTAATTGAAAAGAGTGCCAGTTCCCTCTTGATTTTCCTAATAAACATTGAGACAATATTACATTTTTCTCTGTGATTTACTACCTATACTGCATAGCGTTGCCCTGAGGCAACAAAATAAAATCTGCTAAGGGGGTGGGTTTAAAAAAAAAATTTTTTTTGTTTGTTAATCTGTTATCTTAAATCTTCAAGAAAATAAGATTAAAAAAAAATTTTTAATGCAAAAACATAATTCATGCATTAGAGGGTTAAAACTACATTTTGTAACAATAACAGTAGTATTTTTAAAGTATGCAGGTTTTATCATCCGCTATTGATGCTTGCTGGTCGGTGCTAGATGCATTCTGGGATACCTGGCTGTCTCAAATCCGCATAAGTCACCTCCTGATGCATCCTCGATAAAAGGAGCAAATCAAGGACACATCTGGAGATTTGAACTGTACTTGGCTAGATGTTAACTTTGAATTGGAACAGTACTTGGTATTTCACAAGTCCACGAGACCACAAGTACAGACAAGAACGCATATTGAGAAATGGCCCATGTTTTCACTATTATACATATGAGGCTCTAGTATGCATATTCTTAACAAAGTTACTTGAAGGCAAGTCTGCAACCTTAGCCCCCCAAAAAAGTGACGCTGTGGTACGCAAGGAAGGAGACAAGAGGCAATTTTTTTAATGAATGTCAATAGAGCAGAGGCTTCACTATGCTGAATAAACCTAGCCTGACGTCGTCATACTCAATTCTAGTCAGAATATGAGTCTGATACTGCTCCGTTGGGCTGTGATTATGGGGCGTGTTTCAACCGAACCAGGAAAGACCTCAATTGGATAGACCTACAACCAATCAGAGCAACGGAGCGACGCATTACGTTAGTTGTCAAATGTCAACAGAACTCAACTGCACTGTGTTGCCAAGTCCGCGGGTTTCTCCATGTCCGCGGGTTGAACCGACCCGAATTATGTGATATACAGACCCAGTAATGCGAATTTTAGCAGGCAGCCCTGCCAAAATAACACATATTTTCCCGCCCAAATGCCATTTTTTTTTCAGTCCATCATCGTCTACAGCCCGCCCTGACAATTTCATTGGTCCGAACAGTTTCTGTTCGGGCATAATTACTTCGAACTGCTCGAGTTAAAATGTTGTGGGCGGGGCTAAGTTGGGCTGGCATCCAGCTTTTGTGAGGAAAGAGCTTATCATTTAATTGATCAAAAGCACATCAGCTAATCTTCAACATACTTGCTCTTAAACATTCATTTTGGATTGATCTATTTTTAGAGTAAAAAAAATGTTTTATAAGAGAAGTCATGAACAATTGCACAACATTCAGTTTACGGCACTTTTCATTCATTTCTATGGTATCCGCAAACAGTGTCGCACAACTATGAACGAAATTCAATGACGTCAAGGCTGTAATGTGATTGGTTACCAAGGCACACGTGATTAAAGTTAACTGTAATGCTTTCTCCAATGGTAGAGCCACAAAAGTGTACAGAATCTCCAGATCAAAACACAGGAAAAAAAAGAAGCAAAAACAAGTGACAGAAGCATTGACGATGCCATCGTCCATCGCCCTATGGCTGATAGACATCCCAATGTTGAGTTGACATTGTGATTTCCCTGTGTGATATTTGTGATAATGATATTTCAGCTCTATATCCTCTAGTTTTATCTAAAGCCAAATGCGCTTCTCTCTTTCTCCAGACGCGCTACATTAATGGAGCTTGACGCTCAAAGGCAACCCCCCCATAATCGTCCATCATGTTTTACTGTAGACATTGTCTGATGCCAATTTGGTAGACATCGACCAACCCTACGTGAAACATGCAAGCAATTTAACTTACGATTAATTGTAATAGAGTTTGTCATAAAAATATTGCTAAGCTAACAGTGTCATAAATTGGGTACAATTACCGAACATTTTTAGGGCCGGATTTACTAAAGAGGGCAAATTGGCATGAGAGCGCAATCCCATAAAAGCTCAGATGGGAGTGGAAAGTACAATACAATTAAGCACACTTCTTTCTCACAAGGGGATACATGCAATGATACTTTAGAAAATTGAAAGAAAGGAGTTGACACCAGCGTAAAATAGATTAAGTCTGTATTTTTACTCCTTACAGAAACAAAAGCTGCCAATCTATATTAAAACGGAAGAGATCTTCCCCTTATCTCTATCTGAACAGCAAAACAAAGTTTCTGGTTCTGTGCTGGTGGACATGTTGATGAAAGCTGTGTACTATGATATTGCCATGATAACAGAGAAACCTAAATCTAATCTGCAAGACCAGATGTCTGACAAATGAAATAAGGATCTACAGACCAATATTTGATGGGCAAAGCAATATGCTGTATAAATACATGTGTGCTCAGAGCTGATCAGTCATGCCAGTTCATGTCAAGTTCAAGTTTTAGATACAAAGCAACCAACCCAACCCACACAGGAGTAACACCTTGATCTATCTTTAATGTTTTAGAGACACACAATGTAAGAGTCTCTAGGATTCTTGGTGAAACAACATATCCAGACAGGCTTTTTATTTTGATTATTTGTTATATTTGATCTGGTTAATTATATTTCCAAATGTAGAAGCCTCTAAGGTCTGCAGGATAATTAGAGAAGAAGTGGCCAGGCAGAGATAGTCTCAGACAGACCGCCCACAGACTGCTCACTGACCGTCTGATGCATAAAACAAGAGCTGGGCTCAAACCTCCAAATCCAATCTTTCAACAGTCAGGATAAGTATTTTTAGGTTTGCAAATCTAAAACTATTTGATACACTATATTGCCAAAAGTATTGGGACATCCCTCCAAATAATTAAATTCAGGTGTTCCAATAACTGCCATGGCCAAAGGTGTATAAAATCAAGCACCTAGGCATGCAGACGCTTCTACAAACATTTGTGAAAGAATGGGTCGCTCTCAGGAGTTCAGGGAATTCAAGCGTGGTACCGTGATAGGTTGCCATCTGTGCAATAAGTCCATTCGTGAAAATTCCTCACTACTAAATATTCCATGGTCAACTGTTAGTGGTATTATAACAAAGTGGAAGCAATTGGAAACAACAGCAATTCAGCCATGAAGTGGTAGGCCACGTAAAATCACAAAGCGGGTTCAGCGCATGCTGAGGTGCAGATTGTGCAGAAGTCACCAACTTTCTGCAGAGTCAATAGCTACAGACCTCCAAACTTCATGTAGCCTTCAGATTATCTCAAGAACAGTGCGTAGTGAGCTTCATGGAATGGGTTTGTATGGTTGAGCAGCTGCATGGCATCGGATGCAGTGGTATAAAGGGATTGCAGTGGTGGGATTATGGTGTGGGGTTGTTTTTAAGGGGTTTGGCGCAGCCCCTTAGTTCGAGTGAAAGGAACTCTTAATGCTTCAGCATACCAAGACATTTTGGACAATTTCATGCTCACAACTTTGTGGGAACAGTTTGCGGATGACCCCTTCCTGTTCCAACATGACTGCGCACCAGTGCACAAAGCAAGGTCCATAAAGTGTGGAGGAACTTGACTGGCCTGCACAGAGTCCTGACCTCAACTGTGAGCCATGGCCTTCTTGTCCAACATCAGTGTCTGACCTCACAAATGCGCTTCTAGAAGAATGGTAAAACATTCCCAAAAACACACTCCTAAACCTTGTGGAAAGCCTTCCCAGAAGACTTGAAGCTGTTATAGCTGCAAATGGTGGGCCAACTCCATATTAAACCCTACGGATTAAGAATGGGGTGTCATTAAAGTTCATGTAAAGGCAGGTGTCCCAAAACCTTTGGCAATATAGTGTATATTTGAATGGATAGAAATTCGGATTACAAAGTCTAAATATATGTATTACATTCTTTTTACTGTTGTCTGTACAATCTATGGATAAACTGGTGCACCATTACTAGTAGAATTAGGACTACAAATTTTCCGCAATGGTCTATCATCTGAGTATCATTGATTTGAAAATGATCTGCCCCTAAATATCACATAAAAATACAATTGGTTATTTTACAAGTCTTGAACAGAACAAGTTGCAATGTGGACCAGACTTTAAAGTGCTTTACCATCAAAGCATATGGCTCTAAGATGGAAAATCCACTCATTCGAGAAAGAAGTTTCCAGGAACTACTGCTTGGTTTCCTCGAATGACGTCTTCTTCTAGTAATGGTCAGTTTGACCCTGGCAGCGGCGTTCAGGCAGTACTTTGATCACCTGTGTTTGAATGGCTCCTCTGGGTCGATCTTAAACATCCTGACCGCTCGAAAATCCAAATAAGCACCTACACATCCACCCCACCCTGCCCCAAACACCACTAAACACAGCTCTCTCAAAACTGCCACAGCATGAGCATGAATAAAAGAGGGTTATATCATCATCATCACTTCATGGTTCTCTTGATGGTATGTAAGACTTGCTTTAAAAGACGTGAGCAGAACGAAACAAGTTAAAATGAAGTAATGTACAATGCAACTGTAGACAATGTGTCATTTTGCTGTGCAGTTAAATACCATGGTAGATATCTGTGCCGCTATCAGTGGGCAGGACTGGCATAAAGAAATGCAAAAAGTCCCTCATCTGTTTTTCCATTAGTCTAACTCATTTTTTAAATAATTTAACCAACTTCAACTTCATATTTTAAATTATATGAAATTCAACTCTTGAAATGTGTTTCAAAATGCTAAAAAAAAATTAAGCGGCAACTGAACTTTGAAGCAACTGAAGTTCTGAAGTAGATAATTTTTTTAAGGAAGTTAAGGAAGAACATGTTATTCATGTTTAGGCTGATCTACACCATAACTTGAATATTAATACAAAATTCAGCTGATGTATGTTTTTTACCATTTCGAATTTGAACTTTTCTTTTTATGATAATAGTTTTACTGTTTTTAACTTTTTGATTTGTACTCGTCTTCCACAATGTGTCTTTGCGCTGATGTATGCCTTGATTTGTCATGAATGATCATCATATCTTTTGGTTTGTACCAATCGGGTTCAAAATATAGAGAAGATAATTAAATGAGATGAAGTACCTGTCATTTGTAAAGTATTTGACTTGCTAGAATGAACCACATGTGGTTTTCCTCAAGAAAGAGGACTGAATCTCTAGCTTGTCATTATATGAGTCATAATAGGATAGACAAAAAGGATAAATAAGCCTTATATCACAGCATGAAGTTCTCTAAATAAGAATTACTGCTATTCTTAGTCCCAGTTTTGACCTGATCTCTGGTCTATTTGTAGTACACTAATGAATCACGATTTTACTCATCCACAGACCTTACATTTCAGAGGGCTGTTTCCAGATCAGGTTTCAAAATTATGATAAACATTATTGATTATGAAATCTACCTCACAACAGGCTGATATTGAAAAATACTGTACCATAAACCATAAACTGGACCTTATATATTACTTTATAACACTGTCATAATTTATGCTTCATTGATTTATTTGGAAACTTAGATTTGGAAAGTCTGAAAGTACATTCAAAATATAAACAAAAGCAGAACTTCACTTTATACTTCACAATTTATGTTCAATGTCTTTTAATGATATCAAAACTAATGTTTGGATAACAATTTAGTTTTTCAAAGTGTGCTTTCTTTAAAATAAATGGAACTTAATTTGATATACTGTTATCTAACGCAATGACATTTAGACATTTTAAGTGTAAATGAGTAAATATGATACATGGTGAGCAGTTGGACATGGGAGTACTAATACAAATCTGGCCTGTTAGATCAAGCAGACGTATGTTTTCCAGTGGGAAAGCAGTGGTTTGATGAATGAATCTAAACTGAACTTGTGTGTGTACAACCTGGTAAAACCTGTGTTGTGTGGACCATGTCCTCACTGGACATTTTTTGGTCTCCATGAGGTAAACAGCTTGTAAATCATACTAAGTGATGTTTTTTGAAAATGTAAAATATACAGACATTTTTGTGTGATGGGTAGGTTTAGGGGTATGGCTAGTGTAGCGGGATACAATATACAGTTTGTACAGTATGAAAATCATTATGTCTATGGAATGTCCCCATAAAACATTAAAACACTGTGTGTGTGTATGAACATGTGTCATCTAGACATGTGTCGGTATACCGTATACGGTAATACGATATATCACGATAATAACCATGCACGGTATTATCGTGTAAAATACCGTGAATAAATATTTATTACTAATTATTCCGATTTTTAGAATGCATTTTAAGAATACTTTACCCAGCAACCGTTTAAAATGAACAACATGTCAAAGAGGAACGCGCACTGATGTAAACAAACCCAAAGTGCATGAGCAGCGCATTGCGAAACGAGTGAAGGAGATGCGCTGAATGAACATGCACATTCACTCTCTGACAGCAGAGGGCGCTGACGGAACAGCAGAAATGCAGCCGTTTCCCCGGTAATCCTCGTAAACAAAACAGACTCACACTGCCATTCAGATTTCTGTATTCGCTAAGGTGCTCATCACGAAACCAAATACTTAATACTTAAAGACTTAAGGCTATTCATTTTCAAACTTAAACATTTTTATATTTAAATCTGGACTAAATTACATACCCTAGATATTGTTTGAATATGTTCTGATTCTTTATTGTTCAGTCACACACTTTACAATAAGGCTCCATTATTTTGAACATTAGTTAATTCATTAGTTAACAAACTGACAATGAAAAATACTTCTAAAGCACTTATTAATCTTAGTTAAATGTAAATTTCAGCATTTAATAACATAATTAAAATCAAAAGTTGTAGCTGTATTATTTAATGGACCTGAGCTAACACTAACTAACAGTTGCTTTTTTAAAATAACAATATCAAAGAATAATAACTTCTGTAAAAATGTAGCTATTCGCTCTTTGTTAATGTTAATGCATTAACTAGTGAGACCTTATTGTAAAGTGTTACTCTTTCATTTATATTCTTTTGCACTTTAATCTGTTTTAAATATTTGTTTACTTTATACATTTTTGTGTATTGCTTTATTGTATTTAAATGTTCAGTTCTTTTTGTTATAAGAAAGTTATTATTATATACCTGTTATAATGACAACACTTTTTTGCAACTTATTTCAATATTGTGATAATACCGTATACCGTGATAAAAGCTTCAGCAATTAATCGCAACATGAAAATGTGATACCGTCAAATGCCTAGTGTCTCCGAATCCAACCAGTAGTTTAAATTTCCATTTCTTGTATCAGACTCACAGTGGATTTGTAAACCATAAACTAGATTTGAAGAGTTCTCATCACAGCATAAAGGTGAAGACAGCAGATCTCCCAGACAGACTCAAATATCTCTTTCCTCTCAGTAAGGCATGTGATCACTCCTTCTCATATTTTCCTGTGTCTGGTGGCGTTCAGACTTTCTAACTTCCACTGGACCAAATACAGCATGAGCCCGGGCTGCAGACTAAAAGTCACAGAGAAAATGTTTCTGACAATAAGAAATATCACCTGCTGTACACATGTCTTCACAGTATAGCTTGCACTTAAGCTCTATAAGAATTATTAATTAGAGAAACAAAATTAATACATTTATAAAGCATATTTAAAAATGGGTAAAAGCATACAAAAATGGAAAAAGCTGTCCAAAAAGTTCCAATGTGTCCACAGGTTTATATCAGTCTAGCAAAAAAAAGAGATATATATAATGTTTTTGAATGTTTCAGTCAAGTGAAAAGTCACAAACTAGTCAACTGTTGTCAACTGCATGTATCAGTGACATCTGTAGGAGAGTGAACTCAGAATCTGTCAGCAGGGAAGTCAGCGATTGAAAACAGGTGAGACCTCACACTGGAAATTATCTCCTCTCTGTCTTTCTGTCTGTCCCCCACCAAACAGCTATATATATATATATATATATATATATATATATATATATATATATATATATATATATATATATATATATATATATATATATAGCAAATGCTAAAATATAAATAAAAGTGAAATTCAAGTTTTTATTGTTGTTTGTATGTCTATGTTGTGTTTTTAATATGCTTTAAGACAAACCATGTGCAAATTCATAAGTCAACACCATTGTTGTGTATTTTCTCTTTAAAACTGCAGTGAACCAAAGACTGATTGAATACTGTTGGGAATCACTGGTGTTTTTTGACGTCACAGACTACCTTGTAACCAATCACATTTGCATGTGGGCGGGCTTTAGCATATCATTAAATATAACTGCTCTGAAGCAGTGGAGTCTCAAGAGAAGCCAGGTTATCTCTGTATAATTTTCTGTTGACATAAAAAATCGGGTAGATTTAGCAATATAGTGGGTGAATTAGGTATAACGTATATTATGATCCTATGATGAACTATATGCCTTTCTCCCCTGATGTACTGAGTTGTTCGAAGCGTTTCTAAGGATACTGACTGATACTGAAGGCAGACTGAGATGGCGAATGGGAACATGGTTTATGTAACATTAGCAACACATTATTAGCTGTTTGATAATGTAATCAAGCAAAAGGCTAATCATATTAAAGGGTTAGTTCACCCAAAATTGAAAATTATGTCAGTAATTACTCACCCTCATGTTGTTCCAACCATGTAAGACCTTCGTTCATCTTCGGAACATAATTTAGTATATTTTTGATGAAATCTGAGAGCTGTCTCACTCCTCCATAGGCTTTCAGAGGGAATGAAACTTGATGGCCCAGAATAGTAAGTAAAAACGTCATTTATGTGTCCGACGTTGTAAAGAGCGGCATTGTGCAGTGGGACGGGGCTCGTTTGCATATTCATGAATCCGCGTATACTAAATTAAGCAAGGGTGTTACATTCAAGCTATTTAAGGCACAAATACATTTTTACACAGGAAAAAAACTCATCTTTGGTGATCAAAGATGAGTTTAAAGGAATAAAATTATTGAGTACAGGGAGACTTTAAGATTGAATGACTAAATGTGACAATTAAAAGTCCTTGATATGTGTCAATCAGTTTTGAGAGAGCTGTATTTTTGGAAGAAATTGGTCAGTGCATCAAGAATTTGCCACAGAAAGTTGCCATCTGATACGAAAGAGCTCTTTACAGGCTTAAATACACGATATCCCTACTTACAGATTAATGGCTAACAGCAAAGAGCTGCTCATTCCTGCATTAACACTTGATTGTTTCTCATCTATGTTTTTGAATGTTTCAGTCTAGTGAAAAGTCACAAACTAGTCAACTGTTGTCAACTGCATGTATCAGTGACATCTGTAGGAGAGTGAACTCGGAATCTGTCAGCAGGGAAGTCAGCGATTGAAAACAGGTGAGACCTCACACTGGAAATTCTCTCCTCTCTGTCTTCTCCCTCTTTGTCTTTCTGTCTGTCCCCCACCAAACGGCTCCTCGTCGATTTAGCCAGGTGGCAAGTGTCATCCCCTAATTAGCACAGCATGTTTCCGTAATCCGGACAATTCTGCGGGGCTACGCAGGTGTCCTCCGTCTGTTAGCGGATTAGTAGTGTAATCTCAGCCCCCCACTGTCCACTGCACCCCAAACACAGACAACGGAAATCTAACTTACAACTTACTGAATACTGCACACTAGTTTTGCTCATTACATGTCCTAACTGTACATGGGGTGTACAGTTATCTACTTGAAAATGCATATTTTGCATTTTTAACACCATATAAAGATTACTGTACCATATTTGAGACACAAACATGATCAAAACTTAATCAAAGTGAATTGCTTAATTTAGGAATAAAATCAAGGTGTTTTTCCTCCTCGAATATGAGCTCCATATTATCACTATCATACTATATGAGCCATAAAAATCTGATTTATCAAATATGATACTGAAAAAAAGCATATGGAAACTTATTCCATAACTGTTTCTTTTTTTTTTTTTTTTATGTAGATTTCCTGACTATTATGTCATTCTTTACAGGTTTGAGAAAATTTTTCGTTCACCCAAAACCAAACAAAATCGGAGCCCATTGACTTCCGTTGTAAGGACAGAAAACACTGAGACATTTCTCAAAATATCTTCTTTTTTTGTTCCACATAAGAAAGAAAGTATAAGGTTTTGGAACGACGTGAGAGAAGAGAGTAAATGGTGACAGAATTTTACCTTTAGGGTGAAATATCTTCAACTTTTTTAAAGTTAGCAAAGAAAAAATGGGAGTATAGTTATAAAGGTGATAATGCTCAAAATTCTTCCTGCCAAAACTTTGAGTGGTTGCTGCGTACAAATAATACCATAAAACATGTCGGTCCTTATTAATATGCATTTTGAGAATCTTGTGCTCAGTGTCTACTAACCTAAGAAGATTAAAACAATGGCCGATCTGTGATGGGTTATTAGAGTGTAATCCTTTAAATACTGTACACTTAAGCTGATTTATTGTCTTTTCCACCCAAAACTAAACAGGACTGTGGTAGTGAGCAACCCACTTGTTTATCTCTCTTATTCTCTTTCCAGATCAAAGATTTTCCACATCTCTCTGAAATATTTGCTACTGATTGGTCACTCTGCAGTCAAATTATTTAATTAACTTTTGTCACCGACAAGCTAACAAAACCTTTCTTGCAAACGCGCTAATTTAATGTCTTTTATTTCACTATAGGCTAGTATTATAGTACAGTAGTATATCACTGGGTCGCAACCCAAAGTGTAAAGTAACACAAAGTGTTGTTTGTGGTCAGAGCTGGATTTTGACTACTAACACGTGGAAAATATGACTGTAACAATATTTAATATGTAACAACACGCTGTGCGGTTTCTGCGTGGAACGCCACAATGAGTTTAAAATCACTCGCAACACTCTGGATCGGAGCAAGTGTGTTTCCAGTTTTTATGGACATCATATACTCTAGTGTTCCAAGCATGAACCAGCACTGTGTATGTGCACATATTTTGTCATGTCTTCTTCAAATGAAATATATATGTGCAAATCAGGACAATGGTACATCTGATCGTGAACGCAATGACACAAGGAATTATTCTGATACACGAAACACAATGATGTAGCCCGAAAATTCAAAGAATGACCAAAAAACTAGCTATGCCTTTATTTTTTCCTGCGTTAAACTGATGCGTGTCATTTGTTCAGAGATTGTAGTGCTCGTAAACATAATGAAAATATTATTAGACCTTTTAAAAGTCCTTCCTAATATTTTAAATGTTCTTCCATATTTTTCATATGGACCAATAGCTCTGCAAAGATATAATGTTGATTTGTATATTTCTATAAATGTATCAAAACTAATTTGATTTGTTTATGATAGTTGTTAGTAGTCTCGATTAGTAGATAAGATTTTTGTGAGTTCATAGGTTTATATTTTTTAAAATACATCAATGTGCTCCATCTCTGTTTGTCCTTTTTTATTTTTGATATTATTTGTGTGTATAGTGAGTGTGTTGTAGATCTGTGTTTTATTGGTTGTTGTCTCCCCAACATCTACACTCCCACTTTTCAGAAGCTTTACACGCCCATTTCTTGCGTCTTTTTCAAATCTAAGAATGACCAGAGCTAAAACAGAAGGGTTTCATGACACTTACAAAGATGTAAAAAGTAACACAAAACAGGGCTTTAAACAAAACGCCCAGAGTACAACTACGGCTGAAAAAAAAATCCCAAAACAAACATAGTATAGCAAAACTAGAATAAACTCGCAAGAACAGGGAGGGTAAATAAGGAGAGGTTTAACAAACTAGACTGACTAACTTACTAACCAACCAACAGGAACAAAAGCTTTGTCACAAAACAAGCCAGCAAATGGGGTATCATATACGGAAGCAAATGAGGATAACAAAGGAGAGCAGGTGGAGCGAATTAACTAATATAAGAAAACAAGGGGGCAAAGCAAAGACATGAGACAGGAGAGTACAAACAAACCTGACGGGAGCCATGTGCTCACACCCAACATGACAAAACAAGGGGACATACTGTAGAAAATAAACAACAACCAAAGCAACACACATAAAAACAACACATGAAACATGACTGGAGAACCGCCACACATTTTGCAGCCAACCACTGTTGACTATGAGAATCAGCATTTAATTTGCTTGACAGTCAGTGTTGTAATTGTGATTCCTAAATACAGTTATGTTTCTGTGCCTTGTTTAAAAAGTCTGTGTCAATGCAAATTCACTGTGCTGCATTTGCAATATAAAGAGGTATCCGATCGCATAATGTGGTTTTTATGGTTGTCCAGGACAAGTGTGGATGTCTAGGCCTGGTTTAGCCTGGAGGAAAATGAGTGGTTCATCAAAGAGAGAGAGAGAGAGAGAGAGAGAGAGAGAGACAGAGAGAGAGAGAGAGAGAGAGAGAGAGAGAGAGAGAGAGAGAGAGAGAGAGAGAGAGAGAGAGAGAGAGAGAGAGAGAGAGAGAGAGAGAGAGAGAGAGATCAAACTTTCAAGAAACATCTTTCTCTCACACAAGCACATCGTCCTCTGACATAAATGTTAGCTCCAAGCCACATTTCTCCAAACAGGGTCAACAGTCCTTGAGCTGAAACGGGCATGCATTAAATGCTTATGTTCAGATTACAAGGCTGAAAGAAAGAATCCAAAAAAGTGCAGATGGGAGTGGAAGGTTCTGTGCGTGATCTACTGACCACGCAAATTAAAGCACACAGACACTGCCAGATCATTTCCATAAAGACCAATGCAATCTACCAGTTAGCTAAGGTTTAAAACATGCTTTTTTGGATGGTAAATAATGGAGTAAATTGACGAGCACAAACCTTAGTAAATCACCTTGTGTGATTCATTTTAATACTCTCCTCCCATAAATTTTGCCTCTGAAAGGGAAACTCCTACAAATGCATATATGCAACAAGGTCAGCCACAAAAATAACCCTGTCCATGCCTTTTCAGGGATAATTTTTCACTGCGTGTCTTTATTAAATCCTGATAGTAGTTTTTTAATGCCAAAATTGGGTTTGCGCTGACGCAAGCTGTTAGTAAATCTGGCCCCTAGTCTCTTCCGCCTCACCACATATGAAAAGCTAAAGCATCACAATTACTAACAGCAACCACACACATAACACTACAAATCAACAAACTCTTCAATAGCAACACAGCTGAGGAAAACATAATAAACTGATTTCAGTCTTATATAACCCATCATGTTACTTCTTCACTATTCTTTGCTTAATGACTAGTGCTTCTGGCCCAGAGTCAGCTGTACACATGTGATTTGAGCTGTCCATTACAGTTGCTGTTTGTCAGATTGAACCACATGACCTCGATCTTGAGTAATGCCTACGGCAGAATGTGCGACATCAACTGTCTTTTTGGTCAGGCTATAAAAAAAAAACATATTACCTCGATTTTTGTCACCCATGTGCTAATTGTGATGATGTTTGGGTTGTTTCTCATTGTAAGAGCACAATAAAACTACAGGCATTTTACCCTGAAATTTCAGAACTCAAAATTGCCAGAACATTTCAGCATGTTGGCTTTCTCAAGTCAACACAATAAGCATTTGGTGAGAACATGTCAACTATGTTTCATCTGTCCAACCTAAAACATTAAACACTTATTTGTGTTTGCTGAAACAAATATGAGTCATTTTGTGTGTATTGAAGAGGGTTTTACAAAGATCCTCCGCCTTTATTCTTTTAAACACACTCTGCCTAAGGCTCTTCACCGGCTGTGATGTTTTCAATGCTGTCATATGCGGTCCATATCACAGTGTTGAGATCTGACCGCCACACACAAGGTTGACTCTGACAGAGCCAAACACGCTGCTAATACAGACTCAGGACCCATTAACCCGGTCACATGACACGTCACAGCCAACTAAACTGTTACACATGCAGGAGGCTATACAAAAACATCTCAGATGCGCATACAGGACGAGAGATACTGAGTGCCAAATGGAGAGAGAGAGAGAATCAGCCGAAATATTAGCAAGCATAGCTGATATATCATTTAACAATTACAAATTACTATATAGGGTTTAATTGGTTAACATTAGTCAAATGTAAAATTCACTATTGTTCACTGTTTGTTCATAATATAGTAACTAATGGTAATTTAATTTAATTTTAGTATTAAGTTACACTACAGTTCAAACGTTTGAGGTTGATAATATATTGTTAAAGTTTTTTTTTTTTCTCTTATACTTACTGACGGCTTCCTTCAGAAATCCTTATAATATGCTGATAAGCTACTCAAGAAACAGTTGTGCTGCTTAATATTTTTTTCCCGCGATTATTTTAAGAATAGAAAGTTCAAAAGAACAGCATTTATATGAAACATATATAAAGCATTTATAAGTTTATTGTCACTTTTGATCACTTTTGGATCCTTGCTGAATAAAATGATTCTTTAAAAAATATGAATAAATAAACTTGGAATAGTAGTGTAGATGTATAAATGCTGTAAAAGTATTGTTAATTATTGTTCATGATACCTAATGCAATAACAAATGTTAGAGAAACACTTGGACAGGGGATTTTGGATTGGGTCCAAGTCTGAGCATCACGGAAGATTAAGTACAGCAAGTTCATCTGCGTGCATCAGAGAAACGGCTGCTCCCCTGCTGGGTCACTACATGGGGCGGAAACGGCCATAGGCTAAACTCACTTGAGCAAGACGACAGACATGAGCAGATCACAAGAATAAGAAGTGAAATGACTCTCAGTGCAGACACGGGTCATTACATCTTATGAGTCTAAGAAGCCAAACCATTAAAGCAGATGAAGAAGAAAAAAAAGAAAAATCTTATTCCAGTGTCTTCTTTGTAGAAGAATTTCTCTTTCTATAAGAAATTTCTTGACCAGGATTATTGATTTCAGAAGAGGCTTTATTCACACCAAACACAGCAATGAAGCCGGAGGGCCGTCAGCCATCGGCCCTCCTGCTACTTGACTTTTCTGTCATCTATATACCATATTTGTCTTCCTAATATGGTAACAACCACTTCACCTGGCTCACATATGGCCACATTCTAAGTTCTAATTCTGTTCCTGTCCTTCTAAAGGGCATTCTCAAAGTCAGCACACTTTTAACCACAGTCAGCAGCCATTTGACCACCCTTGAAACATCATTACACATTTGAACATAATAGTGTCTTTTCATTAGCCATAAAATGCTAATATTTACATAATAAAATCTTCTACATCTTCCAGTGAGAAGTGCATCAACAAGTCTCAGCCTCATGAGCATGGACTGTTCATGGACAGCCTGATCAATATTGTGGACAAAAATTACAAGAGCTGACAAAAATCACTAGGTCCACACAGACTGACTGACTTTTTGTTCCACAGCCCAGTATCAGGTTCCAAAATTCTTCTTAATATTTGTAATAGGGCTGCATGAAAATTTGTAAAATAATACATCGCAATGTGGCTTCACATTGCAAAGCCTATGATTTAATTAAATACATAAATGTGCTGCACGCTTCAAAGTCAGTAATTTCAACCTGATCTCATAACATTATGACAAATTGGCATTATGATCTGTCGAGGCATGGACTCCACTAGAACCCTGAAGGTGTACTGTGGTATCTGGCACCAAGATGTTAGCAGCAGATCCTTTAAGTCCTGTAAGTTGCGAGTTGGGGCTTCCATGGATCGGACTTGTTTGTTCAGCACATCCCACAGATGCTTTATTGGATTGAGATCTGGGGAATTTGGAGGCCAAGTTAACACCTCAAACTCGTTGTGCTCCTCAAACCATTCTTGAACCATTTTTGCCATGAAAGGGTGTACATGGTCTGCAACACTGCCACATGGATGGCAGGACCCTAGGTTTCTCACACTGGAACAAACTGTGATGCACTGTGTATTCCAACACCTTTCTATCAGAACTGACATTAACTTCTTGAGGAATTTGAGCTACAGTAGCTTGTCTGTTTGATCGGACCACACAGGGCAGCCTTCGCTCCCCACATGCATCAATGAGCCTTGGCCGCCCATGACCCTGTCGCCACTTCACCACTGTTCCTTTCTTGAACCACTTTTGATAGATACTGCCCACTGCAGACCGGGAACACCCCACAGGAGCTGCAGTTTTGGAGATGCTCTGACCCAATCGTCTAGCCATCACAATTTGGCCCTTGTCAGACTCACTCAAATCCTTATGCCTGCCCATTTTTCCTGCTTCTAACACATCAACTTTGAGGACAAAATGTTCACTTGCAGCCTATATACCACCCAGTAACAGGTGCCGTGATGAAGAGATAATCAGTGTTATTGACTTCGCCTGTCAGTGGTCATAATTTTATGCCTGATCCGTGTAGTTATGAATACATAAGATTATGTTTCCATTTTGTTTCATTAGCATCCTTTAAGATACCCTCGAGTACATGTGTATATTCTTCTTCGTTTTAAGACAAAATAATATACAAAATAATATTTTAAAAGTTACATTTAATCACCCCTAAATGTCATGAAGGCTATAAAATCAAACAAAAGATTTACGTCAGTCAGTCTCTTCCTCTGTGGTTCTTGGCCAGAAATACCTGCAATGTGGGCTATATGCAGATAGAAATAAGAAACAGAGACTTGAACTTAAATAAACCTTGTTTCTTTCTGTTGAATCGGGACTTGTAAGCACAAGGACACCAAATATCTGGATACTGAAACGGCACAAACCAAAACACTCCCTAAGATCAAATGACAGAACTTGCATTTGTCAAGCTGTGTCTATACAATCCAGTTATACAACAATCGTATTCTCTAGGGATGGGAATCACCAGAGGCCCCATGATACAATAGTATCACCATTCTTAAGCCAGGATACATATTATTGTGACATGCTGAGTATTGCAGCTCACTGCGCACATCAGAGAGAGAGAAAGATATAGTAGCGCTGATTGTGAAATTACAGTCTGAAAGAAATATTTCAAATTAATTTCAAATAATCAGGGTTTGACATTAACCTTTTTGCTCTCCAGCCACTGTGGCTAGTGGATTTCCAAAGTTACTAGCCAATCAGCATTTTCACTGGCCTCAATTTTGACTTTGATACCATGGGGAAAACGCCATATAGATATTTTTAAAGGGTCATGAACCCTTAAGCTAAGTTATGAGTGTTGAGCATCATAGAAGTCAAGAACAGAATGTGACGTTTTGTTGTACTATAGTCCAGCGATGACTTATCTGCATGTCCTTATCCTATGAGAAGACGTCTTGCTTAAAGGTCCCATGGCATGAAATTTTCATTTTATGAGGTATTTCAACATTAATATGAGTTCCCCTAGCCTGAATATTGTCCCCAAGTGGATAGAAATGTTGATCGGTGTAAACCCGAGTTCTGGCTGTCTCTCTCTGCCTTTGAGAAAATGACAGGCCAGACGAGCCAATCCTGAAGTCTCCTGTTTTGACGTCCAAGCAGGAACGGTTACCTCCCTTTCCTCCGCCCAGAGAATCTGGCACGCCCATGCAAACGCTCGAGATCATTAACGTTACTTGTGAACGCAGGCAGTTTCTCAGTGTTTGGATGTACAAATGAAAACAGAAGTCTTTCTTCAGTTCCTTCTGATCTGTGATCAGTGATCTCTTATGTGTAGCTAATTATTTATTATTCGTGCACACGCAGCGGCTTCTCTCTCTCCAGACAGAACGGTGTTTTCGTGTTTTCTATCTTGTGAGTCAGTGTTTTTGTACGTCCTCGTCGCGTCTACCGGTTCTAGAATGTGCATACAGTCATGAGTTTCTGCTCAACATCGGCCTCACACACACACCGAAGTTTGGGCTGCACTGGCCGTTGGCCTTCAACATCCCCGACCCCCAGTACTGCATCTGGCCCACAGCGGAGGCACCAAACGCGGCGTGAGATTAAGCAGACGGGGGGTAAGCATGAGCATATCTGGGCTAGGCTAGCCATCTTTCCCCACAATAAACTGGATTACATTCGATTACTGTTGTTGTGTCTTTGTTTGCGCTGTGTAACGTTACTCAATGCGCGTCACTGACGCTATTCATATGATTGGAACATATCTAGAAATAATGCTATACTCAACACTTACTAACTCGTTCATCTCGCTGTAATGGTACATTGCATGTGTTACAAAGTTGGTAGAATAATGATGAATACGGACGCGGCGTGACTGGGACTCGTGTTTATTCAGAACTCTCAGATACAAACACAATAAACTTGCGCTGACTGACAGCGCTCTCATAACTCAGAAGTTACTATAAATAACTTTGTTAGCAATCGCTCCGTCTCCATGATGTCCGGTTCGCGAACGAATCATTCTTTTGAATCGGTTCTTTTTAGTGAACCGAACCAGTTCACCAAATCGGACTGAATCGTTCTAAACGGTTCGCGTCTCGAGTCAGCGCTGATCCATAATTTACTAAAGTTACTAACTTTCTGACATGAGTGACAGTCCCTCCGACTAGAAATAAACTAATAACCTGAAGTATATTCTAGTAACTACAACAGTTCACCCTGAACTGAGACTGAGAACTGATGTGAAGTGAACTCAGGTCCATCCGTCTCTGGCAGACTCGTGCCTGCTCGTGCCTCATTAAACCACGCCCCCTCCGCTCATTTAAAATGCAAAGATGTCAGCCAATCACAACAGTGGGCGTTTTTACTGCAGTCTCACAGCAGACACGCCTCTTGAAGCAGGGCATTCAGCCACAGGGCAAACAGCAGTATAGAAAAAATGCCTTTTATTTCTAAATTATGACATTTTATGATGTAAAAATCATACTAACAATATAAGTACACCTCAGGAAACATTATAAAATAATAGAAAAATGCCATGCCATGGGACCTTTAATTATTCACGAGTCTGCGTGTCCTTATCCTATGAGAAGACGTCTCGCTTAACTCAGCAGCACACAGCGCTTCAAAGAATTAATGAGATCGCATTCGTAAGTGAAACTGTAAGTGAGAGATGCATTAATGGATCAAAAACGAGTGATTATTTTTGCTTTTTAAGAGTTTCTGCATCACATACGTTCTCTTCAGTAGATCCTGAGTCTTCACACAAACGCGATTCATCCACACTGTGAGTATAACCTCTCTTTAACATGCATAAAACACTGCAAAATAAGTCTCAAAAGTTAGCAATGATGCAACAGCGTGTTCGTATATATTTTCTATACAGAGAACATGTGAATGGCTGTGCATTTATTTGTGCAATAAATAGCTGTCATAGGATATGTATTTTATGTATTTGTGCTATTTAAGGTGAGCTTACAAAACCATGTGTATTAGTGCTGTCAAAAATATCGATATTTCAATATGTATCGATACTGAGATATCTGAAACGATACGATACTCATCTTCTACAGTATCGATACCAGCTGCGCTCTCCTCACCTCTGACCGACAGCGAGTTGACACGCACCCGCCTCCTCTTATTCAGTCCGGTTACTGAACACGCGAACGCTGTGCATAATGACAGCATTGGTGTTGGTGTGACCGGTCTGAATTTCGCGTGGGATTGCACATAACGTTAATTCTAATAATTACCGCAGATTTCGCACTCGCATCTGAAGCGCACACACATACCGTAATAAAGCCGCCTCTGACATACAAGTGCAAAAATGAGCTCCTTTTTCCAGTTAATTATTAGTCAAATACACTCAAAAAATGTCTCAATGCCCATCTGGGTGAGTATTAATGTAAACACAGTCGTAACCAGTTCAGGAAGAATGTGTACAGCAGTGTTTGGAATCCATGCATGCCTCGGTCTTAAAGGGGCAGCAATTATTTATTATTCAAACTACAAAAAGACAAACGATCACTTAATGCTCTTGACTGATTAACTTTAATGGATTAATCTGTATTTAATTTTTTTAAATTAAGATTATCCAATGTTATTTTAATTTTGATTACTTTGGGTTTTTTGTTTTATTCAGTTTCTTACTTGAATACTGTTAGACCTACCTGAAAAAATAAAGCAGTCTATTTCTATTGCATTTATTTTTGCTATTGTTTGTAATTTGTTTATTTTATTTCAGTTTACTCGTCTTTTTTAATTAAATTTGAAATCAAGCTTCCTTGTGCTGTAGTCTATGTAAGCTATTGCAACACAATTAGATAGCAAATATTTGTGAGATAATTGTAATGGTAATTGATCAACGTTTATATGAGAAAAAGCTTAAAAACATTATCATATAGTTATCTCTTCAGAATAAAATGTTAATTGCCTAGACTTTCAATAGACGGACAAAAATAAATTATATTAAAAATATCTATTTGACAGTATATGCAGCATTTTTTCCTCCGTGGTATCGAAAATGGTATCGAATATCGATACTTTTTTAGGTATCGTATCGAAGTTAGAAATTCCAGTATCGTGACAACACTAATGTGTATATTGTGTTACGTAATGATATTTTGCAGCGTGCAATTTTTTGGGAAGCGTTGATGCTTTTACTGAGAGTGAAATAAAACTCTGAGTCAGAAGCCGTTGCTGTGTTGTTGTCAGTCAGTCTCCCCTCACCCCCCTCCGCTCCGCAGCTTAACCACGCCCACTTTTATAGCATTTTTCAAAACTGTGGTGAGAACTGACGGCTGCTAAAACAGGGGGTTTCTGTAATATTATCACATAATTTGGCAGCAGGTATATTAGGCTGCTGTCATTTTAAGACCTGACACACAGGTCCATTTTACTGTTACACATCTGTTTTCTTTCTCAACTGTTTACATTCACTTAAAACATAACTGACTGTGTTTACTTGATCGAGACCGGCATTTTGACATTATTTGACATGTATTCAACTGTTTGAGAGCAATAAGCAGTGAAAAAGAACTAAATTTAGTTCTGAGAGGAATGAGTAAAATTATGCACAATATGCTCAATCCCAAACCCTGTAATCTGGAGCAAATGAAACGAGTGAGTGAGGGGAGGCGAACTCGCTGTCGGAGAGAGGAGAGGGAGGGAAAACGCAGCTGGTATGGTATCTATTCTGCGGAAAATTAGCGCTTCAGATATTTCAGTATCGATATGTATCGAATTTTTTTTAATTTTTTTTTGACACCACTACATTACAATTAGTTTATTATTTCAGATGGCTTTTTAAAATGCTACAATTGAAAAATGTATACAATTCTAAAATTTAATGTAAAGCCATGAAAAATTCAGGCCCTGAAAAAAATTGATACTTGCCATCCGTGTATCAATACAATATCCACACGCAAAATATTTGCGATAATATGCTGTATCGATTTTTCTCCCCTAATCCTAATATTCTCTCTTTTCTTCATCTCTCTTTCTTTGAGTAATTAAGTTCTCTGATGCTTTTGTACAGTCAGAATAACATCTGGATTCACAAACACATCGCTCGGCCAAAGAAAACACCCACACGCACTTCCAAACCATCTGTGCACGGCTCTCAGGCCACGCTGGAGTTTCTCGCAGCTGTCCCCTTGGCCGCCGCCGTGTTCCTGAGAGCTCCCATAATGCACTGCATGACAATGATGAGGGCAGAGAGCCCAGCATCCAGTCTCAGCAGTCAGTGTTCGCTGATGAAGACACCAGACCGGCCTGTGACATCATCTCTTCATGCTCAATACAGCCACACAGACTGATGCTGTGGAGTCTGCCACACAATACATGAGACAAAAGAGCTAATCAACAATGTGTGGCACTCTGAGTTAATCAGTACACAGATGCTCGTCACATCTACTGATCGTGCAGGTCTTTTGAGGCTATAAAACGCCTATAAAACGAGGTGAATTGGACCCTTAGCTTTTATGAGGGGCTCTTTGGTGTACCGCTTGCTTCAGAGAGTGTGTTTTTATCAGAAGTTGATTATGCTGTAATACTGCTGAAGAAGTACTACTATTATTACTACTATTAGAAATCACATGATATACTTTAACTGATCCACCAAAACAAGAAACTGTCTGCGGTGGGCAGCAGAATATTAATGTTAAATATTTTTGACTTGATGCTGCCATTTGTGGCAGGTGTACAAAAGTGGCAGGTGTACAAAAGTTTGTTTTGTTTTGTTTTGTTTTCTCAGGCATATGCAATGTCAGGGCCGTAATAGTACACTTAATGGACAATAGAGGAATGTCATACATTTAGGGCAAAAGTTTTGTCTTGTCACTTTGATCAAAGCAGCAACTAAATCATAAGCTCACACTTGAGTTCTCTTTTAAAACAAACAAACTGAAAGTTGACTAAATTGTAACCCAACTGCAAAAGAACTTTACCTTTCATTTACGCTGACATTGGAAACTAAACTCCAATAAATACTATACTTGAATCTAGGCCTACTTACAATTCACACTGGAATCCAGACACTATATAGACCTATTAACCCTATGACACCACTCACCAAACATTTTATTTCCGAACTGCTGTGATACATACAACAACCAACTTAATTAAACGTTGCCAGATTCATGTTCATCTGTTTCGGATAAAACCAAATACACTTTGAATGCCTCTTATTGGACATTTCACTTGATGAAAGCAGCTTAATATAATTTTGCAGAAATGTTGCCACAGGCACATTTTTTGTTTTTTTCAGCGTGCAAAATCAGCACCCCCCCCAAAATAGTCAGGCTAGTTTTAACTGATCATGTAGCACTAGTGTCAGACTCCACACAGATCGCTGGCCTTCCTCTCTACCCTCCAGCTGAAGTTTATATTCTTCCCTGCTACGGCTAATTAGCTCAGACAACAGCCTGCCACAAAGACCTTAAAGACCCTAAACGACCCTGTGGGACCATGGATGGATGGATGGATGGACAGACAGAAGAGAGGAGTGGAAGGTACTGTAGGCTCGTGCCAGGCTCTGCTCTGAGAGTGAATAAAGAGAGTGAGTGTGTGTGTGCGTGTGTGCGTGTGTGTGTGTGTGTGTGTGTTTGTGTGTCTGCTGCACAGAACCCACAGCTGTTTCCAAGCGTCTGCCGAAGGGTAAGCAGCTATTGTTCATTTAGATTCATTAAGAGTCAGACAGAGAACAGGTCTGTGACAAAAATACTGATCACTCGCACAACGCAGACAAACATGACTTTGCTTATACAGCAGAAAACACTAAAACATATTGAGTGATGGATTTTTATACCTTACTGACCTGCAGAGAGAGCAAAAAGATTTATGAAGGTGTTAGTTTATACTAAATACATTGCTGTTTATTTGATACAGTGAAAAACATTATTACAATTTTCAAGTTGTCTATTTTAATGTATTTTAAATTTTAATTTATTCATGTGATGTAAACCTGGATTTTCAGCGTCATTATTCCAGTCTTCAGTGATCATTCAGAAATCATTCTAATATACTGATTTTCTGCTTGAGAAACATTTATTATTATTAATATTGTTATTATTATTACCAATGGGGGAAAACTGCTGCTTAATGTGGAAACCATTTATTCAGAATTAGTTGATGAAAGTTCAAAAGAACAGAATTTATTTGAAATATAAATATTTTGTAAGATTGTGTCTTAGTCAAGTCAACTTTATTTATATAGCGCTTTTTACAATGCAGATTGTTCATTGTTAAACAGGAAACAGCTAAACAGCTTCACAGTGTTAAACAGGAAAATATTGCAACAGAATTTGATTCGGCTGTACAGCCGCTCTGGAGAAAACGGTGAAGTCATCTAGCTCATTTCAATTATCATATAGTGACAATGTGAGCAGATCAGTAATTTAGTTGATGTATTTAATTTAGTTTAGTTATTAAATTTATTTGGATATTTAGTTGAAAATGTGTCCCCAACTGAGCAAGCCAAGCCAAAGGCGACAGTGGCAAGGAACCAGAAACTCCATCAGGTGGCATAATGGAGAAAAATAAACCTTGAGAGAAACCAGGCTCCGTCGGGGTGCCAGTTCTACTCTGGCCAATTAACAAACAGTGTATGATTATTATTCTGGCAACTTTACAGGTCAGAGGTCAAATTAGATCAAAATATTCGAAAGATTGGAGTCATCACGCCAGAGACGGTTTATTGAGGATGACGTGTCGATTAAACAATGATTAAATAGGAATATTTGAAAGATCGGAGTCATCACGCCGGAGATGGGTTTATTGAGGATGCTGTGTCGATGAGGCAATTTCAGGGGAGTCTAATTGACACGTTCTCTGCAGACACTTCAGGGATGCGTGTCTTATGATCAATTTAATGTGTATTTGCTGAATAAAAATATTAATTTCTTTAAAACTCCCCCAAACTTTTAAACAGTAGTATAGCCAGTGTCATGTTAATCTTGAGTACCTATAGAGTAGTATTGCATCCTTCATATGTCTGAAGAGTCTTTAGTTTTAGTTTTATATTTATAAAAGACAGACACCAATTCTTTCCGAAAACAGCCAAGCTTGTGCAGGCGTGCAGTGGCACACACACACACATCATGGCATTATCCCTGGATAACTTTCTATTCACTATACATTCGTGTTGTTTACATTATATGCACTTGCTCGGCGATTGCCAACAAAACACAGACAATTGATGCAGTTTCGACTCATGACTGGGAACAAACAAACACACTCGCAGAACGTTGCTGCTCTGGAAAACTCTCTTTCCATTGCTCTTCCCTTAACACTGGGTTATTTGGGAAGCTGAACAAGGTTATCTTTCCCTCACAACCAGAAACACACTTCTTTAGTGACATTGTTCATTTTGTGGTCTACAAACAAAATGGCTGTGCTGCCAAAGCTTGCTCTTGCTCTGGTTGATGTGCGCACGTGCTCTTCCTGAAAAAGTGCACATACAAGCAATTCCACCCTTTAAGACGTCATAAAGGGCCATACTAAAAAAAAAACTTTCCGAAACGTATTCGAATCCTGAAGGAGTTTATTTGGCACAGAAATACTCTGTGATACTCGTTTTTTGAAATGTTGACCATGTTGAGCATGAGAATCCAACTTTTTAACAGTGTAAATACTGTAAGTCAGAATGCATGAAATAGCATTAGACCCCCCCCCCCCCCCCCCCCCCCCCCTTTATATTGTGTATTTCTAAGGGTCAGATGAGGTAGATTGATAATTAAGCCGCTAAGAACTACACAGTTTTGCTTTTTGCTGTTTAACTGAACTGCTGCATCATGTTTTGACTCCCAGTACACATCTTGTCCTCTGTTGTCTGTATAAATATGAATAGTTAAATACATACAAGGAAGATCAAATGCAGATACCAGATCAAATGCAATTTATACTCTAAATGTAAGAACAATTCTGTATTACAACAACATCTTCATTATCTGTCTGTTCAGTAAGTGGAAGATTTTAACTTTAATCTTAGGTTACAGGCTGCACACCTAAGAAATAATCTCCTGAAACATGGAGTCTGAACACTGAATTAATTGTACTTAAAGCTTTAACAAACTCTAACCAGAATATAAATACATTTCTGTTTTGTGAACACTAAATGTCTGAACAGGCCCCCTTAAAAGACAGATATTACACTATTATGACATAGTTATGAGCTCACTATGATGTCACGCTAATGTCTCTGATTACATCTACTGTTTTCTACATATTGTCTGGCACCAGCGGTCACTCTTGCATTTCTACGTACATACGTTCCCTGTCTCCATTGTTGCCTACCAGCATGTTTGACAAATAATGGCCTTACTCTTCCAATGAACAATTGACATTTAAAAGCAAATAGAGTAGACACATTAAATACACAATGGAGAATGTTAGTTGTCAAATGTCCAATAAAATGTTTATGAATTCTGTCCTCCAAACGAAAATTACAATATAAAAGGAACATTAGACTTTTGGAAAGCTGTTGGATAGCAAGTAAACATAATAAAGTTTGCAATGACCTTCATTCAGCCAAGAGTCAGCAGTGTACAGTAGTACTGAAGGTACATTTTAACTGAAAGGTCGAACTGTGTCCTCAGGACAAGGTTAAACTATGATCAGGTCTCTGTGCTTTATATGTTAACTGATTAATAAAAATGTGTTGGTCAAAACAATGGTTTGATATTTTTTCGTGTTAACTTCATTACTGTTTAAAAAACTACTAAATAGCATGTAATACATTATTACACTGATATGTTGCAGAAAATGGAAGGGGGAAATGTCCAATTTGCTTTAAGACTTTAAGCTACTGTATGTGCTTATTTGTTAGTTAAGCAAACAGAGATATTGTCTGAAAATCTTCTCTCTTTCTTTATAACGCAGTGAACACTACTTAAACTGTGATGTTTCTTTGTTCTTAGGATCATTCTCTCTATTTTTAACCGGAGCTAAATTCTCTGAGGGGATTCTGTAAAGCCTGTATAGGGGGAAACTGCCCCTCTTTACAGGAAAAAACAGCCTCAGTGTTTAATTCACAGCATCTGGCTAACAAAAGCACGCTGACTGATCCTTTAATACTGGGCTCAAGACTCGGCTCACTCTGTGTGGCCCGCACACCACTCGAAAGAACGGCCTTCCTTTCTCTTCAGATGATTAAACATCAAGACAATCAAACTGAGAGATCAAATGAGGCTCCTTTTCGCATCAACCGCAATCACAGTTGAAGGATCAGTATGTATGAAAATCAGTACAACATGTACTCTGGAAAAGAACACAATCGCAAACTAGATCTCTTTTAATACCTCAATTGTTTCTCCTAGACAATAATGAGATTAATTTGAGAGCAAATGGAGAAAAAGACCTCAGTAATCTCACACGAGTTTCTCAAGAACTGTGCTCAGATTTACAGTTTGCATTTTGTATGAGTGTAATCCATCCTAAATTGTGGAAGTACAGGCCCATTCACACCAATTATGATAAAAATAACAGTACAAATGTAATAATCTATAACCTGAATAACTATGTATAAAAAATGTATAATTTAATAACCCATTCGTATTCTATGAGAATGGCACAGTCACACCACAACTTTAACTACAACAGCAGAGAACATGAAGATCCTTCAGGAACATATTCTTTGCATCTCTTTCAAAGTGTCCAGACAAATGCAAGTGTCATTATGTGCATGTAATGATCCCACTAGTACTCACAGTGGTACTTATGTTGATGATGAAAACATACCATGGTTCTGACCTAAAATATAATATATGCAATTAAACCATGTGTAAAAATAGCCTTACTGTATCAACAAGTGTCTCATTTGTGTTTATTTTTATTTGTCCTTAGTAGCAACATCTGAGATAAAGTATATGACAAATAAAAATAAAAATAAATAATAAAATGTAACTGAGAACTCTACTGCCTTTTTTTCTGGGAAGGCAAAATATTATATTGGTGAATTAAACACTGTAACCAATCTATGTCAGTCTGGCTCAGGGGTTCCCAAACTTTTTTGTAGAATCCCTTAGACATATACACCAATAAGGCATAACATTATGATCACCTTTCTAATATTGTGTTAGACCCCCTTTTGCTGCCAAAACAGCCCTGACCCGTCGAGGAATGGACTTCACTAGATCCCTGAAGGTGTGCTGTGGTATCTGGCACCAAGATGTTAGCAGCAGATTCTTTAAGTCTTGTAAGTTGCGAGGTGGGGATTGAGATCCGGGGGATTTGGAGGCCAAGTCAACATCTCAAACACGTTGTTGAGCTCCTCAACCCATTCCTGAACCATTTTCGCTTTGTGGTAGAGTGCATTATCCTGCTGAAAGAGGCCACGGCCACCAGGGATTACCGTTTCCATGAAAGGGTGTACATGGTCTACAACAATGCTTAGGTAGGTGGTACGTGTCAAAGTAACATCCACATGGAGGGCAGGACCCAAGGTTTTGGACCCAGAACATTGCCTAAAGCATCACACTGCCTCCACCGGCTTCCCTTCTCCCCATAGTGCATCCTGGTGCCATGTGTTCCCCGGGTAAGCGAAGCACACGCACCAGGCCATCTACGTGATGTAAAAAACCCCGTAATTCATCACACCAGGCCACCTTCTTTCATTGCTCCGCGGTCACTGTTGGCACTTTCAGCGGTGGACAGGGGTCAGCATGGGCATCCTGACTGGTCTGCAGCCTAACCCTAACCCATACGCAACAAACTGTGATGCACTGTGTATTCTGACACCTTTCTATCAGAACCAGCATTAACTTCTTGAGCAATTTAAGCTACAGTAGCTTGTCTGTTTGATCGGACCACACGAGCCAGCCTTTGCTCCCCACGTGCATCAATGAGCCTTGGCCGCCCATGACCCTGTCGCCACTTCACCACTGTTCCTTACTTTGACCCCTTTTGATAAATACTGACCACTGCAGACCGGGAACACCCCACAGTAGCTGCAGTTTTGGAGATGCTCTGACCCAGTCATCTAGCCATCACAATTTGGCCCTTGTCAAACTCGCTCAAATCCTTGCGCTTGCCCATTTTTACTATTAACACTTCAACTTTGAGGACAAAATGTTCACTTGCTGTCTGATATATTCCACCCACTAATAGGTGCCGTGATGAAGAGATAATATAAGTGTTATTCACTTCACTGGTCATAATGTTATGCCTGATCGGTGTATTTACTTAAAGGGTTAGTTCACCCAAAATTGAAAATAAAGTCAGTAATTACTCACCCTCATGTTGTTCCAACCATGTAAGACCTTCGTTCATCTTCGGAACATAATTTAGTATATTTTTGATGAAATCTGAGAGCTGTCTCACTCCTCCATAGGCTTTCAGAGGGAATGAAACTTGATGGCCCAGAATAGTAAGTAAAAACGTCATTTAAGGAGTCCAAATGACTACAGTTGCTCTGTATTAAGTCTTTCGCATGCGCGAAAACTGAGATTAGTAGTAGTAGAAGAAGAACGCCGTTTTCGCGCATGCGTCGTGGCGTCAGAGGCTCAAATTGAACAACAATAATAGTGGGATAAAGTCGTTATTTTTGTTGTTTTTCCGCTCAAAAAGTATTTTCGTCGCATGATAGACTTAATACAGAGCCACTGTAGTCATTTGGACTCCTTAAATGACGTTTTTACTTACTATTCTGGGCCATCAAGTTTCAGTCCCTCTGAAAGCCTATGGAGGAGTGAGACAGCTCTCAGATTTCATCAAAAATATACTAAATTATGTTCCGAAGATGAACGAAGGTCTTACATGGTTGGAACAACATGAGGGTGAGTAATTACTGACTTTATTTTCAATTTTGGGTGAACTAACCCTTTAAAGTAAAGGTAGATTAACCTGTGGGGTGTTCCCGGTCTGCAGTGGTCAGTATTTGAGAAAAGTGGGGGAAAGTACCTCCTCCACTTGTGTACGGAAGATGATAAGCGTTAACGGTGTTCCGTACAGGCTTCCAATGATGTTCCGTACAGAGTGCATAACTTGATTTCAACTGCAAAAATTGACATTTATCTGATCAATTGTGAGCTGTGTGATATTTTAACTGAAGAAAACATCATTTAAATGAATGATAAAGGTGAATACCTTTTTATTTGGTTAAAATGTAAGTTAATTGCAGGTTCAATAAGAGGACCATGCGAGTTAGGCATGATTGTGTCGTGATATTAATTATGGCATGTGAGTTAAGCATGAAATATGTGAAACATTGGGGAATAACATTACCATATCTTTCTGAAGACAAAGAAGGGCAAACAATTTGTATTTATTTAAAACATTTAATGATAAACCAATGTGTAAACTCCTTCAATCAGAGACTCTCCTGGGATGCATCATATAGAGGAAGCGCTTTACAGGCTTGGTGAGCTGTCAATCATTGTGCCCATGGTTTTCGTTGGATAAAGGCACTCGGTGCCCAGCCAATGCCTTTCCAACAAAGGTTTGATTGATGGACTTAGTAACAAATCAAAAGGCATTATCTTGCGCAGTTTACGTAAGTAGGCTTTGGTGAATACTGTTTGTGCGCAGTCTGCGCGTTCTCAATGGCGCAACTGCAGTGGAGCGCGCAGACTCTTACTGACGCTTCCCATCAGCTAAATGAGTTTTTTACACTTTGTAATCTCTGTAAATAGTTGCTTTAGTTTTTCACTGTTTATCCATTATAATTAGCAGTTTATTGCAGATTTATTTGAATGAAAAACTACTCTTTACAATAGCAAATGTTCTGAAATAAATGGCCTTTTTGAAATTCGCCTAGACTTTTCTTGACATAAAAGCTCACAGAAGCTACATTACTGAGAGAATCATCCTCATATTTGAATCATGACATGATTGGACATTCAGTTTTATATTTAAGTTATTTTCAGGCTCTTAACATTAAATTATAATATTTTTTTCCCTAAGTAAAAAAAAAAAAAAAAAAAAACGTGAGTCACTTACATGTATATTTACATGTATATTACTCTGTTCCCATATTACTTTGAGTTATTATGACTCTTGGGTAGCAACATTTCAAGTGTCTAGTTTAAAATAAGACCAGATTTATGAATATAGACCATAGGGTTTAAGAGCTGCAGACATTTTCATTTGGGTATGTCGTTTTCAAAGAATTCTCAAAAAATGGGGCGCAGGTTAAGAGGTTAAAGAATTTGGTCAAAGATTACAAAAAAGATTACACAGTGCTGCACTTCACTCTGAAACACGCAGCGCAACAAACGAAATACTTCATTCAACTAAATTTGATAATCACACTTTATTCCGATTATTTGTTCAACGCCATTTATTTATTTTAATTTTGTATTTCATTTAATTATTTAGATTTCATTAACTCACAAAACCCCCTGCAGTTCCCTCATGAATCCCCTGGGGTTTGCACACTCTGGTCCGGCTAATAGTATTGTTAAGGAATCATTTGATTTGAATGTTTAACCCTGTAATATTCATATACAACACAAAAACCAGGCTCAAATAACACTCAGGGCATAATAAAGGAGAAATATTAACCCTCTGATTAAAACAAGGCCTCTTGATCAGTGAACATTTGTATTAAAATCCAGTTTTCCTCAACCAGAATCATTTAAGAGGCAGTACTGCAAATAGGTTGTTACCACCATGTTTCCATTGAGGGATTCATGGAAAAACTACTGCATTTTTACAGATATAAGTCACCTTCCTGCAGCCCAATGAGAAACGTTAGACGGTAAGCCAACACGTGACTCATATTAGGGGGCTTGGTGGTCTAGATTTTTCCAGCTGATAGAAAATCTAATGTCTGACTTTACAATGGTATATTCAGGGACACATTGCATAAAGGGTGTGTAAGATGAGGTAGACAAACACCACAATTCACTTATAAACAGAACCATCTGTGCATGGGGTTTAGTCAAGCTCATGAGGTCATTTTGAAAGTGATTGTCATATTATTTTTATCTTCTCTTTTTAATATTGAATTTTGCCTCCTTTAAAGCTAAATGTTTTGGAACAAGGCTGTTTCTCAGATTAATTACTCATGGCGAACCTGGCTGTCTTTTTTTACAAGCAATAAACTTGCATTGTGAGACACATTCCTCTTTAAAGCCATAGTGAAACCCATCTTTACCATGCAGAAATGGTGAATAGCCGAGTGTGACTGCTATGGTAACCACACTAATGCCCGGCTGCACATTTGAATCTGGGAGCTGTTACTCAATTGCAAACATGGCTGTGACTAGGTTTTACATTTAAATAGAGACATACACCATCTAGCTGAATCTTTCCCAACCAGAAGCAAGCTTAATTATTGCCAAACTATTCTCAAAGAAAAAATACCTTTAGATAAAATTGGAAACTGATACCAAGGATTCAACAAACCGCAAAATACCAACAGGATATCTGTTAATAAAACAGTCTGACTGACTGTACATGAGATTATTTGAGCGGATAAAAAGTGAAGTGAGCAGTTTTACCATGTTTAAATATTTTCTCTTATCCCATGTAATGTGAAACTACTGTATAATTAAACCATAGGTTTATTCCTTCGAAAAGTGTGAACACTGTGGCATTATCAAAACATCCAAACCAGCCCAACGCAGCAAATTTGACTCAACTAATACTGTGAGTTTAGTGAGGGACTGTACCTGTTCATTCCGATCAAAAACACTAGGCCCCTTTAAATGTGAAGTGTATCATTTTGTTCCACCAGACCTGTGAATGACTTACTTATAGTTGTACAGACCTCTGCACATGATAAACTAGAATAAGAGAAAACATTTTGACATCAAAAACATTACACACACATGAGACACAACTTTCAGAACAAAACCAAAGGCAAACAGCCTCCTTTTCATGGCCAAGGTCACATATTGTGTTCTGGTAATATATCTGATTTCAGAACAGTTTTGCAGCATGAACAATGCAACAAGAATAAGGAAGTTTTCTTAGTGGACATTAGTTAGAAACTGACTTCACAGTTTTACAAAAGTCTTTAACCCTGCTACTGGAGACCCAGGCTGCGTCCCAAAACTTAGGCAGCTGACTTTTTGCCTCTTGTAGTGAGCATTTGAGCATGAAGGTATCTCACGAAACTGATGGCAGCCTAACGTTTAATGAAAACAGCAAAATAGAGCGAGCTTTGGTGAAAACTAAGCAAATATTTAATAACTACAATTGCAATTTCTCACTAGAAAGACATTGGTCAAAAAAATTTACATTTACACATAAACTGACCACCAACCGCAACTTTCTGTCACCGAATGTAACGTTTAGGATTGTGGGATATCAAAGGCAACGAAGGATACATATATGTTGGCTTCAAAAAACGATCAGATGAAGGTATCTCAGGAGACAGGAAGTGAAGCTAACATTGGATTCAGACGTGCCTTGATGCCTTCCGAGTTTGGAATGATCCCTCCGAAGGCAGCATTTTTAAGTTTCGATCGCAGCCCCACTGTCCTGCAGAGTTTAGCTTAAATACGCCCCAACCAGCAAATCAAGTCTTTATGACCACTTGAAAATCATAGATAGGTGTTTTGAAGCAGGTTGGAAATAGACTATTCAGGACAGTGGGTCACCAGGGGTACCCTTTCAAACGGTACACCTTTGTACCAAACGAGTGCATATTAGTACCTCAAAGGTACACCAAAAGTACATTATATTGAATATTTGAAAAGGTACCATCCCAGTGACAGCTTTTGTAACACATTATTTATAAGAATATGTAGTATTTTACAAGTATTGTGGCACCTTCCATGAAAGTGGCACTCTTTGGTGTCCTGTGTTAATAAACAACAATTTTAAAATATGTTTCATTAATTGTTTTGGAAAATGAGCAGTAATTATAAATAAATATATATATATATATATATATATATATATATATATATATATATATATATATATATATATATATATATATATATATATATATATGTCTGGAAAACATCTGGAATTTGAACTAATTAGGCTAAATCTGCAACGTGTAACTCAATCATTTTGATGTTTATTGACTTAATTTAAAAAAAATGTTTTAATATATTTAATTCTGGTGTCTATTTATTGTCTATTTCTAGCACACAATTATTGTATTTTAGACAAATTAGACAAGTTGAAAAAACGTGCAAACATACAAAAAAAATGTTTTGACCTCCTGAGGTGGATAATTAACATTTTCACCAAACTTTCAGTCAAGATCAAGGTTTGACCTAAAAGAGCCTTAAACATACACCGAATCTCTGACTAATGTCAGGAACTAACTATTGGAACAAAAAAGTGCCAACACCACAAAATATTATGAGCTGAAAATCATTCTGACCCAGTTGGACCCAAAACATCTTTCCATCACCATAAAGCAAGCTAAGAACACAGCAAACAGTCTGAGAGCTTGTAAGAGGCATCATAAAAGTAGTTTAAGAAATATGCACTGCCCAAACAAGCATGCACTTCATGTAAATGTTACATTTGTTACATGTACTTTATCTATATACAGTAACTGCACAAATACGTAGTTATAATTAAGAGTTGTATTTCTTGTAATTTATCAACTTGAACCCAGTGGAGATAGCAATACCTGGCTTGTGGAATTTAAAGATCAGACCCTCTTCTTCTATCTATACTAATAATCATATTTTTCTCTCAGAATGACCTGTGGATGAAAGCAGCACTCAAGCAGAAGTCGCTCGTTAAAATAATCTTTCTCACTCAGTAAGCAACTACTGGAAGGGTCTGTGGACTGGCACACACCAAGGCTTTAATAGCAATAAATACCACTCAAAGCTGCGATTACAGTGCTAAAGTGTTCCTAATGCCTCAGCCAAGAAAAAAGACATCATCCCTATGTGCGCCTGCCAGTCTCTGACAGGACACTTTTCCCAGGGAGACGTGTGCTCTATATTGCTGATAGTTTGCCTGTACATTAGAGCTTTTCAAAAGGCTGTTTTGCCCTTTTAATTATTCATAACTTCAAATGAACTGATGGCAACTAGAAAATGTTTAGGTTAGACATTTTTTGTATTTCTGCATAAACCTACATTCGTATAACAAGAGCCCATAAACCAACCACACTCTGTATATTTTAATTTTTATTGACAAACAAATCTAGGAGTAAATGTTGGAGAAAGAAATTAACTTCTAGGAACTATCAGTTAAAACCCTATGCGAGTATACTGTATATACACCCAAATCATTGAATTCAGGTGTTCCAATCACTTCCATGGCCAAAGGTGTATAAAATCAAGCACCTAGACATGCAGAAGCTTCTACAAACATTTGTGAAAGAATGGGTCGCTCTCAGGAGCTCAGGGAATTCAAGCGTGGTACCGTGATAGGTTTCCACCTGTGCAATAAGTCCATTCGGGAAATGTCCTCACTACTAAATATTCCACGGCTAACTGTTAGTGGGATTATAACAAAGTGGAAGCAATTGGGAACAACAGCAAGTCAGCCCCAAAGTGGTAGGCCACGTAAAATCACAGAGCGGGGTCAGCACATACTGAGGTGCACAGTGCACAGAAGTCGCCAAATTTCTGCAGAGTCAATAGCTACAGACCTCCAAACTTTGTGTGGCCTTCAGATTAGCTCAAGAACAGTGCGTAGAGAGCTTCATGGAATGGACTTCTATGGTCATGCAGGGGTGTAAAGCACGCCGCCACTGGACTCTAGAGCAGTGCAGACGTGTTCTCTGGATTGACGAATCACACTTCTCTGTCTGGCAATCCAATGGATGAGTCTGGGTTTGGCAGTTGCCAGGAGAACGATACTTGCCTGCCTGCATTGTGCCAAGTGTTAAGTTTGGTGGAGGGAGAATTATGGTGTTGGGTTGTTTTTTTAGGAGTTGGGCTTGGTCCCTTAGTTCCAGTGAAAGGAACTCTTAATGTTTAGCATACCAAGACATTTTGGACAATTTCATGCTCCCAACATTGTGGGAACAGTTTAGGGATGGCCCCTTCCTGTTCCAACATGACTGCGCACCAGTGCACAAAGCAAGGTCCATAAAGACATGGATGAGTGAGTTTGGTGTGGAGGAACTTTACTGGCCTGCACAGAGTCCTGACCTCAACCCGATAGAGCACCTTTGGGATGAATTAGAGCAGAGACTGCGAGCCAGGACTTCTCGTCCAACTTCAGTGCCTGACCTCACAAATACGCTCCTAGAAGAATGGTCAAAAATGACCATAAACACACTCCTTAACCTTTTGTAAAACCTTCCCAGAAGAGTTGAAGATATTATAGCGGCAAAGGGTGGGCCAACTCCATATTAAACCCTACGGATTAAGAATGGGATGAGATTAAAGTTCATGTGCATGTAAAGGCAGGCGTCCCAAAACTTTTGGCAATATAGTGTATGTGGAAAAATATGGATATATTTATATCCAACTTTGCATATAAAGATGTAAAGATAGTTTACATTTTATATATAAACAATCACAGAGCCAAGATGTGCTTGCTTCATGTGAGTGCCCTGTATGTATGTAGGTAAAGTTAGATGTACTACAATATATATCCAACTTTGAATATATCACTGTGCAATAATGTGTTTTAAATTATGCAACAATATAAACAATCAAATTGAGATTTGTTATACATATCAGTATCACTTTGAGTGTACTGTAGTTGGATATGCTTATAGTAGTTGTAGGTTGGAGTTATACATTTGGATAATGAAACCTAGGTAAGGTTTTTTTCTTTTTATATCAATTTGATAGTATAGTGACAAGCCTAATTACTATTTGATCATGTGTATTACAGCCATGGGTATAAATGCATATTAATTACAAGGTTAACATTTCTATCATATCACCCATCCCAATTAAAGGTGAACTATGTAAGATTTTTGCAGTAAAAAATCCAAAAACCACTAGGCCAGTGTTATATATTTTGTTCAGTTGAGTACTTAGAATATCCCAAATGTTTCCAACGATTTGTAAATCGTGAGAAATTGCTATTTTAACCAAGGAACCGGGATGTGTGAGGGAGTCGCCTGTCGATTGCGTCATATCTGCGTTACCCTCGGTTTCTGGTTTTTATCAGTGCGAGAAAAGATTTACTCGCACTGCAGTGTAAATAAGGGTCATAGTAGCCACCGAGCGAACGTCATAACTTACTTTTCAACACACTCAGATATATATAATACAATAAACAGATTTGCGTTACCTCATACTCATGACTGGAAAAGAGGAATTGGCGCCGGCAACCGTGTGTCATAATAAAAGTCCCGCCGCCGACTAATGCCATAATAACAGTCCCGCTCTTCAATCGCTCCTGCGGCCTTGCTCAGCTCTACAACACTCGGTCCTGCTCTGCTTCATACTACAATCCTGACTCTTTTCCACCGGCTGTGAGGTAAAGACCACATGTCCCAAGATTCTGCGCTCAAACGTGGCGTCATCAAACTACGCCTTTGTTTTGAACAGGGGATCCTCTAGTGGACGGAAAACTTACATAGTGTAGCTGTCACATGCCTGTCCTGTCTTGTGTGGTGGTTTGTTATTTTCCTGTCCTTGCCTAGTTCCCACCCTCCTTGTTATCTTGTTATTGGTTTAATTTGCCCCACCTGTGTTCCCTCATTACCTGCCTCATTTGTCCCCTTTAAATAGTTTCCTTGTGTTCACAGTCCTTGTCGGTACGTTGTTTTGTCTACGTCTCCCTTCGTTGATCCGCTCCTTCCCCTATTTGGTATGTTTATGTTTAAGTGGTTATGTTGTTTGAATTATGTTATGTTTTCCCCCTTGTGGGTTTTTGTTTTGTGTTTATGTTTATTTTGTAAATAAATCTATCCCTTCCTGCACTTGAGTCCTCACCTCAGTTTTCTCCTGTTTTAACGTGACCATCCATCCATCCATCCACCTGACCATCCATCCATCCACCTGTCCATCTGAGGACCGACCATGTCGAGGACTCAGCGGAAGAGAATTTCGGCCCGTCTACCCGCTCCCACTGTCTCGTGCCCTCATTACGAGCGCATTCTGAGGTTTCAGACTTTAGCATCCCTCCACCAACAAGGGACCGATCTGAGGAAGTTCACGGTCGAGTTCCTTGGAGCGGCGGAGGGATTTAAACTAAATGAAGGACCTCTGAAGGACCTTTTCTTTCATGCACTTGACGGGCCCATGGACTGGCTGCTTAGGAGTGTGTTTGATGGAAGTTCCTTTGAGGCGATGGTGGAGGGTCTCACTCGCCAGCAGGAACGAACAGCCAGGGAGATCATGCCGGTTCCGGTGGACCCTGTTCCAGGGGACTGGGTTCCGGTGGTCCCAGTTCCAGTGGACCCTGTTCCAGGGGATTGGGTTCCGGTGGTCCCAGTTCCAGTGGACCCTGTTCCAGGGGATTGGGTTCCGGTGGTCCCAGTTCCGGTGGTTCCGAGCTCAATGGTTCTGAAACGGAGGAGGAGGAGAAAGGTTTCCTCCATGCCTGTTCCGGTGGTACCGAGTCCGGTGGTCCTGAGTCCTGACACAACCTGGAGGGCTGTGATGGGGTTCTTCGTGGCGGCAGTCCTGCGTGCCTGGGAGGAGCACAGGGTTTCCTCTGGTGTGGTCCCTGCTCCAGTGGTCCCAGTTCCGGTGGACCCAGTTCCCTTGATCCCAGTTCCGGTGGATCCAGTTCCGGTGGATCCAGTTCTGGTGGTCCCAGTTCCGGTGGTACCGAGTCCGGTGGTCCCGAGTCCTGAACTCAGCGTGCCGCCCTGGCCGCCTGAACTCTGAGTGCCGCCATGGCCGCCTGAACTCTGCGTGCCGCCCTGGCCGCCTGAACTCCGCGGGCCGGAGTTATATCTCGAAATTCTGACTTTATAACTCGCAAATCTGACTTTATAACTCGCAATTCTGACTTTATATCTCGCAATTCTGACTTTATATAATGCAATTCTGACTATATCTCATAATTCTGACTTTATATCTTGCAATTCTGACTTTATATCTCATAATTCTGACTTTATATCTCGCAATTCTAACTTTATAACTCGCAATTCTGACTTTATATCTTGCAATTCTGACTTTATAACTCGCAATTCTAACTTTATAACTCGCAATTCTGACTTTATATCTTGCAATTCTGACTTTATAACTTGCAATTCTCACTTTATATCTTGCAATTTTGACTTTATATAACGCAATTCTGACTTTATATCATGCAATTCGGACTTTACATCTTGCAATTCGGACTTTGTATCACACAATTCTGACTTTATAACTCTCAATTCTTACTTTATAACTCTCAATTCTGACTTTATATCTCGCAATTCTGACTTTATACCTTGCATTTCTGACTTTGTAACACACAATTCTGACTTTATACCTTGCAATTCTGACTTTATATCTTGCAATTCTGACTTTATAATTCACAATTCTGACTTAATATCATGCAAAACTGACTTTATATCTTGCAATTCTGACTTTATATCTTCCAATTCTGACTTTATATCATGCAATTCTGACTTTATAACTCACAATTCTGACTTTATATCTTCCAATTCTGACTTTATATCTTGCAATTCTGACTATATATCTTGCAATTCTGACTTTATATCTTCCAATTCTGACTTTATATCTTCCAATTCTGACTTTATATCTTGCAATTCTGACTTTATATCTTGCAGTTTTGACTTTATATCATGCAATTCTGACTTTATATCATGCAATTCTGACTTTATATCATGCAATTTGAACTTTATATCTTGCAATTAGGACTTTGTATCACACATTTCTGAATTTATAACTCTCAATTCTGACTTTATATCTAGCAATTCTAACTTTATATCTCGCAATTCTGACTTTATATCTCGCAATTCTGACTTTATATCTCGCAATTCTGACTTTATAACTCGCAATTCTGACTTTATACCTTGCAATTCTGACTTTATACCTTGCAATTCTGACTTTATAACTTGCAATTCTGACTTTATAACTTGCAATTCTGACTTTATATCATGCCAATCTGACTTTATATCACGCAATTCTGACTTTATAACTCACAATTCTGACTTTATATCATGCAATTCTGACTTTATATCTCGCAATTCTGACTTTATATCTTCAATTTTGACTTTATATCATGCAATTCTGACTTTATATCTTGCAATTTTGACTTTATATCATGCAATTCGAACTTTATAACTTGCAATTCTAACTTTATATCTCGCAATTCTAACTTTATAATTCGCAATTCTGACTTTATAACTCGCAATTCTGACTTTATACCTTGCTATTCTAACTTTATATCTTGCAATTCTGACTTTATAACTCACAATTCTTACTTTATATCATGCAATTCTGACTTTATATCTTGCAATTCTGACTTTATATCTTGCAGTTTTGACTTTATATCTTGCAGTTTTGACTTTATATCATGCAATTCTGACTTTATATCTTGCAATTCTGACTTTATATCTTGCAATTTTGACTTTGTATCATGCAATTCTGACTTTATATCATGCAATTCTGACTTTATATCTTGCAATTCTGACTTTATAACTCGCAATTCTGACTTTATATCTCACAATTCTTACTTTATATAATGCAATTCTGACTTTATAACTCGCAATTCTGACTTTATAACTTGCAATTCTGACTTTATATCTCGCAATTCTGACTTTATAACTTGCAATTCTAACTTTATAACTCGCAATTCTGACTTTATATCTCGCAATTCTGACTTTTTATCTCGCAATTCTGACTTTATATCATGCAATTCTGACTTTATATCTTGCAATTCTGACTTTATAACTCACAATTCTTACTTTATATAATGCAATTCTGACTTTATAACTCGCAATTCTGACTTTATAACTTGCAATTCTGACTTTATAACTCGCAATTCTGACTTTATATCTCGCAATTCTGACTTTATAACTTGCAATTCTAACTTTATAACTCGCAATTCTGACTTTATATCACGCAATTCTGACTTTATAACTTGCAATTCTGACTTTTTATCTCGCAATTCTGACTTTCTATAACACAATTCTGATTTAATAACTTGCAATTCTAACTTTATAACTCGCAATTCTGACTTTATATCTCGCAATTCTGACTTTATATCATGCAATTCTGACTATATCTCGTAATTCTGACTTTATATCTTACAATTCTGACTTTATAAGACAATTCTGACTTTATATCACGCAATTCTGACTTTATATCACGCAATTCTGACTTTATAACTCACAATTCTGACTTTATATCACGCAATTCTGACTTTATATCACGCAATTCTGACTTTATATCTCGCAATTCTGACTTTATAACTTGCAATTCTAACTTTATAACTCGCAATTCTGACTTTATATCATGCAATTCTGACTTTATAACTTGCAATTCTGACTTTTTATCTCGCAATTCTGACTTTATATCATGCAATTCTGACTTTATATCTCGCAATTCTGACTTTATAACTTGCAATTCTAACTTTATAACTCGCAATTCTGACTTTATATCTCGCAATTCTGACTTTATAACTTGCAATTCTAACTTTATAACTCGCAATTCTGACTTTATATCACGCAATTCTGACTTTATAACTTGCAATTCTGACTTTTTATCTCGCAATTCTGACTTTCTATAACACAATTCTGATTTAATAACTTGCAATTCTAACTTTATAACTCGCAATTCTGACTTTATATCTCGCAATTCTGACTTTATATCATGCAATTCTGACTATATCTCGTAATTCTGACTTTATATCTTACAATTCTGACTTTATAAGACAATTCTGACTTTATATCACGCAATTCTGACTTTATATCACGCAATTCTGACTTTATAACTCACAATTCTGACTTTATATCACGCAATTCTGACTTTATATCACGCAATTCTGACTTTATATCTCGCAATTCTGACTTTATAACTTGCAATTCTAACTTTATAACTCGCAATTCTGACTTTATATCATGCAATTCTGACTTTATAACTCGCAATTCTGACTTTATAACTTGCAATTCTAACTTTATAACTCGCAATTCTGACTTTATAACTTGCAATTCTGACTTTTTATCTCGCAATTCTGACTTTATATCATGCAATTCTGACTTTATATCTTGCAATTCTGACTTTATAACTCACAATTCTTACTTTATAACTTGCAATTCTGACTTTATATCTCGCAATTCTGACTTTATAACTTGCAATTCTAACTTTATAACTCGCAATTCTGACTTTATATCACGCAATTCTGACTTTATAACTTGCAATTCTGACTTTTTATCTCGCAATTCTGACTTTCTATAACACAATTCTGATTTAATAACTTGTCATTCTGACTTTATATCATGCAATTCTGACTATATCTCGTAATTCTGACTTTATATCTTACAATTCTGACTTTATATCATGCAATTCTGACTTTATATCTTGCAATTCTGACTTTATAACTCGCAATTCTGACTTTATATCATGCAATTCTGACTTTATATCTTGCAATTCTGACTTTATAACTCGCAATTCTGACTTTATAACTTGCAATTCTGACTTTATATCTCGCAATTCTGACTTTATAACTTGCAATTCTAACTTTATAACTCGCAATTCTGACTTTATATCACGCAATTCTGACTTTATAACTTGCAATTCTGACTTTTTATCTCGCAATTCTGACTTTCTATAACACAATTCTGATTTAATAACTTGTCATTCTGACTTTATATCATGCAATTCTGACTATATCTCGTAATTCTGACTTTATATCTTACAATTCTGACTTTATAACTCGCAATTCTGACTTTATATCACGCAATTCTGACTTTATATCACGCAATTCTGACTTTATATCTCGCAATTCTGACTTTATATAATGCAATTCTGACTTTATAACTCGGATTTGCAAGTTTATATCTCAAAATGCAATGTAAATTGTGAGATGTAAACACAATTGTGAGATTTAATTTTGTATTGTACTGTTACCAATGTAGTTTCACAAAAAAAAAAAAAAAAGGTTATTATTCATAAGAGACAGATCATGATAGCTAGTCAAAACAATGGCATTTGCTCGATGTGATATGTATCAAGACCATGAGAGGCAGGTGATCTTAAAACACAAAGATTAGGAATAAGAGCTTCCAATCTGTTGTAAGCAGACAGTGACGTCAGCCACGACAGACCAGGATTCATCTGCCTGTGACTCGAAGCAATTACCACAACAAGAACACTGTGACTACTATTAAACGACCACAAATGAAGACAGCAAGTTACAGACTCAGAGAGAAAGAAGGAGGTGGCCAAACGAATAGAGACGAAGAGAGAGTTTTCTCCTTGGGAATATTGAATGGAAACTAATAGTTTAGCCTCCTCAATTGGTAAAAAACCACAGCCTAAGGGTCCGTGAAAGACCTTAGATCTTAACTCCCCCATTCTGCCACTAGCTGCGTTCCTTGAAGAAACCTCCAGCTCTCTGAATGGTGAGTGTGAGTGCGTTAATTGAAAGGGGTCGTCTAGTGTTTAGCGAAGCATTAGGTCTGACCTACATTTATATGTCCCCATAAAACCAGGCCTAGCAGACGGCCCGAACTCTACGCACAGCACACTTCAGGTAGCTGAATACTAATCTAATACATTCCTTGCATTCTTCAGTCAAAGGACTGTAGATTCCAAATTCATGACATCATTTCCTGTGCCATATTCAAGTCAGCATTAAGCTAAAAAGAACTGGGTGAATAGTGAATGTTTGGAAACTAGACACATGATTCTAGACACATGATTCCAGAGTTTAAACAAATGATGACATGAAGGTGTAATCTGTCTTGACAATGGCCAATTAAGCCTTAATATTAAATAACAAGCTAATGTGTATTACACATTGGGTATTTGATTCTCTGGAAAGCAGTAGCACACACTTGTGTGATAAGCAAACTTTCTCAGGGAAAAATATCTTTAAAAAACTCAGGGTCCCTCAGCAGCACTTTCAGTTCCATGAAATAATACTAAATGCATTTATCATCTCAGAGAGTTATTTACAATATACTGAACATCTTTCAAAGTATCCGAGACAGACACACCTGAATCTCAAACATTACCACACAAACAAACAAGAAAGTTAACAAAAAGTACCAAAGCTTTTTGGAAATTGTATCAATGTAGTACCAGGGAAGTCTTTGAAGTGCCAGTAAATAGTGTGGCATATGAACATGATAATTAAATTAAAGTACTATTGTATTACCATCTGATACCATCACTCTACCATGAACCGTCCCTGGCCAGTTATATGACTTATAAACTTCAAACAAAACGTATTTATAAGAGGGATCCGTATACTTTTGAATGTAAAAAAAGAACAACTACAACCAGCTAATAGAATATAATAGAATACAATCAAATGAAAAAGTAAGCATCTCTAAAAAACGTATCCATTTGAAAGTAAATAAATAAAAGAGCAACGAATTGAACAGAATTGAATAGAATCGCAGCAAAAGTAAAATGGCAAAGCATCTCCTGTATGTCTACAAAACAGATCCATATACTTTTGAATGTAAATGAATAAAAGATGAGATCAACTATTACCAAGTTTAGAATAGAATAGAATCACAGCAAAAGTAAAATGGCAACGCATCTCTTGTATGTCTACAAAACGGATCCATATACTTTTGATAACTAAAAGAACAGCTACAAACATGTTTAGAATAGAATAAATAGAATAGAATAGAATAGAATCGTAGCAAAAGTAAAACGGAAAAGTAAGCATCTCTTATGTCTACAAAACGGTTCCATATATATTTAAAAGTAGCCTAAATAAATAAAAGAACGACTAGGCTACTACCAAGTTTAGAATTGAATAGAATCGAAGCAAAAGTAAAACGGCAAAGCAAGCATCTCTTATGTCTACGATATGGATACATATAAATTTGAAAGTAAATAAATAAAATAACTACTTCCAAGTCTAGAATAGAATAGAATAAAATCGCAGCAAAAGTAAAACTGCAAAGCATCTCTTATGTCTACAAAACGGATCCATAGATTTAAAAGTAACAGCTACTACCAAGTTTAGAATAGAATAGAATAGAATAGAATAGAATAGAATAGAATAGAATAGAAACAAGGAAAGTAAAAAAAAATGAAAGTGCGCATTTCTTTCTGGTTGTTTGGCTGATAAAGTTTAAGATGATTATTACAGACCAAAACGAGTGCAAATCTCTCCTCCAGCTCCGCGGGCTCGGGCATGGGCAGTTTGAGGGGCATGTGGTGTCCTCGGGGGTCAGTGTGTTGGTTCATACTCCCAGCGTTCCCCATCTCTCCTCCGGTATTACAGTCACACTCTTATTCTGCGGGTTTGTCCTGTATGTGTCCAGTATCCGTTTTCACTGTCTGTCCGACTTTATCTGAGCTTGAAACACTTCATGGAGGTCAGCAGCAGGGTCTGTGAGCAGCTGCATTATAACTTCACACAGGCAACAACAGCGCAAATAACGTGTCCTATTCGCATATTGCACAATGTCCGCACCACTCCCAGTGAGATCTTCTGTTCTTCATGATTCAGTCTCTGAAACGCACTTCAGCGGACAACTACAGGCGCTGTCGCTTCTACTCCGCCCCGCGTGCGGATTTACCAATCCTACTAAGGCGAGGGCTTTGCTCATGAATAAAACATGAGGTTCGTTTGGTAGGCGTGGCTGCTTGACTGAAAGGCAGATACGTCGATACTCCTAAAACAACAATTGTCAACAATTCTTTGAATTATAATAATGTATTTTATATACACAAATAAAATTAGGAAAATGCAATAAAAATATTAAGTTATCTTTGCTCACTTTACATTTTTCAGCGAACAACATTGCAGAATAGGCTTGATAACTAACAAGAAAAAAAAAAAATCCCAGGGGGAATTAAAAAAGCACAAACAAAACCAAATTGAAAAGTTACATAAATATTTAAAAATCACGCAAATTTATTTTCTTATAATCTTGTCTGTCAGCGGTTTGCTCGTTCGCTCGTGCTGTATTGAGCAGACACGTTCAGTTTTTAATTGTTTTGTCAGTTCTCTAACTGAACTAAATGATGTTATTACTGTACAGCGGGGCAGGGCGGGGCGGGGCGGGGCGGGGGTGGGCAAGTGATGTTAACAGTGTTTTGCCTAATCTGTATTAAAGAGAAAAGAATCACTTCATCTGACGTTTAAAGTGAATAAAATAGCCTTGACAGCTACTTACTGGTGTTTCACAACTGCTGTCTGAACAGCCTTGTTCTCTCAACAAACTTGTGTGGTAGTTTTTCTACGGTCTATGGGTAACGTTAGTTGAGGTGAGGTGGATCAAACCACTGAGGCAAGGGGGGAGGGGGGACTCAAAATGTTTCTAAACTTACAAACGCAAACGAGACAAAATGCGTTTTATTGTTTTACTACGTACACATTTATTTTAAGTATATATTGTTATATTATTTACAATACTCAGCATGGTTTTTAGGGGGGGACAGCCCTCCGATTGGGGGGGTCCTGTCCCCCCGCCCCCCCCCCCCCGCGATTTACGCCCCACACTAGTATTCACAGATGGCTACAACGTTTGCCATCTACTTACAACAGCCTTTACAATGATCATTTCATCATTACAGTCATCTCTATCTCAGCACTGTATGTCATACTGTATGGTTAAATGCTGGGAGATCTGCATCATCAGCCACATCCATGTGTACACTTTCTGTACTTTAAGACATGAGTGTAAATGAATTCTTGTGAACTCTAAATGTGTGAGGATAGACCAGACTTTATACAAAAGAGAAAAGAGACACAGGCAGGCGGGCAGTCCACAGCTGCTGAAACCTAAGACGCTGAGAGAGACCCTCAGAAGCCTGAGTGCACTACAAGGACTTATAAAATGCCAAAAATAAAGGAGGAAGAATAAAATCTCTGTTGCAGGACAGATGTTGCTAAATTTGTCTGAGAGCCAGATGAAGGAAGCAATGTTCTTAAACTCCATATACTCCATACAGGGACTGAACACAGAGACGACATTGTTCTGAGTGGCAGAGTGATGCCACACGTTTCAAATCATGATTTGCTGTGACCCAGACAGGAGTTGAACTATTGACGCTCATATGCTGTGATAATTACAGGTCCTCTTAATACTGGGCTTATACGTGATTTGTCAATTAGGAAACCTTTCTGCCCTTCTAGAATGATATAAAAGGAACATAAATAAATAAGGGTGGATTGTTTAATTGTTTAAACACATTTTTAACTTTTTAAATGAAGAAAAAAAGAAAAAAGAAAAAAAGATATACATATAGGATATGATGGAAATGAGAAGTGAAAAGGGGTCATATCTCTGTCAGGGCAACATCATAATAGCTGGACAATGTGATAAAAAATATTTTTACATCATTATCTGAGAGTGTGTTTATTATGTGTAAATATAAAGTTTAATAATATAAATACAAATTACTTTTTTTTTTCCAGCTTTTTCTTTTCAGAGTTATAGCTAACTTGTTGGGCTAAGAATCCAGCTTTTTTTCATCTTATTAGAAAGCACACATTACCAAGGTCATAATTAGATCTTAATAAATGTTTTAACAAAGTCTCATTTAGTTTTTATAAAATGTACACTCTAATGTTTTTATTACTGTTGCAGAATTGATGTATGTTGAAATAGACCTAGAATTTATGGTGACACCAAAGCGCCATCTAGTGAACAAAGTATTTCAGCTGCCTCAAGGGATGGGCCTGTTTTCACTTGTTTTCCACTAAGAGAATAGAGAGTTTAATCAACTTAAAGCCCATAAATATATTTCAGGATGTCGCCAATCCTATTAAGAAATAATGACATTTATTTATTTATGTTAGGGTCTATTTCTTCTAAGACCGAAAGATCGCCTACCATTTCGGGGTTTTTTTACTTATAATATTTCCTAAAATTTGTTTAACACAATTTTCCTTAATGTTATTGTACTTTTATATTTGCATTGTGTAGCAAGTAGCAACTGTTTTATTAAAGCAACGGGGATGCACTGGATTATTGCTGTCAGTCTGTAATATGTAAAAGTACACTATGTAAATTTTGTGTGGATCAAAATTGACTAAATGTAAATAATGAATCAATACATCATCAATACTTCTTCCAAAACGTGATTTTGTCTTTTTTAGTCTTTTCAATTTTAGACCTGACGGGATGGTTTTCGGGGAAAATTGTACAGGCCTACATACCACAATCGCCCATGCATGTCTCGTCATATCCGTAAATAGAGAAAAGTTGCAGCTACTGTATGGTGCTGGAGTGGCACAGGTTTAGTTGTCACACAACGAGTGAGGAAAGTTGACATGGAGCAGCTAAATCTTGAAACTCAAGGGAATCACCGTTTAAAAAAAAAAGCAGAACAGAAGAGAGCCTGCTGTCAAAAAGAGAACGCGGCAGAGCTCGTAATATAATGAGAATCAACATTGGCTTTTTTGGAGATGGCGAGAACTGAGATTTCAGAAGTAATTGTAATTAAATGAATCTCTTACTTTACCTTTTGAAGGGAAAGTAAATAAATAACAGTAATTAATTATTAATTAAGAGTTAGTAATGCTGTCACAAACGCCGGTGAAGATTCCACCGTCTGCCACCAGAGGTCGAACTCACCAGAGTACTAACCTCCATTTCAGACTTCATTTCCCATACAGCCTCACTCTTGGACTGATTACTGCACACCTGTTCCTGATCATCATGCCTACATAAACTCTGCTCTCACACACATTCATTGCGAAGTCTTGTTTGCCCCGGCTACATTTCTGAGCATTATGCCCTGTGTTTATTCCTGCCTGTGTTTGACTCTGCTTTGGATTACCGTTTACGACCCTGTTCTGCCTGCCATTGATCTTTGTTTGCCTGGGGCCTGTACCATGATGGTAGTTTAACAAACTCAGGGTTACAGGATTAGTTTCGAGTTGACAAAACCAAACCAATCTATTCGGGCTTTGTTGGTCCCATGATGCTGATCATCAGCTTTCTCTGTCAACTCAGGCTTTGATCCGGAGTTTAGGAGTTTAGCTGTGACATCAGTAGTGAACAGCCAATCACATGCTGTGGATCAGTGAAACTGAGATTCACTTCTTGCGAGAGAAGCAGTGAGATTCATTTCTCTCTTCTGCAGAATCTTACATGATTGAAAAATATTAAGAATTTAAACAAATTTACACAGGAAGAAGAAAAGAGCTGTCTACGAAAGAACTAAAAGAAAAATCGTATACGTCAATGCAAGTAAAAGTTATGAAGTTAGTTTATTTGATATATTGAGAGATTTGAAGCTCATATGTAGTCATTTTTATAGCTTTATTTATTGATTTTAAAGCTTATTTGTATGAACTTAATATAGGCTATTTATATGTAATTGATTAAGGGTATAATAAATACATAAATTATATCTAAATCATAAAAATTATTATTATTATTATTATTATTATTATTATTATTATTACTATAAATAAGCATTGTTAAAAGCCAGATGCTTTAGTCTTAAAAAACATTTGCTATGTAGTGACCTTTAATTTGGAGTAGAAACAGGGGGAGTGACTACACTGTCAGAAAAAAAGGTACGGTGCTGTCACTGGGGCGGTACCCTAAGGTACAAAACCGAAAAGGTACTAATATGTACCTTTAAGGTACTAATATGCACTCTTAAAGTACTGATATGTACCTTGTAAGGTACTAATATGTACCATTTAGGGGTGAGTAAGGTTCAAAGATGTACCTTTTCACTTTTGTACCTTAGGGTACCGCCCCAGTGACAGCACTGTACCTTTTTTTCTGACAGTGTATATTGCATCAGAGGTGTGTCTCTTTGCTCACAGCTGATTGGTCCAATTTCAGTTTGAGATTTCTTATCCAGAACATAACCTGCCCTGGAGCAGGTTAGCCATGGAGCGCAAGTTACTACAGAGATGAACACTGCTAAAAGCCAAGCCACTTTAGGATTTCAGGATTGGCACAAACTAAGCTTAAACATATCTGGCTAGCCAGCTAAACCGGCTTCATGGTAGGCCCCTGGACTGATTCTCGCCTGTTTGCTGTCTGTCCTGACCATTTGCTTGTTATGACCAAGTTACCTGCACTTGACCTACTTACCGACCGCTCGGCTCCACTCTCTCTCTCGCTACAGACCTCGCAAAACCACGCCCCCTCCGCCACACTGGCATTTTGCAACAAATGTTTTGTACACTGTAATGGATTATAAGAAAACATGTAACATTTTAAAATAGTTTAATCTCAATATCTCTTATCCCTGGCTATAATTATTTATGTGGCAAAATGTTGTGTATACTATGTGGCAAAAAGTGGTATGACTGGACCGCATCCCTTAAATGTCCATCTACTGTAGTTTGAACAATGTCGATGTCAACCAAAAATGTAAAATTCTTTCATCATTTAGTCACCCTCATGTTGTTCCAAACCACTGATCTATATAAATTACATTTGATGTCATTCAATGTCATTTATATAGATCAGTGTTCCAGTTTACTCTCTGTTGAACACAAAAGATTATATTTTGAAGAATGTCAGTAACCAGACAGTTGATGGCCCCCACTGACTTGCATATTGTTTTTGTTTTTTTTCCTGCTATGCAAGTCAACAGCGGTCAACTGGTTACAGACATTCTTCAAAATATCTTCCTTTGTGTTAGGGCTGCGCAATATATCGAAATGATCGAATTATTGCAAATGTACATATCACAATATGCATATCGCAAGGGCACGCAATATATGAATGATTTTAATAGACTATTTCCATATTGTGAAAAGTGTTCGTTTTAGGTTGACGCATATAGCAGAGAATAGACTGGGTACACGACTGTTACTTATGTGACTTGCTTGACGTTAAAAATAGTTATTAAACGCAATAACTTGCGAAAAACAACTACTTGCAGTCTCGTTTTGTCTGCTGTCTGACACACACACCGAAATCTGCGTGCAAGCCGTTCTTTTTTTCGTGTCTTGTTACACAGCCGAACTGTCAAATACACACACAGTTATGTCAAAATGGCTGTCTTGATGAGTATTCATGTAAACACAGTCAGTTATGCTTTAAGTGAAAGATATAATTTGGGGAAAGAAATAGATTTTACACACTTAAAGCAATATCGTATCGCATATCGCATTATTTTAGAAGGATATCACATTTTTCTTCAATATCGCACAGCCCTACTTTGTGTTCAGCAAAAGAAAGAAACTCATATGGGTTCGGAACAACATGAGGGCGAGTAAATGTTGACACAATGTTAATTTGATTGGGTGAACTATCCCTTTAATATGTTCTATTCTATGTAAACTAATTAAAGTGATCATTTGTTTTATCGTTAAAGTGTCCTATTATTTATGTGCATACATCTTGAAAAATGCAACTTTTAAGCAATTACATCAAATCAAACTTTTCAGCATCATTGTAACATAATAATGAACTTTTATATTAAATTGTTAATACATCATATTATTAGTTTATATACAGAGTACAATAAAGCAATTGAAATGAAATACTTAAAGGGTAACTTCAGTGATTTAGCATTAAGCTTTGTATCAGTAGAAACCCGGTAGTATATTTGAATCATGGTACACTCTAAAAAATAAAGGTTCTATATGGCACCAAAAATGGTTCTTGGTTCGTAATCATAGGGGAACCTTTTTTAGTGCTATATAGCACCAATTTTGGTGCTTCAGTGGTTCTTCAGCGGTTCTTCAGAGGTTCTTCACCGGTTCTTTGACTAAGGTGCTATATAGCACTGCTAACTATGGTGCTATATAGCACTGCTACCATATACAGAACATGTTAAGATATGGTGCTATATAGCACCAAAAGTGGTTCTATGATTACGACGAAGAACCTTTTTTGGTGCCATATAGAACCTTTTTTTTTTAGAGTGTACTTTCTCCCCTCATATCCCCCTGAGACGAGAGAATTATGCATTTTATTTCTGGAAAAAATCCTCAGATGACGCAAATATCATCATTTTGCGTCATTGGAGGATTTTTGGCCAGAGGCTAGAGACTACAGGAGCTAGTTCCGCATGTTTTCAACCTGCCCACAGAGGAGGGATCTCACTCACAGAATGTAAATGCCGCTCAGCTCAGGCATTCATAACAGAGCGGTATGGAGCAAAGTGAGTGTTTCAACTTTTCAATGAATTCCTATGAAAGTTTAGCTTCCATATGCGATCTGATGACACACCAGACTGGACACGCGCCGAGAATGACAGCCGCACTTACCTCAGCTCTGCTCAGATCTTCTCTCGTGATGAATGAAATCTGACACTGCTGCATCTGTGACGTGACCTTCATTCGGCTCACTCACACTTTATTGAAAAGACACATTCAGTTTTTAATTGTAGTGTCTATTCTCTGATTAATGTAGATTATTAACCAATCGCAATCCCCATCTAAGTCACTATTGTCGTTTCAGCGGTCGTGCAACGTCTACACAGCGTATAGCATTTTGATTGGCCGAGATTCTACAGTCACCGTAGGCTCCAACCGTAGACTACCAATCAAAACAGCTTTCGAGCATAGACAACCAATCACATCTCAGATTGTTGAGTGTAGAGTCCAGGGCTGCATTCAAAAACGTTTTTTTAAACGGAAACGGTGCTGCGTTGAATACCCTGTTCTGATGACACAAGTGTTGCAACTATGGCAGCTGAGAAGGCCATTCTTTGTGAAGAATTTTCGGAGCCTTATGAAATCGATATAAATACGTGTTTAATACTGCAAAATATGCAATCACTGCCCCATCCCATTTAATTAGCTTTTTATATCTCCTGGTAATCAATTCTAATTTAAATCATTTTATTTCTAGTTCTTACTTTTTTAATACCTTGTATTTTCTCTCATTTTTATGTAAAGCACTTAATTACCATTGTGGTACAGGTGCTGATCATATAATTAGAATATCATCAAAAGTTGATTTATTTCACTAATTCCATTCAAAAAGTGAAACTTGTAAATTATATTCATTCATTATTTCTTTTAATTTTGATGATTATAACTGACAACTAAGGAAAACCCCAAATTCAGTGTCTTAGAAAATTAGAATATTGTGAAAAGGTTCAATATTGAAGACTGGTGCCACACTCTAATCAGCGAATTAAAAACACCTGCAAAGGCCTTTAAATGGGCTGTGTTCGAAATCGCGCCCTATGCCCTCATTCACTATTCCCCAAATTAGTCCACTGATATAGTCCACTTTGAAAACCAGTGAGTGTTTTCGGACACTAAGTGCGCCGGAAAGGCTGCCGTTTTTGCAGTTTGTGCTTGCTTGAAACGTAGCAAACCGGCAGCTCCAGTAATAATGAAAAGATTTATCTTGAACTCTGCCACGGAAACTAGCATGTATAAACCTTAATCAAACAATATAATAATCATTTTAAAAAGGAATGTATACCTGTATGCATGATGCGCTGGACCAGTGCGGTTTGGAAGATGGGTGGATGATTGATTCAGCTGTGTGGGCACTATTTGAGGGGACAACCATTTAGTGGTGTCCGAAACCATAGTGGACGTTATTAAGTGCACTCATTCAATCCCACAATGCACCGCAATAACAAGTTTACAACCGATGTATGCTCGACGGCTACTGCACTGTGAGAGTCGCGCCGTGCACTGAATGAATTCCCGTGTTTCGCCAGGAGATGGCATCGACCGACACACTTCTTAAAGGGTTAGTTCACCCAAAAATGAAAATTCTGTCATTAATTATTCACCCTCATGTCGTTCGACACCCGTAAGACATTCGTTCATCTTCGGAACACAAATTAAGATATTTTTGTTGAAAGCTGATGGCTGAGAAAGGCCTCCATTGACATTCAGTACATTTACACTCACAAGACCCATAAAAGGCACTAAAAACGTCGTTACAAAATCCATCTCACTACAGTGGCTACATCTCACTACATCTCAGTACACTTTATTCTACAAGTTCTTGTCTTCCTTGTCTGCCTCTGCCGTGAACTCATGAAGCACCACGACGCATGCGCAAGAATATGACGCAGAACCAGCGTTCGGACACGTGACCCAGAAGCGAGGAGATTTGTTTACAACGAGCAGAGGAAGACGCGCCATATCTAAGCTGTTGAATTCTACATTGATCGTGCTTTAGGTCTCGGCATAGGGCTCAAAATGGGACTAAAGTTTTTATTTCATGGATTCCCGAATGCCGGCGCTACGTCATATTCTCGCGCATGCGTCGTGGTGCTTCGTGAGTTCACGGCCGAGGACAACAAGGAAGACAAGAACTTGTAGAATAAAGTTTTTATTTATTTTTTTCGCTCAAAAACTACTATCGTCGCTTGTTAAAATTATTGTAGAGCCACTGTAGTGAGATGGACTTTGTAACAACGTTTTTAGTGCCTTTTATGGGTCTTGTGAGTGTAAATGTACTGAATCCCTATGGAGGGCTTGCTGAGGCCTTTCTCAGCCATCAGCTTTCAACAAAAATATCTTCATTTGTGTTCCGAAGATGAACAAATGTCTTACGGGTGTCGAACGACATGAGGGTGAGTAATTAATGACATCATTTTCATTTTTGGGTGAACTAACCCTTTAAGTCCAATGATATTGGACCCACTCACTTTTATCGTCTCTAATTGAGTCTGTTTACACACCCTGATAAACACTGATTAAACGTGTTAGAAGCTTTATTTCCACTTTTCTAATATTTTCTTCATTTTTTAATTGAAAATAAATGCCTTTCCGATCTGATATGTGATGGGAAAAAGGAATAGAGCGAGTATGGTAAAAGCCGAATTCAAACCGCGGGTCGATTAGCGTCAGATCTTCATGACATGTCTTACCACTACACTACTGTTGCTGTGCAAGATTTTGAGTTTTGCTAGTTTTGTCTGCCTCAACCAGACGTTTAGTAAACAAGCTGATATATTTGTAATTAATGTAAATTGCATCTACTCCATTAAAATGTTTCTGTGAAAGGACCCACACACATTTTTTAGCTTCTGACGCCCATGCAATATAGTATAAATAGTAGCCTACTATATAGTATAAAATATATACTATACTATATATATATATATTTTATACTATACAATTTGTACATAAAAATATTAAGTCTTTATTTGTAAATTAAATGCTTATGGGTTACTTTATTATTCCCCAGTAAGTTCAGTAGACCACACAAGTAAAGAGCTATAGGGTTAACTTTAAGCTTGTTGGCTCGTTCGTTTTTGGAGTAGTGGAGTAATGGAGAATGAGGGTACATTCGGTGAATCGGACAGCGGTAAGGTAATTCATTCAGAGCGCGACTCTCACAGTGAGTTGAGAGTACACTACACAGTCTGATTGAGAGTGAAAGCGATTCAAAAGCATAAGGAGTCTTTCCTCGTTTGCTCTCGAAACGCTCTCGCGGGACTTTGCTGTCATACGCCGATCGGTCTGTGCAGCGCTGGTGCATTGAACAAGCATCCAGCGCATACATCTACAGTACACTCGTTATTGCGATGCATTGTGGGATTGAATGAGTGCACTCAAAAATGCCCACTATGGTTTCGGACACCACTACAAATGGATGTTCACTCAAATAGTGCCCTATTTAAGGGTATAGGGGGCGATTTCGAACACAGCCATGGTCTCTCAGTCTAGTTCTGTAGGCTACACAATCATGGGGGAGACTGCTGACTTGACAGTTGTCCAAAAGACAACCATTGACACCTTGCACAAGGAGGGCAAGACACAAAAGGTCATTGCAAAAGAGGCTGGCTGTTCACAGAGCTCTGTGTCCAAGCACATTAATAGAGAGGCGAAGGGAAGGAAAATATGTGGTAGAAAAAAGTGTACAAGTAATAGGGATAACTGCACACTGGAGAGGATTGTGAAACAAAACCCATTCAAAAATGTGGGGGAGATTCACAAAGAGTGGACTGCAGCTGGAGTCAGCGATTCAAGAACCACTATGCACAGACGTATGCAAGACATGGGTTTCAGCTGTCGCATTCCTTGTGTCAAGCCACTCTTGAACAACAGACAGCATCAGAAGCGTCTCGCCTGTGCTAAAGACAAAAAGGACTGGACTGCTGCTGAGTGGTCCAAAGTTATGTTCTCTGATGAAAGTAAATTGTGCATTTCCTTTGGAAATCTGGGTCCCAGAGTATGGAGGAAGAGAGGAGAGGCACACAATCCACGTTGCTTGAGGTCCAGTGTAAAGTTTCCACAGTCAGTGATGGTTTGGGGTGCCATGTCATCTGCTGGTGTTGGTCCACTGTGCTTTCTGAGGTCCAAGGTCAACGCAGCCATATACCAGGAAGTTTTAGTGCACTTTGTGCTTCCTGCTGCGGACCAACTTTATGGAAATGCAGATTGCATTTTCCAACAGGACTTGGCATCTGCACACAGTGCCAAAGCAACCAGTACCTGGTTCAAGGACCATGGTATCCCTGTTCTTAACTGGCCAGCAAACTCGCCTGACCTTAACCCCATAGAAAATCGATGGGGTATTGTGAAGAGGAAGAAGCGATATGCCAGACTCAACAATGCAGAAGAGCTGAAGGCCACTATCAGAGCAACCTGGGCTCTCATAACTAGGGATGAAACGATTACCGATTTCACAATAAAATTTAGTTACAGTTAGTAATATGGTTTAAAATTTAATTATCATTAAAACCGCGTGTGATTATCACGATTTTGAAAAATGGTTTATGGAGATTTGTCTTTGTGAAATTATGAAAATCGCTTCAATTTTTAAATAAATAAATATATGTGTAGATGATGCGCAGCACTGTTCAGGGCAATCGGTTCGCAATAAATGCTGCTCTATCTCTGCATGCACTGTGAGATGGAGTTATTGGCATTTTAGTTCGAAAAGGGCATGGTTTGCATGAAAAATTGCTAATGTAAAAGCTGTCAATCGCGGGCTCAGTGCGCACTGGGGTACCCGAGACTATCTGAAGGAGGTGGCCCTCGAACTGTGCCGCGATTCACATGAATGTGAAAGCAACACGGACTCGGGTGCGCATTTTTTCAGGAAGAAACGTAACCTGCATATGTGTTTTAGCATATTAGTTTAGCATATTAAATATTTAGTCCAATAAAACACATGTAAGGAATGATGGTGTTGATGATTTACCTTGGATACGAGTGTATTTGTGCATGCGTGTAATCAGGGCAACAAATGAACTTCACGAGTTTGTGAGCCCATATAATCTTAGTAAAATTGGTAAACAGATTTGGATTGCTGTCTGCTATAGAGGGACTCGGAGAGGATATTCTACCCGAGCTCTGATTGCCCCCCTATAACAGGCAAAATTGTACAAAAGGAGGAGCAGGGGAGGAGGAGGGATGCTGCAGGAACTAAAAATGGGAAGAGGTAAGCTGCTGATTTTATACCTTGGTATTAATTGGAAGATTAGATGGGCGTACTCCTCCCGAAATTCCGTGTAGTAAGTCAGTCTGGCTAGTAGGAATGTACTACAACCTCATGAAAAAAACCTTTTTTTCTTAAAATATTTATGTACTGTACATCCATTAGGGAAGGTATTAGATTTTCTATGGGGTTAAGGTCAGGGGAGTTTGTTGGCCAATTAAGAACAGGGATACCATGGTCCTTAAACCAGGTACTGGTTGCTTTGGCACTGTGTGCAGGTGCCAAGTCCTGTTGGAAAATGCAATCTGCATCTCCATAAAGTTGGTCAGCAGCAGGAAGCACAAAGTGCTCTAAAACTTCCTGGCATATGGCTGCATTGACCTTGGACCTCAGAAAGCACAGTGGACCAACACCAGCAGATGACATGGCACCTCAAACCATCACTGACTGTGGAAACTTTACACTGGACCTCAAGCAACGTGGATTGTGTGCCTCTCCTCTCTTCCGCCAGACTCTGGGACCCAGATTTCCAAAGGAAATGCAAAATTTACTTTCATCAGAGGACATAACTTTGGACCACTCAGCAGCAGTCCAGTCCTTTTTGTCTTTAGCACAGACGAGACGCTTCTGACGCTGTCTGTTGTTCAAGAGTGGCTTGACACAAGGAATGCGACAGCTGAAACCCATGTCTTGCATACGTCTGTGCGTAGTGGTTCTTGAAGCACTGACTCCAGCTCCAGTCCACTCTTTGTGAATCTCCCCCACATTTTTGAATGGGTTTTATTTCACAATCCTCTCCAGTGTGCAGTTATCCCTATTGCTTGTACACTTTTTTCTACCACATCTTTTCCTTCCCTTCGCCTCTCTATTAATGTGCTTGGACACAGAGCTCTGTGAACAGCCAGCCTTTTTTGCAATGACCTTTTGTGTCTTGCCCTCCTTGTGCAAGATGTCAATTGTCGTCTTTTGGACAACTGTCAAGTCACCAGTCTTCCCCATGATTGTGTAGCCTACAGAACTAGACTGAGAGACCATTAAAGGCCTTTGCAGGTGTTTTGAGTTAATTAGCTGATTAGAGTGTGGCACCAGGTGTTTTCAATATTGAACCTTTTCACAATATTCTAATTTTCTGAGATACTGAATTTGGGATTTTCGTTAGTTGTCTAAAATAAATGAACGTTTGAAATATATCAGTCTGTGTGTAATGAATGAATATAATATACAAGTTTCACTTTTTGAATGGAATTAGTGAAATAAATAAACTTTTTGATTATTAAACTAATTATATGACCAGCACCTGTTTATATATTATTTTAAATATAATCTTACTAAGACATCATTGGGGAACATAGCGTGACAATTGATATTTATATGTGTGATACACCCTTATGTGGTAACACAGTTTAGTGTTCATAATATATGTGTTTATGTGATAACATGCAGCGTTTCTTAAAACTGCAATTTTCTTTGTGAATTTCAATACTAATGTAGGGGGGAACCAAAGAAGTGGAACCAAAGTGCAGGTAGCGTTGCACTGCGTTGCCTAGGTGACGGACGCTTTCCGTCTTCTCTCATACAGAGATATGGAGATGAAGATGGCGGTTCGTTCCTTCACTCACTGATTATATGATCCTGTTTTCCAGGGCTATCATCTAGGAGAGCGGAGAATAGTGAACCACAGAAAAAAAAGAAAAAAAATCATTTGTTGCTCCAGTTTCGCTATTTGAAACTCGTAACATATGCATTGAAGTCTAAAGATCTCGCTGACTGACATCACAAGCTATCAGACAAAATATCAGCAGGTGCACCAAATTACAATTTTTTTGCTCAGTTTGGGCTTATAAATAAAATTAAGCTGTTTTTTTCCTCTTTTAAAATGTTGCTATTATTCACCAATAATATATGCATCAATATTAATACCCTGGAAAAAAAGCTATTTATAAATGTACTTATTTATAAATAAATAAAAAAGTAATACCAACACATTTTGATGCATGCAGAGACATCTAGCATTTCTGAGTGATGATGATGCAGAGGAATCACTAAATCAAAGTTTTGAGCTGAGTCAATGAAACGGGTTAAATCTTTTTGTTAAAGAAAACGTCAAATTTAAGTTTGTATCTATTCAATAAATGTGTTCAGATGCACGCTCACACGATCTGCTTATATGATTGATTCGAGTTTTAGTTGCTATGGCAATGCGTGAGTTGCTATGGCGACGCATGTTATGAATTGACTCGTGCATGGGCACACAGGCAGCGATCGCAATCTGTTGTCGAGAGAGACAACGAGGCTACTTTCACAAAATTTGGAGAATATTTTAGGATAATTTTCATAAAGGATATATCGTAGGATATATCCTTTACAGAGTTATATTTTTGAGTTATTATTTTACTAAGGATACTTTTATTTTATTGTTCTTTTCTTATTTTAGGAGTTTCAAGTTTTATTTATTTTTGATTTTCTTTTTTTTTTTTGGAGGAGTATTTCTTAGGAGAGTTTATTGTGTTGTATTGTATTTTGTATAGTGTTTTATATTGTTTTTATTGCAGATTGGAGAAGGATGTCAATGGGTGAAAGAGGACGTGAGTGCTTTAGTTTTGCATTTGTTAATGGGATGTTATGTTATGATGTTGTACAATGATTAACTACATTAATGTGAAGGAAATTGTGTAACCCATTTGATCCCCAATTTTACCAGCAAAGTGATCACATTCCTAAAAATCAACTTTTCAATTTAAGTAACTGTAGTAACTGACATTGGTTATTGATTTTATTAAAACATTCCTAACTATGTGATGTCTGAAATATTCCAGCCTCAGGCCGCTCCAGATCCAGGAGAGCTGCTTTCTCTCAGATGGCTGGTCAGGAGGTTTGGAGACCCTGCTGTGATGAAAGTGTTACTGCGCGTCAAGTGAGCGATTAACGATTGAGACGATTGTCCTGAGACGCGATGTGTGAACACAGTCCTAAATGGCTGTTCACAAAGAATGCATTAGTGGCAGTGAAATATATATATTCAAATTTATTTATTAGGATAAACCCCTTGAGATGCACCATCTCGTTTTCGAGGGGGTCCTAAAATACATCACAACCATCACAAAAGAACAATAATCAAATAAACAAAAATACAGTTATACATGGCAATATTTAGACAGACAAAAAAAAAAAAAAAATATATATATATATATATATATATATATATATAGAACCCTACAACCGCCATATGGTCAAACTGACAAATACATTTCATAATGTATATACGTGGTTTACAAAATAATAAAACAATTAATTAAGTATAGTATACACTGTGTCATCATCATACATTACAAGAGCATTCAACCACAAGGTAAGAAGACAGGGTATGCTTAAACATCCCAAATGAAGTGACGGATCTAATTTCAGAAGGTAAGTTATTCCAATCTAAAATAGTAGGGGTGTAACGATTCATCTACTACATCGATGTATCGATTTATTTTCCTACGATCTAACTACATCGATCTGTGCTCGGCAAGTTGGCCTTCCGGACGACATATATCGATCTAACATCGTTTTAAAAGGTAATCAATCGATTGTATCGATCATAGGAAATAACGCATTGGATTTAAGCACGTCAGACTTTAAATGGATGTTTTTTCTTAGCACTTTTAATGATAAAGGCGTTAAACGTTACTCGATTCAGTCTGCCTATCTGTGACATCATCGTAACGCACGCACCAGCAGCAGCGCTAAGAAAACAAAACATAGCGGATGGCAGAGGAGAAGCCAACCAGCGAGAAATTATCAAGCCACCAGGAGAAAGAGCTACCTGTACTTTCAACCCTTGCTAAATGTTACCTGTGCATTCCAGGGACCAGTGTGCCAGCAGAGCGAGTTTGTAGTACTGCTGGCGACATAGTGAACGTACAGAGAAGTGTTCTGCGGTCAGATCATGTTGATATTTTTTAAAAAGAAATATGTAGATTCATTGAAGAGTAGTTGGTTACATTTTATCTTTTGTTAAATATTGTTTGTTTATTAAACTGAGAGTAGTAGCAGGTTTCGCCAGTTTATTCAACCTGAAGAAATGTTGGTTGCACTTTATTTTTGATATTAATATTGTATTTGTATTATTTTAATGTTGAAAAACAACAGCAAAAGTAACAGGTACACCTAATATTAATTAAACCTGAAGAGAAGTTAGTTGCACTTTATTTTTGATATTAATATTGTAATATTTTTATGTTGGAAAACAAAAGCAGAAGTAGCAGGTTAACCTACTGTTGAAATGTTGGTTGCACTTACTGTGCTTTTATTGAAAATGTATTGAATATTGAAAATGAGAGCAGAAAAGGTTAACTTCCTGTTAATTCAACCTAAACTGTTGGTTGCACTTTATTCAAATAAAATTTGAATGCATTTGCCATTAATTGTTGTTTACTTGTTTGTTTATATCCATAATTAATTGATACCTGATTCCCTTACAAGAAACAACAGGAATCTAGGAAACTTCACCTGCACTGACCAGTATCCAGATACTTATTTCAGTCACACAATTTTTGGCTAAAAAGTTACTGAATCGATTTCAAGTCACTGAATCGTTTCGGATCGTATCGTTCTAAATGAACCAAAATCGTCCTTGAATCGTATCGACAACCTCAAATCGTGATACGAATCGAATCGTTAAAACGAATCGTTACACCCCTATAAAATAGCTTTAAACAAAAGCTCTCATGCCAACTGATTTCTTAACACGGGGGACAGAAAAGTAAAGCTGAACAGAGTGCCTCAGTTGATAATTTGAAGTAATTGGAACAAAAAACTGTTTTAAATATGAAGGATAGAGTTGATTATAGATTAATTTTTCAAACACTTTAGCAATAGAGCATATAATAGATATGGGTCTATAATTGTTAAGATCTAATACATCTCCTCCTTTATGTATTGGAGTGATGCGTGCACATTTCCAAATAGCTGGTAACTCACATGAAGTCAGAGAGAGATTAAATAAATCAGTAAGAGGATACATAAGTATATGGGATGCTAGTTTGATAAACCTATTTTCTAAATCATCAAGTCCAGCACCACTGTTAACTCTTAATTCATTAATAACATTTTGAACTTCCTCTGGTTGAATTTTCCTAAAATGAAAAAAACTGTGACTGGGCGAAGTATTATTAAAAAAACCATTACACGGATCAGGCTCAGGTATTAAGGTAGAAAAAACAGAAGAGAAATGGTGATTGAATGCTTGAGCAATAGCTAGAGAGTCATGTAGAAGTGTGTTAGCAACTCGTATTTGATTAATATGATGTTTATCTGCTGTATTGGTAATATTTTTAATGTTTTTCCAGAATTGTTTTGGATTCTTAAAATCATTACTGAGGCTATCCTTATAGTAATTAGATTTTGCATTACGGGTTTTAGTCTTGGTCATATTTCTCAGCTGCCTGTATACTTCCCAATCTACATTAGCCCTTGTACGGCGGAATATTGACCATGCTTTATCCCTCTCCCTGAAGAGCCTAATTAGTTCCGAGTCAATCCAAGGGAGATGTTTACCCTTAACCCTAAGTGTTTTCCAGGGAGCATGTTTGTCCAAAACATCCATAAACTCTTTATAAAAGAAATCCCAAGCATCTTGTACATTAGTGAGTTGGTATCTGTCCCAATTTATAGCGATCAAATCATTGATAAATAAATCTGAATTCAGTTTCTTATATTGTCTGATTTTGATAAGTCTTGGTGGTAATTTAGGTAATTTGATTTTCCATACACAATAGACTATTGAGTGATCACTAAGGCAGTCTGACATAACACCTACCCTTAGGAATCTATCTGGGTGTGAAACGAGTATCCAGTCAAGCAGTGATTGAGATGTAGGAGTGGTACGAGTAGGCTCCTTAATTAGCTCTGTGATATTTAAACCGCTAAGTAGATTTTTTACTTTATCAGAAGACTTATGTAACCAGTTTTTATTGAAATCTCCAAGCAGGATAATTTCATTTTTACAAGAGATGGAGTTAATAGTGGATATCAAATGATCAAAAGTTTCAGCTGGCGAAGAGGGTGGTCTATATATGCTCCCGATAATTAAACTCTTATTTTCGTGAAAAATTATCTTAACAAAAACACATTCAAAATATAGAGGCATGACTGCGGGTATGATTAACTCAGATATAAACTCAGAGGAAACATATATAGCCACACCTCCACCCCTGGAACTCCTATCAGATCTATATAGGGTATAATTTGGAAGATTAATTTCAGTATCGGCTATATTACTATTAAGCCATGTTTCAGACAGAGTAATGATGTTAGGTTTATATAATACAACCCATGCACGAAGTAGGTCAATTTTAGGGATAAGACTCCTAATATTCAAATGCACAATTTTTATTCCTTTAGCATCATTCATTCAGAACACAAATACTAGTAATGTTACTACTGTCATTGCTCAAAAGTAAATTGAAAGGTAATTGAATCCGGAAAGATAATACAAAATTATAGCGGTTGCAAGATACATTTGATACCATAAAACAAAAACACACGTCACCTAAACCCACAAACAAAAACAAAAAAAAACAAAAAAACACACACACACACACACACACACACACACACACACACACACACACACACACAAAAAACACCCTTCAAGAAAGACCCAGCAACCCCAGACACCATGTTCCAGAGTATTTCTGTGAGTGAACAAAACTATGTGAATAAAGAACATATATTAAACTCAAGGCTCAGTCTGCATTAATATGATATAATGGAATGTGTAGCTCAGAGAGAAGCAACAAAAAAAAATACAAAAAATTTTTTTTCTAGCAACAGGATGTAAACAAACAACAACTGAAAGCAAACTAGCATCTAACATCATCTAGCTGACACAAAAAGAGTGTCAACAACATTTCAAGAAACTTTACAGTCGCATATTATGAAGCGGGAGAAGAGGAAAGAGAAAAAAAAAGAAAAAAAAAAACATAAATAAATGAATAAATAAATGCTGCGACAGCCGGATGTAAACAGACCAAAAGCAATCACCATTTACATCTAAGGATATCTAAATAAAAAACACAAGGAGAGTGTCCACAACACCTCAAGAAACTTTACAGTCTCGTTGTCGCATATTAAAAGGAGAGAGGAAAAAAAAAAAGTTAATTTGCTGCTCTGCAGAAACTGCTGACATGCTCGTGTGCAATATCTAGATCATTGACATTGGTCTCACCTCTTCAGGTAACTTATGGAGAAGTAGAAGTGGACAAGAAAACAGCTTCAGCGTTTTTGTGGCAGCTGAAGCGTTGTTGTTTGCCATCAACAATAACACACAGCGTACAGGGATACCGAAGAAAGTACTTCATATTGAGTTCACGGAGCTTACGTTTGACAGGATCAAAGTTCCGGCGTCTCCTCGTCAGATCGGCACTGAAGTCTGGATAGATGAAAATGCGACTCTCGTTATATTCCAACTTCTTTTTCTCCCTAGAAAGGCGAAGGATTTTTACCTTATTCTGGAAGTTAAGCAGTGTGATCATGATTGACCTGGGACTAGCTCTGTCACTCTGTCGGACAGACGGAGAGCGGTGAGCCCTCTCAATGATCGGTGTAGTAGGAAAATTACTTTGTCCCAGGAGCTGTGTGATCAGTTGAGACATGAAACCAACGATATCACCACCTTCAGCGGACTCATGCACTCCCACGAAACGAAGGTTACAGCGTCGGCTCCGGTTCTCCAAGTCATCCACTTTGTCCAGCAGGTAAGCATTGCTTTTCTCAAGTTGCTGAACCCGAGTCATAGATTCCTGTATTGTCCTCATTAGCTCCTACACGCTGCTCTAGCAGATTAACTTGTTCTCCCAGCGTAGTTAAAGAGTTCTGAATGCTGCTCAGACTATGATGTATGGGATCCACTTTTGCATCAAAGCGTGTCAGCATATCAATCTTGCTCTGTTGAATGGCATCCCACAACGTTTGTAGTGAGATGTGCTGCTCCTCCATTGTAGCAAAGACGAATGTGTCCCAATAAATCTCTTGATAATTCTCTTGACTGTGTAGATCAACTTAGATCAGTGCTTGACTTATTAAATACAAGTCAGACCACAATCATAAGTGTCAGCATAAAGGATCATTTAAAGAGCTACCATGGATAGACAGACTTGTGCTTGAGATACGTTCACTCACGCGGCAGCCATCTTGAAAAAAAAAGTTTACTGGGAAATGACACATGGTAACGAGACACACGTTGAACATCTTTTAACTTAAGCTCACTGCTTTTAGAATGCCGTTTCATATGCGACGAGAGACACCTGTGTAAGTGAAAGTACTACTGTGTTTGAGATTTCATGTTTGCATAATATTGACAGGCTGAAAGGTGTTATAATTTTTTTTACAAATCATTTACTACTCATAATATTATTATCCGTGTGGAGACATTTCCCCACAAAGTAGGGAATACCAGGACACACACACACAGCAAATACACTTTATTATTTAATCACACTGTCTTCACAACAGTTTATGTTGGCTGTAGTCAGATGACTTTAACTGTGGTCACACTGCTAGCCTACATTGTACTACTGAATAAATTAAAATAAGCTTTTAATAGTTTAACAATATTTCATCTTTAATATGAATGAGTTTGTCTGGAATTGATAATTTTTATGTTGCGTTTATTTGGTTCTTTGTTCAATCTCAGACCATTGTTCGTCGTATAGGTCAGAGTTTGACTCAAGCTTTTTTGCTTAAAGGTGAAGACCCAACTTTATGCATGTTTTGTAAGATTCCCCTCTCCGTTAAACATATTTAGTTGGACTGTCTTGGGTTAAAACAGGAATGCTCTTTTATCAAGTTATTCCACTTAAGGACGTATTTAGTAAGATTATGCATGAAAAATATATATTTTTTTATCATAAGTTGATTGAAAAAATCTTGTATAATATGACTTGTTGTGTTTGTTTGCTTGGTTTTATTGTATTTATATGATATTTGTATTTTTATAATATATTTTTTTGCCATGAATATAGCCTTAGATGCTGACATAAGAGTAAACTTTAATCTGTGCAAACATTAAACTTTGCTGAAATTAAAAATCTTGATTTGGTCTCTACACTTCGTTCTGGTAACTCTGCTAAACTAAAATTACTAAAACTGAAACTAAATATATAAAAACAAAATAGAAATGTTTTTACAAAATAAAAACTAAACTAAAACTAGCAAAACAATTTATAAAACTAAACTGAAATTTGTAGCAAAATTGAAACCGATAAAATAAAAACTCATTTAAAAATGCAAAACTATAATAACCTTGCTCTTTGTTTTCTGTGTTGTCTGTTTCTGTGTCCACGGGTCAGGCTGACAGGAAGAGGGAGTGGCAAAGGGGCAGCCGGCAGAGCCAAGATGATGGGTATCCGTCCACTCCATTGAAGAGCTTTCACAGTGGTCAGAATAGTTGGTCAAAAGTTGAATGTGTGTTTGTTGTTTACTGTAGTCAGTACACCTGTAGGAAGCATTAGGTGCAAATATAATAGATCAATAAACCTGGAAAGGCTCTGTTGATCGTGTCTATAAAGACCAAAGAAAAGTACATTTAAAAATAGTTTTCTTCAGATTTTGACCCAGCTAACCTTCTGTCTACTACTTTTCTCTAGCCTGGGCATCCCGAACCTCTCGTTACAGAAATTGCGCTGCTTTTAATGATGAGGCAAGAACCCATAAGCCCCTACGTCATACGACTGTATAACTGGTTTGAGCATCCTCGGACATTAACTCTCATAATGGAGTTAGAGAGCTTGCTGGACTTCATCCTTCGTGATCCTGAACTGGATGAAACAACAGCACGAGTCATCATGCGACAGGCTGTGCTGGCAGTACAACACTGCATCGAGCACGATGTTTTCCATAATGACGTTCATGCACAGAATTTCATGGTGAAGACAAACACGGTAGAGCTCAAGCTGATAGACTTTGGCTGCGGTCAGCTACTTAGTGCTGATGGATACGAGAGAAAAATATACCTTGGTGAATATTTTTGGAGTGGAAACCTGGGTGTAGTGACTTTCTAATTATTTGATGCTTTGAAAAAATTGCTCAACAATGTGCAAATGTCTTGCTTACAGGATTACGGGATTACTGCCCACCTGAAGTCTTGACAGAATCTCGATTCCACGCCGTCCCAACAAATGTCTGGGCTCTAGGAGTGTTGTTGTACGAGATGATGAACACATGTTCTCCCTTTGGCAGTAGAACGGAAATCAAACAAGCCAAAGTTACATTTCAGAACTCCAACTTATCCAAAGGTGAGTGAAACATATTGATAACATTGATAAACACACACATAAAGCAAAGGCTCTGTACAGAAACAGGTAAAGGTGATGTAGATTTTTCAAGTTTAAATACACCAGATGCTGTTTTTATAGATGCCAACATTCATGTCACATGGTCATGAATAACCAGCTCTCTCCTTAATAAAATTTGTACAGAATGCAGGGATCTGATTAGCCAGTGCCTAGACCGGGATCCAACTAAACGACCGACGTTAGAGCAGATGTTACAACATGAATGGATTAGAAATGATCTGGAGAAGTTCAGGAGATTCCCTCGATTAGTGATTTCAGGTGTGATGAAGTGTAACAGAGAGAGTAGGATTATTATCTTCAATTCATGTTCTTGTTATAGTCAAACCAGCTTAATTTATACAGCGCTTTATACAATACAGATTGTTTCAGAGCGGCTTCACAGTAATGAACAGGAAAATAACACAATCAGTGATGCAATTGCAAGAAATCAGTTCTGTTGTAAATCAGCTCTAAAGAAACATTCATGAGTTCACATGTTCATATAATCTTTGTTGGATAGGAAATAACACCTGCTGTCCTTGGTGGAGGGCTTCAGCTCGAGACTTGACCAGAAGTCTGAAGTCCAACCCCGACCTGACAGGAACCCAAGCCGCCGCACCAGCGATCAGAGCCGGCCCACCAGAGATCAGAGCCGGCCCACCAGAGATCAGAGCCGCCCACCAGAGATCAGTGCCGGCCCACCAGAGATCAGAGCCGGCCCATCAGAGATCAGAGCTGGCCCACCAGAGATCAGAGCCGGCCACACCAGCAATCAGAGCCGGCCCATCAGAGATCAGAGCCAGCCCACCAGAGATCAGAGCCGGCCACACCAGAGATCAGAGCCGGCCCACCAGAGATCAGAGCCGATCCACCAGAGATCAGAGCCGGCCCACCAGAGATCAGAGCCGATCCACCAGAGATCAGAGCCGGCCCACCAGCGATCAGAGCCCACCAGAGATCAGAGCCGTCCGCACCAGAGATCAGAGCCGGCCGCACCAGAGATCAGAGCCGGCCCATCAGAGATCAGAGCTCAGAGATCCCCTTCCTCAGCAGCTGCCAGCTCCAGCTCTCACCTCATTTGAAAGACAAGGTATATCAGTTTTAGTAATGTCTTGAATTTTTTATGTAATCATAGCATGACTTTGTATTAATGCATAATCTGTCTCAAATAAGACACCATAAAGACGCAGTGTGCTGATGATGGCTGAAGTTCCCTTTAGAATGAAAGTGTTGTCTTGCTGCTTTGACACTGACTTTTGCAAACCTGTGTGTTTGTCCTCATTTAGCAGCAGGGGATGCAGGGAGTAAAAAGAAGACAAAAATGTCTCCAGAAAAAAAGGGCCATCCAGCTCCTCCACAGAAGCCACACACAGACATTACTCCTCCACCGTCAGCTGTAAATCCATAGTTTATCCAATACAATTACCTGTTACATCCTCCCTGGTTCCTGGTGGGGCACCGTAAATAGGGATGCCCTCAAAAGTATGCTTAGATAAATTAAAATTTTTTTTACTAACATACAGGCTCCTGCATCAGCTCCTGATGTTGAACATGGGAGGACATCTGATGTGGCTGGTGCTGATGTGGCTGGTGCTGATGTGGCTGGTGCTGATGTGGCTGGTGCTGATGTAGCTGGTGCTGATGTGGCTGGTGCTGATGTAGCTGATGCTGATGTGGCTGATGCTGATGTAGCTGGTGCTGATGTAGCTGGTGCTGATGTGGCTGGTGCTGATGTAGCTGGTGACAGGATGTGGTTTCATCCTCAGTTTCCTGGAGTGGTGGAAGGGAACAGCGTGTCCATGGCGTGTTTCACTGGAACAGCTCTTCGGTGAGTGGACAGACTGGGGTATGCTGGTATGGCTCGACATCTTCCACTGGATTCATGCGGCCATGTGGACAGATCACCACCCGAAATATGCCCTGTTTAAGTCTGCCCTCTCTGCTGCGGTCTTTGCCTACAACAAAGATGACATTGCTCTTCTGGTGCAGGTGATATGTGCAGGTCACCCAACCAACTATGCTTCCCTGACTGATAGCCAGCTGATTGAATTGCACGTCAGCAAGTCAGATCTGAGCCATCATGTAAGGAGGATCACAGTCGGCGCCCAGGGAACCTGTGCACGTGTCCAGAGTGCCATTGACATCCTGAAGGGAGCAGCTAGGATGGATGAGAACCAGCTGCATCTGTTCAAGGACACTGCGACCATCGACCACGTCTGGGAAAACCAACAGAAGCACCTTGAATGCATCCAGGATCCACCGGGCAGGAACATGTACACCATCACAAAGGTTGTGACATGTAATGGTGTGCGCCTTCCACGGTACAGCACGGTGAGAGGGAGCAACAGTCTGGAAGGCTTTCACTCCTTTCTGCCCAACATGATCCCGGGGCCCCACTGCGCTGCTGTCCCCTTCCAGGTGTATCTCCTGGCTGGCATTGCACGCTGGGATTCAGACAGGGAGTCAGCCAGTATCAAAGGCCAGAAAGGGAGAAAGCACATGGTGTACGTGTTTCCTCTGGTTCATCGAATTAACTAAAGGTGCCAGGAACTGTTTGGAGAGGTGGAGTCAAACTACAGGCCTCCTGCTCCTGCTGGTGATGAGCGTATCATTTTGGAGTATCTGTTCTATCAGTCATCAGAGCCTTTCAGTGCTCAGACCAGAGAGACACTTCAAGCAGATGGCGATTAATGTGCAGTGTTTCCCACACATAGACTAATTAGTGGCGGTGCGCCACAGAATCAACACCGGCCGCCACATATTGCGTTTAGTTATTAATTCTTTTTTTTTAACGCTATTAACACGCAGTGTATTCATTTAGCTGCATTTCCTTTCTCTGCTCTCCCTGTCATTCACTCGTCTCACACACACACACACACACACACAAACGGTGCGTTCCATTTGACCGTCGGTTGCCAACTCTCACGTATTTGGTGTGAGACGTACGCTTTCAGGCTCTGTCTAAAGTAAATCTCACGCCAAATTGCCAAACCTGCTTTTAATAGGAAACAAAGTCTAAGATTTAATACGAAATTCAAACAATAAATAGCGTTTTGGTGCACTTAATGTGGCATAACATTAAGATCACTGTAGCGCCTCAGTCAAAGCCAGAGCCGTTGATAAATAGAGTTGTGACATGCTTTTATCTCCCGGCGGCGCGCGGTCACGTGGTTCATGGAGCTCTCAATAGTTCTAAACAAACCAGTGCTGTCAAAACATTTGAATAGACAACAGCTTCACTATACAGGTAATTGCAGCAGATTTTGGTAAACAGTACAGCATAGTGTGCATTGATTATTACGTCAACCATATTTACAGTATTAGTGTTATATTATGGAGAGTGCTGGAGATGTTAATATTAATGTTAATGTTAGTCTTGTATATAGCCCTCAGCTATTCTTTACTAAATGTTCACTCTCTATTTTAACAATCAAATACAAATATAAAAATTTTTCAATCAAATAAATATTCTATATTTTAGTTTCATAATATTTATTGAATATTTTGAGGAGATCTTTTGGTACTAAATACTATTTGTGCAATAATTATGGTCCATTAATGACCACTTAAAATATTTTTTATTATTTATGTTACAATTAGTGTAGTAATTAAGGTTAAAATAGAGAATTCCAATGCAAAGAGACAAATTAGAGTAATTTTGTGGCTGGAAAAATAATAGTCATATGTAATGCCATTACCCACTAGGTGCCTGTATGGCTCTTTAATAAATATACATATATCTAATCTAGTTGCTCAAAAGTATTGCAGTCATCATAACTGCTTACTTTTTTTTAGGTTTTGCATTTGAATACATATTTAGACATGTGAAATTTTAAAACGTTATGATACTTATATAAGCACACACAAGTGAATATTAATGAATACAATTTAAACCAAGAAAAGTTTAAAATACTGCTAAAAAGGCAAACTTATTTTTCCTTATATGTACTGTAGTCTATATACATATGAGCCATATTGCGCCAGAACGCCCAACACACAGACAGAGTGATGAAGCCAATTGTGTGTATGTATATATATATATATATATATATATATATATATATATATATATATATATATATATATATATATATATTTAGACTCTGACACAGACAGAGTGATGAAGCCAATTGTGTGTATGTATATATATATGTGTGTGTGTGTGTGTGTGTGTGTGTGTGTGTGTGTGTGTGTGTGTGTGTGTGTGTGTGTGTGTGTGTGTGTGTGTGTGTGTGTGTGTGTGTGTGTGTGTGTGTGTGTGTGTGTGTGTGTGTGTGTATGTATGTATGTATGTATGTATGTATGTATATATATATATATATATATATATATATATATATATATATATACAATTGGCTTCATCACTCTGTCTGTGTGTTGGGCGTTCTGGTGCAATATGGCTGCCGTCGCATCATCCAGGTGCATGCTGCACATTGGTGGTGGATGAAGAGATTCCCCCTTCTATGTAAAGCGCTTTGAGTGCCTAGAAAAGCGCTATAAAAATGTAACAAATTATTATTATTATTAACGTTCAACTCCCCATTTGGGAGATACCGATTTCTACGCATGCCATTCGGAATCAGCACAGCGAGTGAGGTGTTCCAAAGAGCCATGGAACAAATATTCACAGGCTATCCATGTGCTATTATATTGGACGACATTCTAGTGGGAGCACAGAACATGAAATAACATGAAGAGAACCTCAAAAAAAGTGCTGGATCGTGCACGAAAGGTCAACCTTAGACTCAACCCTCTGAAATGTAAGTTTCGGCTGTCAGAAGTATGCTATGTAGGACATGTGTTCACAAGTGAAGGACTGAAACCAGACCCTTCAAAGACTAAAGCCATTACAGAGATGGAAGTCCCAGAGAACGTCACTGCCCTACAACGATTTCAAGGGATGGTTAATATTCTGGGAAAATGTATTCCTGGTTTCAGCGACCTCTCAGCACCTTTGCGAGAGCTGACTCACAAAGAGGTAGAATGGTGCTGGCATAAACAACATCAAGATGCATTCAACAAGCTGAAAGAGGTCATAAGTCCACCAACACGGAGATATTATGACGTCCAAAAACCTGTTATACTGACATGTGACGCTTCACAGTTTGGACTACATTCACGGAAAAGAATCCACATTGAAACAGACCATCAGCCATTAGTGATGATACTCAACAAGCCACTCCACGTGGCTCCAGCACGATTACAACGCATGATGTTGAGGCTCCAGAAATATGACTTCATGATAAGCTATAAAAAAGGAAAGCAAATGTATCTGGCCGACACTCAACACAGAAGTGGTAAGCAGTGAAAAGGTTGACTTCGAGGTAATGTCTGTAGAACACATCTCGTCATCAACAACTTTGCAGGACAATACACCAGGGCTGGCCAGACCGACAGGCGAAGCTTTCACTTGAACTCCGCCAGTACTACCCATACCGAGATGATCTGAAAACAAGGGATGGGATCGTGATGAAAGGCCCAAAAGCTGTGATCCCAAGTCACTGCAGAAAGAATACATCACTGTTCTTCACAGAGGCCATCCTGGAGTAGAATCAACAAAATGCAGAGCACGAGGTGTTGTGTTTTGGCCTTCAATGAACAAGGAAATTGAGATGGAATGTACTTCATGTTCTATCTGCAATGGTATGAAACAGCACCAACAAAAGTAACCACCTCATGATGGAATTCTCGGATCACCAGCAGAAAGACCCTTCTACCAAAAGCCATGTCACGGTCAGAAAACGACTTGCACACAACAGAAGCTATTATGACAAAAGCAGCAGGCCTCTGTCCTCTTTTCAAAGGTGAAGTAGTCAGGTTACAAACACCTCAAGAATACAATAAAGTGGGAATCATCAAAGACATCTGCAGGGAACCAAGATCGTATTGTCAGGGTTCTGCCCTGGCAGCCTTGTCTGTGTTGTCTTTGTTTAATGTAATCCCTGTGCCCCACTCCGGACTGAGGGAGATGGACTGGATAATAGCGTGTCATTTTCACACTCAAACCACTGCCCAGGCAGTGCACTGGCACTCAGGATTTACTGCTTCGGCTTATTGCTTTTAGAGGGAAAAGCTGCCCAACACTGCTGATCTAGGATCTGTAATCCACTCTAAGAAATTGTAATAATAGCATAATTATCAGCGAAAAAGATTTGGCTAAAAAGCCAGTGCGTTTCTGTATTTGAATCGTCAAATGATTACATTTCCAACGTATTTCCCCTTCGGTGAGTAATGTAGCCAATCACAGACATGTTTATTGATTTCTAAAAACGCAATGGCCAATCACAGGTGTTGAAGTTAGAATCCACTCACAGCTCGAGTTGTTGTCCAGTTCTGCACACGCACTAATCCTCTCTAATAAAGTGTAGACATGTAAATAAGAGATTCATTGTGTCGTCAGTTTCACTGATTAATATAACGGAACTTTGTGAGGTTGCGTTCATTGAATGAGTGACAGCTTTTAGTGATTATAAAGGGAGCACTATTTGCGCGCTGTCTAGGCGATATAAAAAAAAATATTAATAGGCCTATAATATATTCAGAATTTGAATAAAATTTTTGTTTTCCATTCTTGACAAGCGGCCACATACACACTTTAATACATAGACCCATATCCGCATATACATGCGGGATTCATTCTCGAAATTGTGATGACTGACAGTGATATTTATGTATCGAAATCAGTCAGGAAAACGATTCCTGGCTGCATGTCAATATTCATGGATCTCTGGATCTTTGCCAAGTTGTAAAGAACACTATATCGAGTCCAACCTTTAGTTTAAACTGATAACTGTTTGTTTTACTCACGGTTTCCTCTATTAACTCCAGTCACGCAGCAGCTCTTCTGCCACTCTGTCCAGGCTGAGGGGGTGTGTTCTGGTGGGAAAGTGACATCGATGCATACCCTCTATTGAGCTCCTTTCCCTCTTGTCTTTGCTGGTTTGTTTTATGTATGTATTCAGTGTGCGTGCATGTGTTTCTTGCAGATCTTGTCAAGTCAGGTCTTCGATTACTTTTTTATTTTCTCCAGGCTTCATTTTGGTTTCTCTTTTGTTTTTCCCTTTTTCTAGCTCCAGTTATATTTAGTTTATCATTTGTTTTCTGGTGTTCTAGTTTTGCCAGTTTTTAGTTGTTTTCTTTCGTTGTCTTAAGTGTTGTCTCGGGTTAGTTCCTGCCTCCTCCCTGGAATTCCCTGCCTGCTGGTTCCTTCTGCCGGGTAGCTAGACTGGCTCTGAGTGTGTAAGCAGCAAGTAAAAGATCTCTGCTTCATTGCGTCCTGCCCTGTCTTCACCTCTACCATCTACCTGGCCTGGTCAGTCCTCAGTGGTTCTTCAACCTGCTGTATTCTGGAGCTAGTTCCAGCAGTCACCCTCATCTGTCCTGTCATTGTTCCCTGTTGGCCCTGCTGTTTGGACCGTCATTTATCCACTACCTTCTTGTGCCTTGTTGAACTGTCCTGTCAATAAATTGTCTTTGTTCACTCTGCATCTGGGTCCTCCATTTCCGTATACCTGACACGTATGTGGTGGAATCAGAGGGGAGGGATTATAGAAGGAATCGTAGATACCATCTCTGGGAATCATTCGGAGGAGATTCGCTTCCTATTAATTCATTCTCCCTCTGCTCCAGTGGTTTTGGGGCACACCTGGTTGACTAAGCATAACCCACACATTGACTGGGCTCAAAGTTCCATATTGGCGTGGAGCCCATTCTGTTCGTCTCAGTGTTTGGTGTCTGCTTCTTCCCCCTTAATGCCTGTTTCTGCGTTACAGGAGGAACCGGTGAACCTGGCGGATGTACCAGAGACTTACCATGACTTGGGGGCGGTGTTCAGTAAGTCCCGAGCTTTATCTCTCCCTCCGCACGGCCCGTACAACTGTGCGATAGAGTTATTACCTGGTACTTCTTCACCTAAGGGGCGTCTTTATTCGCTCTCCGGTCCTGAGAGGGAGACCATGGAGAGATACATCAGCGATTCTCTCTTGGCCGGTATTATACGTCCTTCTTCCTCTCCGGCCGGGGCGGGGTTCTTCTTCGTGGGGAAGAAGGATGGTTCTTTGCGTCCCTGCATAGATTATCGAGGGCTGAATGACATCACGGTAAAGAATAGCCACCCTTTGCCGTTGATGTCCTCAGCGTTCGAACTCTTGCAGGGAGCAACCATCTTTACGAAGTTGGACCTACGCAATGCTTACCACCTGGTTCGGATTAGGCAGGGGGACGAATGGAAGACTGCTTTTAATACCCCGACAGGTCACTTTGAATATTTGGTCATGCCCTTTGGGCTCTCAAACTCCCCAGCGGTCTTCCAGGCACTCGTCAACGACGTGCTTAGAGACATGGTCAACCGGTTTGTATTTGTTTACCTCGACGACATCCTGGGGCCTGTTCTTCGTACCTCGCTTAATACATCTGAGATGATTTGACAGATCCCAGATCTTTTAATCCTGATAACTGATCTCTGGCTAATTTGGTTCTTCCAACGAATTTGCGGATTGGATTTAAATATCTGGATTAAATGATCTGAGATCACTGCGCGTTCTTGTTTTCCCTGAAGAGGGCTGATGCATCGATACTCGAAACCATGATCAGCAATGCAGCGATTGGCTGGCGTCAAGAGAGCAACGTAATGACATCATATAATTAAAAAAGCCACCTGGCAAAAAACTTGGCAAATTACACACAAAAAAAAACACAAATATCTGGACTTTTATAAGGAAACAGCCAAACGACCAAACCAACATAAAAGTTATAATAGATCAATGATAAATTTTTTTTTTTTTTTTTTTTACATGATTACCAATTATTTATATTCACGATTTTATACAGTATTTGTACACCCTTTACATTTTTATTTCAATGTTGTAATTCAATTTTTAATTCAATTCGAAGCAGATTTGTAACTTCTCTGCATCTCCTGCGCTGCATCAAGCATCCCATAATATCCGTCATCGCTTAAATTAATGCACGGCTCAGATTAACTGTACAACATGTGTGCAAACCTCCAATAAAATTATAAAGTAATTATTCCATCACAAATAAATCGCTCAATCAAGTGGCTGTGTCTATAGTATTATACACAACATTATAATATTATATACATTCTCATATACATATACAATTTAAAATTTGTATATTATTATTATTTAAAATGCTTATTATTGCCCCTGGTTCAGTAATGAACTCTTGTAATAAAGTAGCAGTGGCTGGGACAGATTTTAAGTATCACCTCAAGATGCAATCTAATCCTGTTTACATGAAATAAGCCTGCTCGGGAGCAGGTTTAAGCTAACGGACCTGTTGCTATGACAGCAAGTCCAGGATGAGCGTCGAAGAACCAAACAATCCAAGATAATGCCAAATCGTCAACAATCAAATCCGGCTAACTGAGTTAGCGAGGTACGAAGAACGGGCCCCTGATCTTCTCCCAGAATGAGCGCGACCATGTCCAGCATGTCAGGCGGGTGTTACAGCGGCTACTTGAGAATCGTTTGTTCGCTAAGGTGGAGAAGTTCGAGTTTCACGCACAATCGGTTCCGTTCCTGGGTTTCGTTCTGTCGCCCGAGGGCATCCGAATGGTTCCTGGGAAGGTAAAAGCGGTTGCTGATTGGCCTACCCCGGATAGTCATAAGGCAGTCCATCGATTTCTGGGGTTTGCCAATTTTTACCGTCGATTCATTCGGAACTTTAGCCAGGTCGCCCTACCACTGACGAATCTCACCTCCACACGAATTCGTTTCTGTTGGTCAACACAGGCTCAGGAGGTGTTTGAGAAACTAAAGAGCTGCTTCGTTTCGGCTCCAATTCTTACCAACCCAGACCTGTCTCATCAATTCATTGTGGAGGTGGATGCGTCGGAGGTAGGAGTGGGAGTGGGAACGATTTTGTCTCAGAGGTCACCTTCGGACGACAGAATACAAACCAATGCGCGTTCTTTTCTCATCATCTCACTCCTTCGGAACGGAATTACGACATTGGGAATAGGGAGTTATTGGCTGTAAAGTTGGCATTGGAGGAGTGGCGTCACTGGTTAGAGGGCGCGGGGGTTCCATTCTTAGTTTGGTCCGATCACAAGAATTTAGAATATATTCAGTCCACGAAGAGGCTAAATTCTCGGCAGGCTCGCTGGGCACTATTCTTCGGCTGCTTTGATTTTAACATCTCATATCGCCCCGGAAGTGAGAACGGTAAGCCCGATGTGCTCTCACGGATTTTTGAGGCTGAGGATAGTCCCACTTCCCCGGTGACCATCGTGGCCCCCAGCCAGGTGGTCGCGGCAGTTACTTGGGGAGTGGAGTCCAGGGTCCGTGAGGCGTTACGCGACGTCACAATTCCTGCGGGGTGCCCAGTGGGTCTGCTGGTCGTGCCGGAGTCGGTCTGATCTGGCGTTCTTCAGTGGGGTCACTCATCCGGTCTAGCTTGCCACCCGGGAGCGGCTCGAACATGTGCGTTGATCAGGCAGCGGTTCTCGTGGCCTTCGCTGGCGCAGGATACTCAGGAGTTCGTATCGGCCTGTCCGGCGTGTGCGGTGGGTAAGGGCTCAAATCGACCCTCGGCAGGGCTACTCCGACCGTTGTCAATCCCTTCGAGACCCTGGTCACACATAGCCATGGACTTTGTCACGGGTCTACCCCCATCCAGTGGCAATACCGTGGTTCTTACGGTGGTGGACAGGTTCTCGAAGGCGGTTCATTTTATTCCCCTCCCCAAACTACCTTCAGCGAGGGAGACAGCGGCCATTGTCTTAGACCACGTTTTTCGCATTCATGGCCTCCCGGTTGACGTGGTTTCCGACAGGGGTCCCCAATTTGTGTCTAAATTTTTTTTTTCTGTCGACAACTGGGGGCGACGGCGAGCCTATCCTCCGGTTATCACCCGCAGACGAACGGTCAGGCTGAGCGAGCAAACCAGGACTTGGAAAGAGTCCTGCGCTGTGTGGCGTCGGCAGAGCCGTCAACTTAGAGTACCAGGTTAACCATGGTCGAGTACGCCCATAACTCACTCCCGGTCTCATCTACGGGATTATCACCCTTCCAGTGCTGCTTAGGCTACCAGCCCCCATTATTTCCCTCCCAAGAATCCGACGCCATTGTTCCATCCGCGCAGTCGTTCATTCAGAGGTGCCTTCGTACGTGGAGGCTCGCCAGAGAAGCCCTTTCCCGGACTGGCGAAAGGAACAAGGCATCGGCGGACCCCCACTTTACGTGTGTGGTCAACAGGTTTGGTTGTCAGCCCAGGACATCCCCCTCAAACTTCCCGCACATAAATTGGGACCCAAATTCATTGGACCGTACATTACAACCAAGGATCTTAACCCGGTGACGGTTCGACTCAAATTACCCCCCCAATTTAAGAGAATTCACACGGTGTTTCATGTTTCCAAGATCAAGCCCGTTATTCGCTCCCCACTTCAGCCCCAGACCTCTGCACCGCCGCCCCCCAGACTCATCGAGGGGTTGCCCGCCTACACAGTATGGCGACTTCTTGATGTGAGGCGGAGGGGAAGAGGTCATCAATATCTGGTAGACTGGGAGGGTTATGGTCCGGAGGAGGGATGCTGGATTCCGGCTCCGGACGTGCTGGACCGCACTCTTATTGACCAGTTCCATCAGGGGGTTCTGTCACAGGTTCAGGGTGTGACACCGGCTCTTCCTGTTGTTTGTCCTGTCATTTTTCTGTAGCTCGTAGCTCGTGTATCAGTTTGATCACCTGTCGCTCGTTCCCTTTACTCTTTATATGCCCAGCTGTGTCTACCTCTTGTTGTCAGTTGATCACTTCATGTCGCGTGAATGTTACCTGTCTGCACTGCATTTCTGCTCTGCGTCTTACCTGTATGATTTTGTGCTCAGGACCCGTAGACGAGGAGTTTTCAGCAAGCCATATTCCCTTGCTGGGCTCGGTCTCGTCGTCCCCTGGGTCAACCTGCCATTCTCTCTGTGGTCTCTCCAGCCTGTGTGTCTGTTGTAGTGTGCGCAGATACAGCGGGAGCCACCAAACAGTTCTGTAGACTGTCACCTCTTCACTTTGTTTGACTGTTCATTGTTTATTCCCTGAATAAACCGCTTCCTTGTTCACTGCACTTTGAGTCCTCCTTTAATCCACAGTCCCGACACAGGTGACATCTACTGACTCTAAATTCACATCAGAAGCCAAAGTACCTGCCAAAGAATCTGAAAAAAAGCCTATGTGACTCGATCAGGCAGCCCAAACCCAAAGTATATCCAGTGAGTTGCTTAGAGATGATTAAGCATTTGTGAGAGACTGTTAAATCATTTATAGTGAAATATTCTGAGTTTAATCCATTCATAAAATGTGACACTTTAAGTGCCAATAGCATATTTGGTGGTACCGCTTTAGATTACGGCCGGAAAGTACTGCGTAAGTAAAGCGAATTTACAGCGTAACTAATTATAGTGTAACTATTAAGTAGGTATAAGGGAACAATATGTAATATCAGGGGAATAAAGGGGTAACTATCAGGAAAATTAACACATTATTTATACAGTAAGTATTTTCTAATTAAGGGGTAAATATCTGTGTAGTTACAGGGTAAGTGTGAATCTGCGGGCTGTAAATTAAAGTGGTGATTGTTCCCTTCTTGTTTCATGTAGTTAAAGGGTAAGTACTATACACCAGTGGTTCCCAACCACGTTCCTGGAGGACCCCCAACAGTGCACATTTTGCATGTCTCCTCAATCAAACACACCTGATTCAGGTTATCAGCTCATTAGTAGCTACTCCAAGACCTGATGTGGGTGTGTCAGACAAAGGACACATCCAAAATGTGCACTGTTGGGGGTCCTCCAGGAACGTGGTTGGGAACCACTGCTATACACAACACATACAAAATATGATATCACTCGGAAATATTTATTTGAAAAACAACTTAATTCAAAACAGATTTATGACAGTACTTATTCATTTTTTTTAAATAAACTTTTTATTTCAAATAATAACGTCTGGATAGAAAGAGGCACGTTTTGTGTCTTCCTCTTCTTGTTCCTCTTCTTCTTCTTCTTTTTTGTTATTTCCACTTATAGATCTTAAGAGGAATCCCATGTCTTTTGATATTTTGTATTATTATTTATTAAAATAAAAAGTACACCAATAAATGCTCTCATACTTATATTTTTGCATCCGATCAGCTGTTACCAGCGCATGCTTGAGTAAAGAAGCTTCAAGTTTTCATGACGTTCTCGCGCAAGTTTAATCTGAAACACAAGCGAGAACTGGTGTCTCTGTCTTCTAGTCTTGTTCGTTTCTCATTGCTATTATCATATATTATGTTATTGTTTGTATAATGTTGTGAGAATTAACAAAATAAAAACCGACTGCATCAGACATCCGCATGACCAGAGTTTCTCGGCGCGCTCACGTCACGCTTCAAGTTACGTCAAGCGTGAACTCAACCCTTGCATGCACACACAGATTACTGCTGATTGGAAGTGATAGTATACAATATTAGTAGTTTTGGATAGTTTAAAATATTGCTATTTTTCTTACAAACACTTATCGTTTCACTTCAGAAGACATTGATTCATCCATTGGGATCATTACTGTAGTTATTGCTGTATGTGCTGTTTGATGCTTCAACTTTTAGGAACCCAAATGAGTTTTCAATAGCAGAGATTATTTATTTTTCTGTGTTCATATGAAGAAATAAAGTTGTATACATCTCGAATGGCATGAGGGTAAAAGACGAGTAAATGGTGAGGACATTTCTGTGTGCACTGTATTTTCAGTGTAACAGTTACATAATACAGAATAGCTATAAACATAGGATTCCTTCTTACGATTCATCTGTGGCAAGGATGAAAAAGAATAGAAACAAGAGGAGGATGAAGCCAAGCAAGAGAAACGAATAAGTGTTGTAAATCTGTTTAAAAAAAAAATTTTTTATAAATATTTCCGAGTGATATCAGATTGTGTATGTGTTTTTATTGTAGCCTACTTACCCTGTAACTACATGAAACGAGGGGAACAAGAACCACTTTAATTTACAGCCCGTAGATTCGTACTTACCCTGTAACTACATGGATAATTACCCCTTAATTAAAAAATACTTACAGTATAAATTTTTGCTGCCATCCCTAATGTGCCACCCGGGCGTCTGGCCCTGCCCCCGCCGCCAAGGCGCCTAGCCTTACCCGTGCCGCCCAGACGTCTTGCTCTTCCAGAGCTGCCGAGATGCATAGCCTTGTCCTGGCTAGCCACTGACCAGCATCCAGAGATGGCTCCAGCCACTGACCAGCATCCAGAGATGGCTCTAGCCACTGACCAAGGTCCAGAGAGGGCTCCTGCCCGTGACCACTGTCCAGAGAGGGCTCCTGCCCGTGACCAAGGTCCAGAAATGGCTCCAGCCACTGACCACTGTCCAGAGATGTCTCCAGCCACTGACCACCGTCCATAGATGGTTCCAGCCACTGACCAGCGCCCAGAGATGGCTCCAGCCACTGACCAGCGTCCAGAGATGGCTCTAGCCACTGACCAAGGTCCAGAGAGGGCACCTACCCGTGACCAGAGTCCAGAGAGGGCTCCAGCAAACGACCAGAGTCCAGAGATGACTCCTCCTTTTGTTTCGTTTGTCTTGTTTAGCGCATGTTGTGTTTGTTATTTTCTGTGCATGTGCTTGTGTTGTCATGTTTGGTGTGAGCACATGGCTTGTCATGTGTTCCTTGTGTCATGTGCTCTCCTGTCTATTGTCTTGACCCCATCCCTGGTTATCTGATTATTGGTTAATTTGCCCCCCCATTACCTGCCTTGTTTAATCTCCTTGTGTCTTTAGTCCTGTGCTGGTTCGTTAGTGTTGGTATGTCGTCTGTTCCTGTTTGGTTGCTTCCTGCATCACGTTTGTTTTCTCCTGGTCACTAGTATGTATTACGTTCTGTTTGATTTCCCCCTTGTGGGTATTTTGTTTGTTTATTTTATTTTGTATTTAATACAAACTTCCCCCACGGGGTCCGGCCGGGCTCAGCCCAAAGGAGCGACGTGGGGACACCTTCCCGTGGGCCCACCACTCGCAGGAGGGACCGTAAGGGGCCGGTGCAAAGAAAATCGGGCAGCAGTCGAAGGCAGGGGCCTAGACGACCCGATCCCTGGACACAGAATCTGGCTCTTGGGACATGGAATGTCACCTCGCTGGCGGGGAAAGAACCTGAGATTGTGCGTGAGGTTGAGAGGTTCCGACTAGAGATAGTCGGAATCACCTCCACGCATGGCTTGGGCTCTGGAACCACACTCCTCGAGAGGGGATGGACTCTTCACCACTCTGGAGTTGCCCATGGTGAGAGGCGGCGGGCTGGTGTGGGTTTGCTTATAGCCCCCCAGCTCTGCCGCCATGTGTTGGAGTTTACCCCGGTGAACGAGAGGGTCGTTTCCCTGCGGCTTCGGCTCGGGGATAGGTCTCTCACTGTTGTGTGTGCCTACGGGCCAAACAGCAGTGCAGAGTACCCGACCTTCTTGGTGTCCCTGGGAGGGGTGCTGGAGAGTGCTCCGACTGGGGACTCCGTCGTTCTACTGGGGGACTTCAGCGCCCACGTGGGCAATGACAGTGAAACCTGGAGGGGCGTGATTGGGAGGAACGGCCCCCCTGATCTGAACCCAAGTGGTGTTCAGTTATTGGACTTCTGTGCTAGTTACAGTTTGTCCATAACGAACACCATGTTCAAGCATAAGGGTGTCCATCAGTGCACATGGCACCAGGACACCCTAGGTCGTAGGTCAATGATCGACTTTGTGGTCGTTTCATCTGACCTGCGGCCGTATGTCTTGGACACTCGGGTGAAGAGAGGGGCGGAGCTGTCAACTGATCACCACCTGGTGGTGAGTTGGATCCGATGGCGGGGGAGGAAGCTGGATAGACTCGGTAGACCCAAACGTACTGTGAGGGTCTGCTGGGAACGTTTGGCCGAGTCTCCTGTCAGAGAGATCTTCAACTCCTGCCTCCGGCAGAGCTTCGACCAGATCCCGAGGGAGGCTGGAGATATTGAGTCCGAGTGGACCATGTTCTCCACCTCCATTGTCAAAGCGGCTGCTCGGAGCTGTGGACGCAAGGTCTCCGGTGCCTGTCGAGGCGGCAATCCCCGAACCCGGTGGTGGACACCGGAAGTAAGGGATGCCGTCAAGCTGAAGAAGGAGTCCTATCGGGCCTGGCTGGCTTGTGGGACTCCTGAGGCAGCTGACAGGTACCGGCAGGCTAAACGGACTGCAGCCCGGGTGGTTGTGGAGGCAAAAACTCGGGCCTGGGAGGAGTTCGGTGAGGCCATGGAAAAGGACTATCGGCTGGCCTCGAAGAGATTCTGGCAAACCGTCCGGCGCCTCAGGAGGGGGAAGCAGTGCCCTACCAACGCTGTTTACAGTGGCGATGGGCGGCTGTTGACCTCAACTGGGGATGTTGTCGGACGGTGGAAGGAATACTTCGAGGATCTCCTCAATCCCGCCGTCACGTCTTCCATTGGGGAAGCAGAGGCTGGGGGCTCAGAGGAGGACTCGTCCATCACCCAAGCTGAAGTCACCGAGGTGGTCAAGAAACTCCTCGGTGGCAAGGCACCGGGGGTGGATGAGATCCGCCCTGAGTACCTCAAGTCTCTGGATGTTGTGGGGCTGTCTTGGCTGACACGCCTCTGCAGCATCGCGTGGCGGTCGGGGACAGTGCCTCTGGTATGGCAGACCGGGGTGGTGGTCCCTCTTTTTAAGAAGGGGGACCGGAGGGTGTGTTCCAACTATAGGGGGATCACACTTCTCAGCCTCCCCGGGAAAGTCTATGCCAGGGTACTGGAGAGGAGAATTCGGCCGATAGTGGAACCTCGGATTCAGGAGGAACAGTGTGGTTTTCGTCCTGGTCGTGGAACACTGGACCAGCTCTATACCCTCTACAGGGTGCTGGAGGGTTCATGGGAGTTTGCCCAACCAGTCCACATTTGTTTTGTGGATTTGGAGAAGGCATTCGACTGTGTCCCTCGCGGCGTCCTGTGGAGGGTGCTGGGGGAATATGGGGTCCGGGGTCCTTTGCTGAGGGCTGTCCGGTCCCTGTATGACCGAAGCAGGAGTTTGGTCCGCATTGCCGGCAGTAAGTCAGACTTGTTCCCGGTGCATGTTGGACTCCGGCAGGGCTGCCCTTTGTCGCCGGTTCTGTTCATAATTTTTATGGACAGAATTTCTAGGCGCAGCCAAGGGCCGGAGGGTGTCAGGTTTGGGGACCACACGGTTTCGTCTCTGCTCTTTGCGGATGACGTTGTCGTGTTGGCCCCTTCTAACCAGGACCTTCAGCATGCACTGGGACGGTTTGCAGCCGAGTGTGAAGCGGCTGGGATGGGGATCAGCACCTCCAAATCCGAGGCCATGGTCCTCAGTCGGAAAAGGGTGGCTTGCCCACTTCAGGTTGGTGGAGAGTTCCTGCCCCAAGTGGAGGAGTTCAAGTATCTAGGGGTCTTGTTCACGAGTGAGGGGAGGATGGAACGGGAGATTGACAGACGGATCGGTGCAGCTTCTGCAGTAATGCGGTCGATGTACCGGTCTGTCGTGGTGAAGAAAGAGCTATCAATCTACGTTCCTACTCTCACCTATGGTCATGAGCTTTGGGTCATGACCGAAAGGACAAGATCCCGGATACAGGCGGCCGAAATGAGCTTTCTCCGCAGGGTGGCTGGGCGCTCCCTTAGAGATAGGGTGAGAAGCTCAGTCACTCGGGAGGAACTCGGAGTAGAGCCGCTGCTCCTCCACATCGAGAGGGGACAGCTGAGGTGGCTCGGGCATCTGTTCCGGATGCCTCCTGAACGCCTTCCCGGGAAGGTGTTTCGGGCATGTCCAACCGGGAGGAGGCCCCGGGGAAGACCGAGGACACGCTGGAGGGACTATGTCTCCCGGCTGGCCTTGGAACGACTCGGTGTCCCCCCGGAAGAGCTAGAGGAAGTGTCTAGGGAGAGGGAAGTCTGGGCATCTCTGCTTAGACTGCTGCCCCCGCGACCCGGCCCCGGATAAGCGGAAGAAGATGGATGGATTTAATAAAACCCCATTTTTATTGCACTTGAGTCCTCGCTCCTTTTCAACCACACCGGTTGTGACAGAATCTCCTAACATAATTTATGCACAGTGTTAGGTAAGTTTCTCTAAAAAAAAGTAATTAATTACTAGCTACTAATTACATCTTCCACAGTGTAATTAGATTACTAACCAATTATTACTACTTATTTTCTAGATCCCATACCAACCTCGATCAGTTGAACAATACAAAGATAGACATAAAACTATTTTAATTCTTTCAAATAAATAATATAAAATTGCATAAATTGTTCTTGAACTGACCAAAGTATTTAAAGGGAGAAGGTTACATTTTATTTTAAAATAAGATGTAAAATTTTGATGTTAAATCTACTATTGTTTTATACAGAATTGTTATAGTCTATACAGTATTTAATGGAATTACATCGGATTTGACGTTGCAAAAGCGACATGGACATGCCGTTTTTATTATTTAACAGGTGATTAAAGTATTTTATGTAGCTCTGTAAGAGAGTTCATCGTAAAGCATTATCTATTGTGAAGGCTCATTTCATTTCGGTTGTTGTAGTAGTGCAAGTAAGTAGGTCTATTAATGGGTAAAGCTACAGTAACATCTTCAGCTAGTCAGCTTGAGAACATTTACATCTAAACTATTTACATCTCTTAAGCCTAGTAGTGAATGTTTTATGAGCAGCAGTTTAACCATATTCATCGACACAGTCACGCAGAGCCAAAGCACAACCAAAACAATTCTTCCACCAAATGCATGCATGCAACCACTAGAGGGCCAACTGAAAACAACTGTGCCATTGACCAACAAAAACCTGGTCTAAAGTCAATAGCTCAGTTTTTTTTGTGTTAGTAATATGCGCATATAGGTGGGTGCACGACGCGCGTACACTGTTATTACACGCATCAGCACACAAAAATGTTTAAATACGAAAAATTTAAGGATTAAAATGTAAAAGATTACTATTGTGTACATAAATATAACAATGTCTACATGTCATAATGGATAGTCATTGCATGTATCAGAATGACCTATTTTCAGTAATGACGAATGAAATTGGCTAATTATTTGACCACACTCATGTATTTAAAACTGACTCGTCAGGCTGGGGGTGTCTATATTCTACCATGTAAATAGCGAATTCACCATGGTGCGAGCACAACTGGCTTTTAAAGGGAATGGGAGATGAGACTCTGAATGGTTTATTGCACATTACGCCCAAAACACACCCATGACTCATTAAGAGACCAGGTACAACCCTTTTGGACCATGCACCTGGCACGCTGACCATTTTTCCTGTTGTTAAACTAGCAAAAGTGGATTCGCCCTAAGTGTACCTGCGCCGTGTGCTTTAGATCATGCGCTCAGATCTTTAAAATAGGGCCCATAGTAACCATCAATGCCTTTAATAACTTTCAATGACTAGTCAAGTTGTTTTTTGAGAGCACAAATATACAATTTGTTTGTGATTAAAATTTATTCTTTAAAAGTGAATAACTACATTTGTAGTGGTGTTCTCATTACAATGCAATCTGCACTTTATCAAACGCGTATACATGTAAACACTTTAAAGAAATATAATCTACAGACGTTCCTAATAAAATAAACATACATTTAAAATGTGTCTCCAATTATCTGTTGAGTTCTGCTACAGGTAAAAAAGAGGAAAATGAAAATGAATCTCCAAATGAAAACACGCAACCATACATGAGTTTACAGTGCTTAAATAAAGTTGTCCTAACAGACAGGAAGTGCTGCTTAATTCAAACAGTCTCGCGCGATAACACAAACACACGTGAGTTTAGGTTGGTTTGGTTGAAGAAGAAATAAACCCTACTTAGAGTAAAATATGACAATGAAGAACACGCAACCAATGGAATGTGAGTAACATTAAAACCATGTGATAAACAAATCTGATATCTGACTTTAGCTGTAGCATAAATATAAAAAGAACAAATTGAAAGTGCAATAAAGGAAATGCAGCAAAAGGGTGATCTGAGGGCTTCATTATCCTCATCATCATTGTCATCATCTGAAAGTCCAAAAGAGTGAGAATAAAAGCACCGAGTGAAAAAGAAAAAAAAAGAAACATGGCAAAAGTTGATGTTTTCTATTCTTCCTCCTCCTCCTCCTCCTCTCCTCCCATCACCTCTACGATGAGTTCGGCGGTGCAGATGGCCTCCCCGACGCTGTTCATGGCCTTGCAGGTGTACTTTGCGTCATCATCCCCATTGACCTCAGAAATGACCAGACTGCAGTTTCCGTCTTCATCATAATCAATCTGAAAATGGCGCGTCTCTTTTATCGGCTGGTCGTCCTTATACCACACCACCTCTGGGTCAGGATAACCTGCGTATTAAAAAAAGAAAAGAATAACTTGACAAAACGCATGAACACTAAAAGATCCCAATTACTGCCTTACTACTACTGTTAAAAGTTTGAGTTTTGGGATAGTTCACCCAAAAATTAAAATTAGCCCATGACGAATACAATCAGAGTTATATTAAAGGGATACCTTCACCACTTGAAAGATGAATGTGTATTTATTTTGGGTCATTTATGTAGTAGAAATGTGAAATTATTTTAGAAGTTGGTGCCTTCTAGACTGAGAAAAGCCAGAATATTAGTTTTGGCTCATATGGATGAAAGACAACAACTCCCAGAATGCACTTGCTCAGCTGCCCTACGAGGCCACTCCCAAGCCACGCCTACCGGTTACATCTCTTGCCCACCGCGGCACCACCCCACCGTTGTTTTGATTTTTATAGTAATAAAATAATTTAGTTCAGTTAGAGAACAGACACTACAATTAAAAACTGAACGTGTCTGGTCAATACAGCACGAGCCGAATGAGAGTCGCAACACAAATGCAGCAGGAGTCAGATTTCATTCATCACGAGAGCAAACAGCTGACAGACCAGATGATCGCAGGAGATTTGCTGGTAACACTTTAGAATAATGGTCATTAGTTAACTACATTTGTGGAGCAACTATGCCTGAACAGGAGCTGTTCGGACCAATGAAATTGTCAGGACGGGCTTAATACGATGATGGACAGATGATAAACAGTAATGTAATCATCCACGTCACCAAAGAGCGCTTGGGTTGAATTTGTTCTAATCCTAAATGGAGAACTTGTTCGTATGCATTCACCTTCACTATTTCTCTCAGATATGATGATCGTGTTGGTAAGTACTCCGTTGGTAAGTACTCCGTGTATCCTTAAATTATTTTTTACAACACTGACAAAGATCGTTTACACTCTCCTTATTCTACTTCTTCCAGTGTGCGTGCAGACAGGGTTGCCAAGTTTTCACAACAAAACCCGCCCAATTGCTACTCAAAACTAGCCCAAAACAAGCCCAATCCTGTAAAAAATGGCGTTTGGGGGGGGGAAATGTGTGGGGTTTTTTGGCTGGGTTGCCTGCTAAAATTCACACTCCTGGGTCTAAATATCACTTAAGTGGGGTCGCTTCAACCTCGGACTTGGCAACACTGTGTGCAGTTGAGTTTGACAACTAACATTATGCGTCGCTCCGTTGCTCCGATTGGTTGTAGGTCTATCCAATTGAGGTCTTTCCTGGTTCGGTTGAAACACGCCCCATAATCACAGCCCAACAGAGCAGTATCAGACTCATATTCTGACTAGAATTGAGTATGACAACGTCAGGCTAGCTTTGCTCCACACCGCTCCATTATGAATGTCCATGCGGCCGTCTGTGTCTTACATTCTGTGAGTGAGATCCCACCCCTGTGGGCAGGTTGAAAACATGCGGAACTAGCTCCTACTACTGTCTGTAGTCTCTAGCCTCTGGCCAAAAAAGCCTCAGATGAAGCAAAATGACGATATTTGCGTCATCTGAGGCTTTTTTTCCAGACATAAAATACATAATTCTCTCGTCTCAGGGGGATATGAGGGAGGGAAGCACGGTCATTCGAATATACTACCGGGTTTCTACTGATACAAAGCTTAATGCTAAATCACTGAAGTAACCCTTTAATAAATGTCCAGTCTCTTCCAAACTTTATAATGGCAGTGAATGGCTGTTTCTGTTTTGAAGTCCATAAAAGTGCACCACCCGGCTCCGGGGGGTTAATAAAGGGCTTCTGAAGTCAAGCGATGCTTAAATATCCATATTTAAAACTTTACAAACTGTAATCTGTAACTTCCACTAACTGTTGTACGCGCGTTCACGAGAGACTGGCATTCCAGCGTAGGACGTAGGGCTCAGGCATAGTTTAAGTTCCGGTGATGAACGCGGAAGCACAGAGGATAGAGCAAAACAAAACTTGGTTCTCGCTAGAACTAGCCTATTCTCACCGAAAAGTGTCGTACGTCAGTTAGCCTTTATTAACCCCCGGAGCCGTGAGGAGCATGATGGATAGATGCACTTTTTGGACTTCAAAACAGAAAAAGCCATTCACTGCCATTATAAAACTTGGAAGAGCCAGGATATTTTTTTATATAACTCTGATTGTATTCGTCTGAAAAAAGAATGGCATATACATGTCATATATCATGGGCTAATTTGCATTTTTTTGTGAACTATCCCTTTAAATTGATCAATGACAGTAAAGACTTAAATAGCAAAAAAAATAAAAAACAAATCTATTTATTCATCAAATTATCCTGAAAAACTGTTTCCACAAAAATATTAAACAGCACAACCGTTTTCAACATTGATAATAAGAATCTTGAGCACCAAATCAGCATATTAGAATGATTTCTGAAGAAAAAGTGGTTGTGGGTTGTTGGTAAACATGTCAACACATTTGGCACACATAATAAAGTCTTTTTACATAAATTATTTTACACCAAATGTAATCACCATAGAATTTCTGTTTCAGCAGTATGTAACCATATAATTTTACCTTCAATTATGCAGTCGAATCGAGCAGCGCTGCCCTCCACCACCTCGACATCTTTAATAACAGTGCTGAACGTGGGTTTCATTAGAGTCTTCTGCTCCAATTCAACAGAAAACTGTTTATCCTCTATGACAGATAAACAGGAAGATTTACTAACTCATTTGTATGAATTCGGTAATAATGACACATTTTTACAGTAGTGCAGTAGGCTACATCACTTTAAGACACTTCTCATCAAAGACATCCTCACATGTAAAAAAAAAAAATATTAGTCATAAAAAAAATTAAAAAAAAAATTATATATATATATATATATATATATGTATATATGAAGACGATGTAAACATTTTCAATAAAGCACACTTCTGTCAGGTCCACTAAAGTCAAAAACACAATAGACAAACATTTAGTACAATTTTTTAATTGCATATTTTGTAAAGATTTAGATTTGGCGGTATGGCTCTGTTCTAAATTCCCCATCCTTTCATGAGCTCCATGAAAAGCCAAGACAGGGAACAGCAGCAGATTCTGGGGACGACCTCCCATTAACTGGGAGGGCAGAGCAAATCCCCCATTTAGAACAGAGCATGCATCAATGACAACAGAATGACATGATTAAGTTAGCAATTTAAGGAGGAGCTGGGGAGGAGGTGGGTTGCAAAGCAGCGTGCAGCAGAAGCATCCAAGCAGGCAGATTGAAGTGAAGCTATGCTTAAGTAAGCCGCCCTGTTTGAGAGAAGCCAATTGAGAGCATAGAATCAGCTGAAACAGATCAGCTGAAAGAGGGGCGGAGTTAGAATTTCCCAATCAGCTGATAGCGGAGCTTGACTACGTGGCCTGCCAGAACTAACGCTGGCGCTTGATTTCTTTATCACAAGGGCTGACTATAAGAGGACCGATATGCTTTTACACAATTTTGTTTTTGGGGTCTACTAGAATAGGTTTTAATGCTTGAATGTTGAAAAATTAACCAAAAAATAAATAAATACATTGGCACATATTTTACATGTGTTGCAGCACTTCTCTTCCAAATCTGTCAGTAACACTCTGGGATCGTTAGCCAGCTATGGTCGCAACTTCTGTCGTTATCAACATAGTTCAGCGATTTGCTGTTTCCCAAAGCCATAGTTCCAACAAGCATTCGCAAACAGCATCACAAACTTACTCGAGCTGAGGTCAGAAGCATAGTTCCTTGTTAAATGACGTGGACTTAAATAGATTTTAAGCAATAAACATTCAGTACATTCTATATATATATATATATATATATATATATATATATATATTTATTTTTTAATTATTTTAGCATGTCTACAATCAGTGCATGTGCATAAAATTCACAAGAGAACTCCGGAGTATGATGCATAAGATGACTGTACATTGCATAAATCAAAATGACATGGAACAAAAACAGCGAAGTAGTCATTAGGTGCCATGTTCTTTACAGCAGCATCTCAGAGATCTCAGATTAATTATCAGAAGGTATTACTCCTCTACCTCAGTGTGATGTCATTAACAACAGTCCTATATTGTTGAACCAATGTGGTTCAAACGAACAGAGGTGTGACCATGTTACTTCGGTTTCAGAAAAACATTTGAGACTAGTTGGTCAGTTTCTCCAACAATGCATCATATTACACTTTGGAGTGACAAGGGATGCACTGATATGATTTTTTCAGAACCGAGCCGATACCAAAAATTCTGAGTATCGGTCGATACTGATACCAGTGCAGTTTTGTTTCAAAATTCAATGTAGAATTTCTATACATCAGTGTGTTGAACTGATAATCACTCTTTTGTGTGTTAAACACAATCTACTAAATACAGACAACTTCATTATAAAGAAAAATAAACAAATTAAAAATATATAATCACATGAGTTTGGTTTGAAATGTGCTGGGGACAGAGACGCATTCAGAAGTGCATTTTCAGAAGTGCTGGGTACATGATGCATTTTTTTTTTCTCTTTCGCGCTGGTCATGTTTTGAAAGACTATGTCCTGTAGCTTACTAATGTAAATAAATAAAAATGTCAGCTGAGAGACATATTGCGGGTCTTATAGCCTATCTTACTCATGCCGACAAAAGCGCCCCGTGAATTCTTTAATATTTTTCATTTTTGCAATTTTTTTTAACCACTTCGTTATCAGAGTCCCACTGGAGCCCTTTTTTTATCCTCCCTTTTACACATTAGTTGCAGCCATTAAAATAGTTCAGTTTTGTTTTTAATGTCAGTAAAGTAGTTAAATTTCGTTTTGTTTCTTTATTAAGTTAATTTAGAAAAAATGTTTGAAGCATTTTTTTGTTTGTTAAACTAAAGTTTAAAGAAACGGGCTACACAATCTAAACAAATAATTAAAAAAACATGCTGGTTGTCTTACCTTACACCTATCTACGAAATGAATATAAATCCGATCTTCAATTCCCGTGCTATATGCACATTTAACGGAGTTCATGTCAACGAAAACAATAGATACGAGCATTTTATTCATCAGCTCATTTCAACACCAAAGTCCGCATTATGAGAACGAGCGACCTAAACACTGGTAAGAGCCTTTAGTCTCATTAGTTTTAACAGGGTTTCTGCAGGGTTTAGTCAGTCAAATTTAAGACTTTTTAAGACCTTTTTATGACCATTATGATTTAAATTTATGACCTAAACAAATTATGAAAAATAACTTCCTTTCAAAAAAATTTTTTTTTTATTGACTTTCTTTAAAAGTAACAAGTTTCATTATTTAAAGGTTCCATTTTCTTAAGAGTAACAAACTGAAGGCTCCCTTTTCCTAAGTATCAATAACAGGAACAACACTAAACAATTATCATAATATATCTGTCAATATCGATAATTATCACGATAAATGTCAAATCTTTATTTCTTTCAAGTTTAAAGGCAGATTTTTGTTCGTAACTGAAAGTTGTAGAAACCAGAGCATTAATTGTGGTTTTAAACTACTCTTTATTGTCAGAACATATCATGCCAAACAGGTGAACGTTTCACAAATCTGAGGTAAAACATTCAAACATTTGTCATTTGTCCTTAACAAAATAAATACCTTTATTGGAAAATGTATTTCTTATTTTCTGCATGTGCTAATGAAGGATATTGTTTCAAGTCTTGAAACAGGTTTGTGTTGCCTGACTTTGATGGCACGTATCTTCATGAAATGTATGAAAAACAGTAGTATCCTAAATACATTAAATACTTTAATTATATTCCATTAGTCCTTTAATACATTGTCTACATTAATAATAAAATATGATTCAATTCAATATGTATATCCCACATTTCACGGTGGAGTTATTACTAGGCTAACGTTACAGTAAATCCATGGTAAATGATGGGGATTTGTTGATGGAAACGCCTTCTAACTGTATTGTTGCGCACAGCGTTTCTCCTGTTTGTCAGCGCTGTTTCATCTGCCTTTAAACTGGTTTAAATCACTGAGACATTTGTGTTCTTCGCTGAATTCAAGCGATTCTCATTGGATTTTGTGACCGAGACCGATCAGAGTAAACGCGCTGCGCTGCCGTTTGGACTGAGCCGAGCGGATCAATGGTCCATGTGGCACACGGTTCAAATGAGTTTTGTTCCGGTATCGTTTAATGCCCAGCCATAATTTCAGTAAAACTAAGCAGTGACTCAACGACATATACAGTAATAAGCTGAGGAGACTCTTGTGAGTTTGCGCTGGTTTCTGTGAAAGTCCATTCCGACAAGTCTGTTTGCTGCACTGCCGCATGCACCTGGAACGCTGTGATACCACCCAGATTCCCCAGCAGAACTACAACAGGCGAAACGAATCAATGCCACCGCCAGCGCATTTTCAGGGGGAAAAGGCGATGGTGGAACCAATGAATGAATGAATGAGCATATCAATTTAAGACGTGGCTAAATGTAATTTATGACCATGTATGGAAAATCCGGATGTTTTTAAGACTTTTTATGGCCTAAAATTTGTATTATTAAATTTAAGACTTATGACTTTTTATGACTCCGCGGAAACCCTGTTTAATGAAGATGATTGTGTTTTTGAACATCTCAGACTTAGCTTATTTTCAGTTTCACTTGTGGCAGTTTGCGTGTTGGCTTGCTTTACTCATTTGCGGCGATGCGTGTTGCATAGCGCCGTCCTCTAAACACTAGCCTAAAAAGTCCCGAAGCCCAGCCCGTGTCTGAGGTAGGCTATGACTGGAAAATTGGCCCGAAGCCTGGCCCTAGGGGCGTAAAAAAGTCGGGGCCTGTCGGGCTCGGGTAGAAATGTAGGGCTCTACTTTGAGTAAGGCTGAAAGCGTATTTCTTTGTAATACATTTCTTGAATGTCTTAATTACAGTAGGCCTATAGATAGTTATGATATTTGTGGCTGCACCGGGGTTCGTCATTACACTAATCATGAGCGGTCCATGGCACCTGCTACCCATGGCTGTTAAGAACTGTAGGCTACATCAATACATTACAACAATTTCGTGCTATGGGCACTGCCATTTATACAGGCAGCGGAAGAGCCTATTTTACGGAGCTTGCTTCTGCTTTTCAAACGTTTTTACGACAAAAGATGTCGTTAAAACAACATAAGATATCGTTATTACGACACAATGGGCTTTATGCACAGCTGCACTACTTCCTGAACTTCAGCCAGCTCCTTTGTTTCCTGTCTGCCATTATTGGACAAACTGATTAATCCAGGTGTGCCTGACCTCTGTAGTCACAACAACAATAATCAGGCACACCTGGATTAATCAGTTTGTCCAATAATGGCAGACAGGAAACAAAGGAGCTGGCTGAAGTTCAGGAAGGAGTGCAGCTGTGCATAAAGCCAATTGAGTGGAAAAAATCATGTGTGTGTGGCAGCAAAGCTTCACTGTAAAATTTAACTCGAGGTTTAAAAAAAAAAGAAAAAAGAAAAAGTGGTGGATACAAAAGGACTCAGGACGAAATCTGGTGGGTACGTGTCCCCCCGTCCCCCCCGAAATCGACGCCTATGTATAATCACAATCTATGACACAAATACTACTATAAACTAGATGGTGGATAAACTAGATTAGTGGATAATTCAGCAGCAAAAGTTACTCTAGAAAAATCATGAGCACAATAATTGTATAAAATCTAAACATTTAGTAAAAAACAACATTTAGTGGGGAACAAATAAAAGTGAATAAGTGTAGCACTAAATCTGGCAAAATGTTACACATTGTTGTAAAATACATTCATGAAAAACAAGTAAATATATTTATAGAACATATTATAGATGGGGCAGAACAAGAAAGGCTATTAATAATCTTTCATTGTGCAAAATTATTATAATATAAAAGGCTCCAATACAGAGCAGCACAAAGCGCTTATGCCATCTCGTGCGCAGGATCATGTGCTTGAAGCAACATGGAGTCACAGCACGCTATCAAAGGTATATGGATGCGTAGTGTATCTATCTATGCAATATTTTACTGAGCCTTTTCTTTTAACAGTATAAAAATTAAGTTACCGTGCGTGTCAAGAAAAACACAATCTCTAGTCCAGTGTTAGAAACTAACAGACACCCGGTAGAAAGTAACATGATTTAGAAACCGCAATAAACTCCAGCCAAATCTAGCCACAGGACGTCACACGCCAGTATACTTTTTGTGCCGGTCCCAAGCCCGGATAAATAGAGAGGGTTGTGTCAGGAAGGGCATCCGACGTAAAACTTGCCAAATCCATTATGTGAATCACGAATATGACTTCCATACCGGATCGGTCGGGGCCCGGGTTAAGAACGCCCGCCATCGGTGCCATTGACCTACAGGGCACTGGTGGAAATTGGGCTACTGTTGGTCAAAGAAGGAGAGGAGGAAGGTGTGTCCATAGGCAGAGAGAGAGGAGGAAAGGCAGGAGTTTAGGACTGAAAATAGGGACTTTGAATGTTGGTACGATGACGGGTAAAGACAGAGAGCTGGTAGATATGATGCAGAGGAGGAAAGTCGACATTCTGTGTGTCCAGGAGACCAGGTGGAAAGGGAGCAAGGCTAGAAGCATTGGGCAGGGTTTCAACTGTTATATAATGGTGTGGAGTTGTGGAAGTTACAGAGGTATTAAGCTGATAAGCCATACAATGAAGTTGTTGGAAAGAGTAGTGGAAGCAAGGCTAAGGGGAGAAGTGAACATTTGTGAGCAGCAGTATGATTTCATGCCAAGAAAGAGCACCACAGATGCATTATTTGCTTTGAGAATGTTTATAGAGAAGTACAGAGAGGGTCAGAAAGAGCTGCATTGTGTCTTTGTAGATTTAGAGAAAGCATATGACAGGGTGCCAAGAGAGGAGCTGTGGTATTGTATGAGGAGGTCTGGAATGGCAGAGAAGTATGTTAGCGTGATGCAGGATATGTATGAGAGCAGTAGGACAGTGGTAAGGTGTGTCTTAGGTGAGACAGAGGATTTCACGGTGAAGGTGGGACAGCATCAAGGATCGGCTCTGAGCCCCTTCTTGTTTGCGGTGGTGATGGACAGGCTGACAGATGAGGTCAGACAGGAATCTCCGTGGACTATGATGTTTGCGGATGACATTGTGATCTGTAGTGAGAGCAGGGAGCAGGTGGAGGAAAGTCTAGAGAGGTGGAGGTTTGCTCTGGAGAGAAGAGGAATGAAGGTTAGTCGCAGCAAGACTGAATACATGTGTGTGAATGAGAGGGAACCAAGTGGAACAGTGAGGTTACAGGGAGAAGAGATAAAGAAGGTGCAGGACTTTAAATACTTAGGGTCAACAGTCCAGAGCAATGGGGAGTGTGGAAAAGAGGTGAAGAAGCGTGTGCAGGCAGGTTGGAATGGGTGGAGAAAAGTGTCAGGTACGTTGTGTGATAAAAGAGTACCAGCAAGAATGAAAGGAAAGGTGTTCAGGACAGTATTGAGACCAGCGATGTCGTATGGTTTGGAGACAGTTGCACTGAGGAAAAGACAGGAGGAACAGCTAGAGGTAGCAGAGCTGAAGATGTTGAGGTTCTCTTTGGGAGTGACAAGGATGGATAGGATCAGGAATGAGTACATCAGAGGGACAGCACATGTGAGATGTTTTGGAGACAAAGTTAGAGAGGCCAGGTTGAGATGGTTTGGACATGTTCAGAGGAGGGAGAGTGAATATATTGGTAAAATGATGCTAGAGGTTAGAGCTGCCAGGCAGGAGGTCGAGAGGAAGACCAAAGAGGAGGTTTATGGATGTAGTGAAGGAGGAAATGAAGGTAGTCGGTCTGAGAGAAGAGGATGCAGGGGATAGGGCTAGATGGAGGCAGATGATTCGCTGTGGCGACCCCTGAAGGGAACAGCCGAAAGGAAAAAAAGAAGAAGAATAAACTCCAGCCAGATAAAGTCATTTTATGAGAAACCATAGAGCGTTATCTTCTGGTCAAGTATAATAACAGGAACATTGAATCATCTTGGAGAGAGTTTCATTGTGTTGACACGCAGTTTAAAAGCTGAATGGAGAATGACTGACAGCCGCAGTATTTTAATTTAATGACTTAAATATTCATCTGTACCACACATTAAATTATGGAATGGCTTCAGAACACTTAATAAAGTGCATGAAGCGTTGATGATGTTTATAATGTTTTTGTACCTTTTGTGAGGCACTGGGGCTTAACAATAACACTATACGAATATTATACGCACAGTATTGGATTTGGATCGGTCCTGTCTGACCGATACCCGATCCAGCAAATAATGGTGGTATTGGAGCCGATACCGATACTGAGTATCGGATCGGCGCATCCCTAGGAGTGACATTGAGCTTTGTAACTTTGCAGACTGCTTTCATGCTCAAACAGCAACATTACACACTAAAGAAAGGGTCTTATTTAAGGGTTAGTCACACAGAAAAGTTGTACCTTCAGTGGGGGAACCCTTTTTGGCATGAACGCCTGCCATCAATGCCATGTTAGACAGTCGACCAATAGCTCGTACCGCGTGCCCTGTTTTCTGGAGAAGAGAGTGCAAAACTATCAGTTATCACTTTATTCATTCATCAGCACATCAGCAAAATAACTATATGATAAAAAACACACTGCGAGAAGAATCATTTTAACCAGACCTTCAATAATACAAGAAACAAGGCAAAAACCAACATTTTATGTCACATTATTATCATTCTAGATCCTCACCTGCCACTTTCTTCTCAGAATATACTTCTTCATCCTTTCTTTAGAAAGCTTCTTGGCCTCCATGATGGTTGTGTCCTGTTTGAGCCATGGGTGCTGGAAACACTGATCGCAGGTCAGACGAGCTCTAAAGACAAAACACACACTGATCTGTAACTGCTGAGAGAAAGCTTTTGAGAAAAAAATAAAATGTGTCCCCGACAAAGAACTGTACCTCAGACAGCACTGATGCATGATGCAAGACGGAGGAAATCAAGTAAATCAGACATATAAAAGGCAACACATATACTTTCAAGTCTGTTCTGAATAAGGACATTGTGAAAGTAAAGCAGAGATGTGCACTCACTTCATGTCTTTCTTCAGCAGGTTACTGATAAAGTCTTTGGCCTCGACTGAGATCTCATCAAATGCATCGTCTTCAAAGTCCCACGTCGCTGAGGTCACATTAGAAAGCGTCTCATTATCATTGTCCCCCATGAAGGGAGACAAACCACTGACGCTAAAGACAACAAGAAACAATGAAAGAAAATAAGTAGAGCTATAAAAACGGTCAACATAAAGTGACAGAAAAAAAACTAAGTTGCAGAGTGTTCATCTTGAAACATTACTAATGATATAAAAATTATTCTTACATTTACTTAAATATTAGAAAAGATTTTACAGCAAATAAAAGGTGTGCAATGACCTGAAGGTGGACATTTTTTACAATTATACTAAAAGGGCTTTTACTTGCTTCTTCATGCCCAGATTAACACTGGACTGAGATCACAGAGAACACCAAAAGATCTACTGCTCCATCTTTCTGTTACCACAGATACTGCACAATCTTGTCACATACATACTATATAAACATCATATTCCTACAGTATAGGTAGACGTGATCAGCTGACAGTCAGCTGATGCGAGCTTGACTAACATAGTCTCAGCCTCAGACGTTACGCCCACGGACCGTTGGCTGAACATCTGACGCATATGGCACGCTTATCTGGAAACACTTCAGAAGTTTCGAAGTCGTCATCTGATTGGTTGAATTCTACAGGATGTCCGCAAGACGTGTGTGTTGCGTTCTTTAGCGGTCCACCTAGAAACAAATACCGCGACTCCAAACTCCCTCGTGGAAGAAGAACACTGTTGTGTTTACAACTGTGACAATGAGTGCTTACCATGTCTGTCCAAGTGCAAGAAGGTGTGACAGAGAGCTCAATTCAGATGCAGATTTCTGGGTGCAGGCGTCTGACGTTTGCACACAGAAAACTTCCCACAAAGTGCGCGAGTAACAAAATGAGTTCCTTTTCGCATCCTATTGAGCTTGAATATTTGAATACTTTCGTGATGATGCAGTGCTGGCCTGTCAACTGTCCCAAGAGTTATTCACGTTTTTTTTTCATGTTCATTAAAATTGCATGCTTTTTACAATTTTGCATTGTTAGAATTTCTAAAAATGTTACCATTCAGCCAACTGGCAATTGACACCGTTTAAATTTAATATATGATGATACATTAATATAATATATATTCATATGAATATAATCAATATTAATATATAACATTAATATATTATGATATAATTTAAAGTTTATATATATATATATATATATATATATAATATATATATATATATATATATTAAATGTACTAAATTGCAACATCATCATTACACAAAAGTGTAATTACAAATATATTTAAATACAACACATACAAGTTTTTTATAGAAATGACATTAATGTTTATTTTAGTAAACAATAAATGCTTGTCAGTACATTTGACAATACACTTTGAACACATTTCAAAGACAATATAAGTAATTATGAAATTGCCTATAAAGACGTACTTTTCAAAGTCTACTAAAGTAACTACTTACCTACCGGTATGTAAATGGATCATAAAAGCACTCTAATGTTCAGCTAATTGCATTTAATATTTAAAATGTAAACTATAATAATATATTTTATTTACAATAGTTGTAATTAACATCCAATTAAATATCTGAAAGCATTACATTGAGTTATTATTTAGGTATATTATTTTAAAAAGTGTATTTCCGTAATAGTCTTTTTTAAAGAATAATAAAGTATACTTGATCTCTACAAAATTGGAACATGTCAATTATGAAGCTCTACAAATTTGGATCATAGGCAAATAAACACCCTGGACGAATCGAAGGGCCACCATATATAATTATTTATAGAAAATATTTGATAATTTAGGCTGCCAGCACCCAATGGGTGTAGTATTCTTAGCGCATGTTACATTTATTCCAAATAATTCTGCAGATTTTACACCAAGAAAATGTCCTGTTTATTACCATGAAGCTGCCTTTAAACAGTCTGTATTGTATAAAGCAGTATATAAACAAGAGTGACATGACTTGTGTACTCACAGGATGTAGCAGATAACTCCTATACTCCACATGTCTGTAGTGTAACTGATGGCCTCATAATTAATCACCTCTGGAGCCACAAACTCTGGAGTCCCAAAAAGGACTTTCAGAGATCCAGCATTCTCTACAGCCAAACATGAGACACAAACCAATTCTTGATTCCATTCTTAAAACAATGTGATATTTTAAATAAACAAATGACTTAAAGGTATACTTCACCGCTGGAAAGATGAATGCGTATTTAAATTGGGTCATTTATGTAGTAGAAATGCAAAATTATTTTAGAAGTTGGTGCCTTCTAGACTGAGAAAAGCCAGAAAATCTATTTTTGACTCATATGGATGAACATCAACTCCCAGAATGCACATTCTGTGAGTGAGATCCCACCCCTATGGGCGGGTTGAAAACAGGCAGAACTAGCTCCTACTGGCTGTAGTCTCTAGCCTCTGGCCAAAAAAGCCTCCGATGACGCTAAATGATGATTTTTGCGTCATCTGAGGTTTCTTTCCAGACAAAAAACCCCCCAGAAATCTCTCATCTCAGGGGGACATGAGGGAGGGAAGCACGTCATTCAAATATACTACCGGGTTTCTACTGATACAAAGCTTAATGCTAATCGGTGAAGTAACCCTTTAAATTGCTTCAGTTGAAATTAGAAAGGAAAAGCATTGTAAAATATCAAAATTATATACTGACTGTGGATAATCATCAGTAAAGCTTAAATAAATTAAAGTCTAAATATAAATTCAGATAATAATTAATATTATAATAATCTGTTAGAACTTAAGTTTTGTGTGAGAAAAAAAAAATGCATTTACCCAGTCTGCGTGCCAGTCCAAAGTCAATTAGTTTGATTTTGCTGCCGGTCTTATTGACACACATGATGTTCTCAGGTTTGAGGTCCAGGTGGACGATGCCTTTCTTATGGATGAAATTTACTCCATCCACAATCTGAAGCATGTATTTGATCACCTCTCTCTCTGTCAGCTCAAAGTCCTCATCTATTATCCGCTCAAACAGTTCCCCTCCAGAGATCCTGAAGAACATCAAAGTTAGCCAATACACAAACAAGTTCAACTAAAAGGTTCAGTTGATCTATGAACGGTCCTTCATCAAGACACTTAAAGGGATAGTTTGCCAAAAAAAATTAATTCTGTCATCATTTACTCACCCTCAAGTTGTTCTAAACATGGATTAAGTTCTTTCTTCTGTTGAACATAAAGGAAGATATTTTGAATAATGTTGGTAACCTAACAGTTGCTGGTCCCTATTGACTTCCATAGTATAGAAGAAAAAGAAAGTACTATGAAAGTCAATGGGGACCAGAAAATGTTTGATTATGAACATTCTTTAAAATATCTTCCTTTGTGTTCAGGTTTAGAACAAATTGAGGGTGTGTAAATGATGACAAAACTTTCATTTTTGGATGAACTATCCCTTTAATATGGAATTATGGCAAAAATATATTACCTTACAGTCTGACATACAGTGGCATGAATGAGTTACAACAGCTTTCACTCTTCTGCGAAGGCTATTTAAAATATTATTAAGAGTTTCTGAGAGGAATGTTCGCCCATTCATCCAGTAGTGCATTTGTGAGGTCAGACACTAGATATTTCCATCCACCTATTTTTATGGGCATTTTGGAATATCACACAAAAACTGTGCATTAAAAATGTATGCGCTCAATGGAGTCAGATAAACGATTTATCCGATAAGAAAACGTGCACAAACTATGATGGGAATACATTTACCAAATAAATTCCTTGATGCATGGGACGGCATAACTGGACCAACCAGCAGACCGATCTCTTTGTACAGCATCTAAAATGCTATTTTGGTTGTTCTGAAATGCCTGAGCAAAGTCTGATGTCAAAGTGGTTCAGTAGAATTACCTAAAAAAGGAAGGAAAAGTTGGGACACTACAGCTCCAAAAATAAACAATTGTCTAACGAAAAGCCAATGGGTTCGAAATAAATATTATTCTATTTTTGGAGCTGTGGTGTGCCTACTTTTCCTTCCTTTTGTACAATTTGTTTGTGGTTGATTTTTGCCTTGTTAGATGTGCGCACTTTGTGTTGAATCAGTATAACTACCTATGACCAAACAGAAGTTATCCGCCTCCGAAAGCAAGTAACTTTATTGGCGTTTCATCTGTTAATTTATTATATACAAATTATTATATACAGTGGCTTCTCCTACTGCGGCAACATCCATTTTTCTTAGTGATATTTAGTGCCAGTTTATTAGGTGACAATTTTGTTCTCTTCGGGTCCCTGGATGGAAACAGTGCTTTATTCGCAAATGTGTTATGTGATATTCCAATGTTACACATAAGTTCACAACTTTGGATGGATACATAGCTACTGATGTTGGACCTCTTGGCATTGCACCTGTGGAAATGGGTCTGATTGGAACACCTGAATTCAATGATTAAGTGGTGTGTCCTAATACTTTTGGCCATATAGTGTGTCAAAATTTAAAAGGATTTATCTGTTGCTTCCTCATAAAATGGGGTCTGATCTTAATTCAAGACACAATTATAGACAAACACAGTCTGACTTGACTATTTAAGGGTTAGTTCACCCAAAAATAGAAATCAGCCCATGATTTACTCACCCTCAAGCCATAGGTGTAAATTACATTCTTCTTTCAGATGAATACAATCAGAGTTATATTAAAAAATGTCTTGGCTCTTCCAAGCTTTATAATGGCAGTGAATGGCTGTTTCTGTTTTGAAGTCCATAAAAATCTATCGATCATAAAAGCGCTCCACGCGGCTCCGACCTTCTGAAGCAAATTAATTTGTTTGTGTAAGAAAAATATCCATATTTAAAACTTTACAAACACTAACTTCCGCTAACTGTCGTACGCGCGCTCACGAGAGACTGCCGCTCCAGGGTATGACGTAGGGCACAGGCGTAGCGTAAGTTCCGGTGATGAATGCAGAAGCGCCGAGGATAGAGCAAAAACAAAACTTGGTTCTCGCCAGAACTAGTATATTCTCACCGGAGCGTCCTAACCTGGAACGCCAGTCTCTCGTGAATGCACATAATAGTTATTTTTCCTACACAAGCGCATCGTTTCACTTCAGAAGGCCTTTATTAACCCCCCGGAATTATATATGTGTAACATACAAATATATATAATTATAATTATATGTGTGGATTACGTTTATGATGGATAGATGCACTTTTATGGACTTCGAAACAGAAACAGCCATTCACTGCCATTATAAAGCTAGGAAGAGCTAGGACATATTCAAAAATAACTCTGATTTTATTCATCTGAAAGAAGAATGTCATATACACCTAGGATGACTTGAGGGTAAATCATGGGCTAATTTAAATTTTTGGGTGAACGATCCCTTTAAGCAAACTTTTTGATGACAGTGAGTAACCATTCAGTGCAGGGTGGATGAAATAAGAAGCTCTGTGTTATGACTTTTCCAATTGGAATCAGTTAAAGAGATGAGATTGGAAGTCTGGGTTGCACAGGTGCACTTCCCTCAAAGGGAAAGTTCACCCAAAAATGAAAATTCTGTCATCATTTACTCACCCTCAAGTTGTTCCAAACCTGTATGAGTTTCTTTGTTCTGCTGAACACAAAAGAAGATACTTGGAAGAATGTTTGTAACCAAGCAGATAGAGCAACCATTGACTGCCACAGTAGGGGAAAAAATACTATGGTTACAAACATTCTTCAAAATATCTTCTTTTGTGTTCAGCAGAACAAAGAAACTCATACAGGTTTGGAACAACTTGAGGGTGAGTAAATGAATTTTCATTTTTGGGTGAACTATCTCTTTAAAGACACACAAAGCCTAACAAATGTGGTCTTATTGAGAAAGATTGGTATCCATTAGTTTAATCAGACTGTGTTTGTCTGTTGTGAGTTAAATTAATTTCCAAGAAATCAATTGAGTAATCAATATTTTAGTCAGACATTTTCAAAGGTTTCATAACTTAATCTTGCCACTGTAACTTGACAATGACAGCGCCAAGTCATTTCTGTTATATACAGTAAATCAGCAATTCTTGGTGTAACATTCTGTTGTGAGTCGATTGCATGCTTGGTATATTTATTTTTCAGCAAACAACTGAGCCGTTGTAAGAACTAGAAAACAGTCCCATTTACACTCTCTAATCTAAGAACTGCAGTTAGAAGATTAAAGCTCATAAAACACGTTTACTTACATTTCCAGCACCATTACGATGTCTGTCTTTGCCTCAAAAGCGTCGACACACTGCACAAGCTTTGAGTGATGCAGGTCATTCATGATTGCAATTTCCTGCCTGACATTTTCTTTTTCTTTGGCAGAATATGCTTTTATGAATTTCCCAGCCCAAACCTTTTTAGTGGACTTTTCTATCAGTTTGAAAACAGTCCCGAATTTCCCTCTGAAAAGAAAAAGAAAGAAAAAAGACTGAATACTTTACAGGTTCCTTTATTGTACAATAATATCAAATTATTTACACCATTTTATTGATCTGCTGTCATACTCACGTGCCCAGTCGATCTTCCACATCATAGAGGTCCTTCACTTTTAAATCTGTCTTGATCGTCACATTTCTGTAGTCCAGTACCTTCTCTGTTTCTGTTGTGAAAAGAGAGGAAATAGATCCGTATTATTCTGGATTGGCTATCATTAGTCAACAGTTAGAAAAACCTCAGTAGATATGCTTTTTGAAAACCTTCCTTTACAGTTGTTCTCAGTTGCTTTGGCACATTTGTGTAAAATTATCTAAACTGTAAGTGAAATTGTCACAAGTCAAGGTCAAGTTGTGTTTTTGTCTTTGTGTGAGCCATACTGGTCAAAATGTTTAGATTTTTTTTCACCAAGGAAATATCTGTTATATACAAAAAAAAATATTTAAATTTCTTTACTTTTTCTCACACTGACTGCTTTCTATACTATATAAGAATGTCAGGTATGTCTAGCTGAATGCTCGTGTGTATCACACTGAGCTTTTATATACAGATTTCAAGAGTAGGTAACATTTTACAAAATCAATGATGTAGTACACAAAAACAAAATGGTTTACATTTGTATTTACACAGTACATTTTTGTAGAAAAGTTGTACATGAAAACTGAAATTTCACAGTTGCTTGTTCATTTTTACACACTATTATGTACGGTGGCCCAGTAGTGCACAACACAACAAAATGTAAAAAGCAAAAGATAAATTCACAACACAACAAAATCAAGCCACAACGAAATTAAGCCACAACAAAATGAAATCAAGCCACAACACAACGTAATCAAGCCACAACACAACGGAAATGCTCCCTATCACTAGGGGGCGCTCAAAGCATGGTAAAGTTAGTTTTCCTTGCCATTGTTCTATAGATTCGGCAGTCTTACAAAGATATCAATACTACGATCATTGTATATCGACATGAAATATTAATTCAAAATCACCTACATGCATTATAGCTGTATATTTATACTCGAGAATGCTTTGACCAGCTACCACGGCACATGATACCTAAGGGAACGTCTGCCAATTCCAACATGTGGTTCAAATTTATAATTTGTATTACATTGTATTAATTTGTCATTATTATTACCAATACAATATTACATATTACACCTTGCACAAGGAGGGCAAGACACAAAAGGTCATTGCAAAAGAGGCTGGCTGTTCACAGAGCTCTGTGTCCAAGCACATTAATAGAGAGGCGAAGGGAAGGAAAAGATGTGGTAGAAAAAGGGATAACCGCACCCTGGAGAGGATTGTGAAACAAAACCCGTTCAAAAATGTGGGGGAGATTCACAAAGAGTGGACTGGAGCTGGAGTCAGTGCTTCAAGAACCACTACGCACAGACGTATGCAAGACATGGGTTTCAGCTGTCGCATTCCTTGTGTCAAGCCACTCTTGAACAACAGACAGCATCAGAAGCGTCTCGCCTGTGCTAAAGACAAAAAGGAAAAAAAGTGGTCCAAAGTTATGTTCTCTGATGAAAGTAAATTTTGCATTTCTTTTGGAAATCAGGGTCCCAGAGTCTGGAGGAAGAGAGGAGAGGCACACAATCCACGTTGCTTGAGGTCCAGTGTAAAGTTTCCACAGTCAGTGATGGTTTGAGGTGCCATGTCATCTGCTGGTGTTGGTCCACTGTGTTTTGTAAGGTCCAAGGTCAACGCAGCTGTATACCAGGAAGTTTTAGAGCACTTTGTGCTTCCTGCTGCTGACCAACTTTATGGAGATGCAGATTTCATTTTCCAACAGGACTTGGCACCTGCACACAGTGCCAAAGCAACCAGTACCTGGTTTAAGGACCATGGTATCCCTGTTCTTAATTGGCCAGCAAACTCGCCCGACCTTAACCTCATAGAAAATCTATGGGGTATTGTGAAGAGGAAGATGCGATAAGCCAGACCCAACAATGCAGAAGAGCTGAAGGCCACTATCAGAGCAACCTGGGCTCTCATAACACCTGAGCAGTGCCACAGACTGATCGACTCCATGCCACGCCGCATTGCTGCAGTAATTCAGGCAAAAGGAGCCCCAACTAAGTATTGAGTGCTGTACATGCTCATACTTTTCATGTTCATACTTTTCAGTTGGCCAAGATTTCTAAAAATCCTTTCTTTGTATTGGTCTTAAGTAATATTCTAATTTTCTGAGATACTGAATTTGGGATTTTCCTTAGTTGTCAGTTATAATCATCAAAATTAAAAGAAATAAACATTTAAAAATATTAGTCTGTGAGTAATGAATGAATATAATATACACGTTTCACTTTTTGAATGGAATTACTGAAATAAATCAACTTTTTGATGATATTCTAATTATATGACCAGTACCTGTATAAGGTAGATCATCTATGCACATTCTAACAGCACAAAACTGAGAAGCATGTGTATTTTACGGCCTCAACCTCTCTGATTACTAGCATGAGAGAATCATCTTTTCAAATATACATCAGAAACCTGATGATTACAATTTTAAAATCTTGCAAGCATGACACATACCATCATCTGAGGGCTCGACTTCATCTTCCTTATTTTCTGTAAAATCAACAGATCAACATCAACAGTTTTTACAACATTTTAAACTTAAATAACTAAAGTTAACGGCGTAATCCATGCTTTTGTTCCTAATACAATACTACTGATGTCCACTAGATGGCGCTCACCCTCTTCAGCCTTCAGTCCCACCTGCACCGGCTCACACTCAGCACTAGGCTCCCCGACACCATAAATATTTACAGCTCTCACTCGAAACTTGTACTGTCTGTCTGGAAGCAGGTTCTGTACGTTATAAGAGGTGCTGTTACAGGACGCCAGATCTGTCCACTTCATGTCCACAGAGTTCCATATCTCCAGGTTGTAGGAATGGACAGCACAGCCCCCGTCATATGTCGGCCCATACCAGGACAGTGTGAGGCTGGACTTACGGATGTCTGAGACCGCTGGGACGCGGGCAGGGGGGTCAGGCTTATCTGCAAAAAACAGATCAAGATTAAAGCTGGAGAGACATTGGCATCCTAAAAATCACCAAAGAGGTCAGATTAACTACAAGTACACTACTTAACAGCTAGCATTGCAGCTCAGCAATGTGTTTTTGTAACAGAGAAAACAGACAATGTTCTATGATTATATTGTCTTTTTACTCTTTAAAGATGCACCTAATTCTACCTTCAAGTGGAATTACCGTAAATATGACTTCAGGGGGCATTCATGTGCAGCTTCCGAAAAGGAAACTCGCAATCATGCCAGGGAAACTCACAGATCATTTTGATACGAAGGGAACCAAACATTTTCAGCATGGCAGAGAAGAGTCTTTTTTCCAAATACAGCCAACTTGCTAGCACTTGTCATTTCAGTCATGTACATTTAAGGAATATATGTGACCATTTGATGCATACTGTACATTTTTTACTGAAATAAAGACAGGTATTTGAATTTTAAATGCACTATGTTGCCAAAAGTATTGGGACACCCCTCTAAATAATTGAAAATAGTTGTTCCAATCACTTCCATGGCCACGGGTGTATGCAATCAAGCAAATAGGCATGCAGACGCTTCTACAAACATTTGTGAAATAATGGGTCGCTCTCAGGAGCTCAGTGAATTCAAGCGTGGTACCCTGATAGGTTGCCGCCTGTGCAATAAGTTCATTCGTGAAATTTCCTCACAACTAAATATTGCACGGTCAACTGTTAGTGGTATTATAACAAAGTGGAAGCAATTGGGAACAACAGCAACTCAGTCACAAAGTGGTAGACCACGTAAAACCACAGAGAGGGGTCAGCGCATGCTGAGGTGTACAGTGCACAGCGCAGAAGTTGCCACACTTTCTGCAGTCAATAGCTACAGACCTCCAAACTTCGTGATGCCTTCATATTATCGCAAGAACAGTGTGTAGAGAGCTTCATAGCATGGGTTTCCATGGCCGAGCAGCTGCATCCAAGCCTTACATCACCAAGTGCAATGCAAAGCGTCAGATGCAGGGGTGTAAAGCACGCCGCCACTGGACTCTAGAGCAGTGGAGACATCTTCTCTGGAGTGACGAGTCACGTTTCTCTGTCTGGCAATCCGTTGAACGAGTCTGAGTTTGGTGGTTGCCAGGAGAATGCTACTTGCCTGACTTGCACTGCGCCAAGTGTAAAGTTTGGTGGAGGGGGGATTATGGTGTCCATATTACAGTGATTATCCATAATTTTACATTTCAGCTTTGAAGAAAGTGTCCATAGAAATAGGGCAGATCATTAAATGATTATTTTCAGAGGTGAAGACATTTTCTGCAAATGCTACTGATGATATGATATAATTGTATAGAAATTTCTGAATAAGGATTGTCCATGTCCATGTATGGTACAGAGATCTATGGGATTTTTTTCTTACAGTGTATATTTATTTTGTTACTGCACTATATTTTTCAAGTATCTGTCTGTACTTTATCAAAATATTTTTTATTTATTTTTAATTCACTAAATTTCAAAGCATAACTTTGAACTGCAAAAAATGTATATCTAGAGTTTTTGTTTTCCAGGACAAATATCTAAACATCCTTAAATCAAGATACATTTACTTGAGATGCAAAATGAAGAAATTAAGTCTTGTTTTCTGAGAATTTTAACAAAATGAAGTGAGTTTATGCTTAAAACAAGAACAAATATCTATCAGAAATTACTTTCTCTCAAACTTATAAGCTTTTTTTTTGTGTAAAATAAGTAAAAGAGTTATGGAGATCTGTTGGAAATTGTATTTCTAAACTTTAAAGTGTTGTAAATACAACGTATTGTGTGCTTAGACATTTACATGTATGTAGTATGTTCTTTTTAAATTTTTTATTTATTCCTTCAATTCTCTGTAAATGGTCTTAAAAAGGTCTTAAATTTACCTTCATTAAACCTGCAGAAACCCTGTCCTGGGTTGAACACGTTCTTGTGCTCAACCGCTCTGATTTTAAATAGTTTTTTATTTTTTATTTTATGTAAACATATTGGACAGACTAGAACGTATCCTGTGTGAAGGATCCTTATATTAGATAGCCTTTTACAGGGTTCCCTTCTTTTCCAAACTCAAATTTCCAAGCCTATCTGTAGATTTTTCAGACCTTTTAAAATAATTGGTTCATACAGCATTCTTTTTTAGCTTTATATTTGGTATATAAAGAATACAGTCATCTGTAAATATTTTTATTTTCTATTTTTTTCCAAATGGTTTTCTCGAGATGATATCAAGCGCTTAGAAGCCTAAAACGCCTTAACCTGTATTTTTCCATACTTATCCAGACCTGGAAATGAATCAAATCAAATTCCATACTATTCCAAACCACGTAAGAGCCCTGATTTTAAGGTATATTTTTGGGCTTCATCACATGTTGTAAAACTCCTGTACATATGTCCAGATGTTCAAGTGTTCACACTTACCGACTATAGTGAGGTTGAGTGCGGCCTGTCTCATGCCATAGCTGTTCCTGATCTCGATGGTGTAGCAGCCGCAGTGCTCCTGCTGTCCTTCTGTGATGGTCAGCTGACTGCTGCTGTCTGTGCTTGATACTGAGATGCCTTGACCTTCCTGAATCTGAAGAAGCAGAGGATGTGGATAACCAACATGAACACGGGTGCTTGTTTCAGGCGTAGGCTACTTCAAGTGTTCAGTTCAAATAATTTCAAGTGGAAAGTCAACTAACTGAAATAAATGGGAGTAATAAAAGTTTTTTTGTGTTTGAGCCATGTTTACAGAGGGGTAAGCCAGTGCTTACAATGTTTGGTTATTTAGGATAATGGCTGTTTTGGAAAAGCTGCCAACATAGAAAGCATTTTGGGAACCATGGCAACTCCCAATCCAAAAGCTATTAAACAGCAAAAACAATGTTCTACAACAATGCGTTTGTGTAAGAAAAATATCCATTTTAACCAAATTATCTAGCTTCCACCAGATCGCCTTCCGTATTCAACTTACGGAAAAAGTGTAGCGCCTCTCGCAGATTAAAACACTTACTTGTCTGACGACATTGCACACCAGTTAAGTTTTTTTCCGATCTGGCAAAATCTAGATATTTGACACTTTTATGATGGATATAGATGCACTTTTATGGACTTCAAAAACTAAACAACAATTCACTGCCATTATAAAGCTTGGAAGAGCCAGATCATTTTTTAATATTACTCTGATTGTGTTCGTCTGAAAGAAGAATGTCATATACACCTAAGATGACTTGAGGGTGAGTAAATCATGGGCTAATTTTCATATTTGGATGAACTATCCCTTTAAAGCATTTAAAATGGACTGGTGTGTGAATTACTGTGCCATCTGTGAGTTAAAGAATAAAACATTTGGAGTCTCTCTCTGGTTTCTACACATTAATATGTGAAATGTTTCTTACTGGTTTGCGGAACTTGAGCCAGGTGCAGCTGATGGGCAGCACTCCAGTGAAGTTACACAGCAGACTGACCTCTTGGCCCGCCAAGATCTTCATATCATCAGGAAACTGCAGGATCTGAGGAGGAGCACCTGACACACACAATCCAATTATACACAGAATTTAGGCTCCATTTATGTTCTCTGATTATCCATTCGCTCGCACAGGGGTTAGAAATGTATTGAAAATGCACAGCACACTGTGTAGAAAGAGAGAAATTTGATATATGTTCTGTTGCGACGATCATACTCTCAGTAGACCACCTGTGTTCCTCATGAAATACCAAATCACACGTGCTGACCCAGCTAATGCAATAGCTACATAATACACAAAATACATAAAATCAAATACTTTTTTTTTACATTACAGATTTTTTGGGAAACTAAAATTTAAATGCTTAAGGGTCTATTCCAGGATAAAACTTAATAGCATCTGCAATTTGCAGAAATGCGTAGCTAGTATTTTACTGAATTGACATAATCATGTTTATTACTAGAGCTTTACAATCTAAATCATAATTTTGAGGTTGGACTACTTTTTTAGGAGGAGGAACATGGTCATGCACTGCTGGTCTAAACAATCAGTGGTGTACATATAGACAGTTACAGCATGTCCCTTGCACTTCCTTGGTATGTTTGCCAGGTGAACCAAGCACAAAAAGAGGAGGGATTTATTTTTTAGCTTATGACATTCACTATTTTCCTATTCACTTATTTTTTTCGTGCATTTTGGAATATTGCATAAAATATTTTTTCTATGGAAATGCCAAAGTGCACATAAATTCTAAAAATGCACATACACACTCAATTGAGGCCGATAAATGTATCCAATAAGAAAACATGCACATAAACTACAGTGGAAAGAAATTAACTTAATTTATTAGTGAAGAGTCGATCAGGAATGATTTATTCATTTTAAATGAATCTTTATGACTCAGAGAGTGATTCGTTCATTTTGTGTTGCGACAGAAATGATTAGTTCACCTATCGAGTCTTCGGGTCTGAGTCGTTCGTTCTTTTGTCACGTGACGTGACAGCCGTATTGGATACAGAAATTAGTTAATGATTCCCAACCTTCCTTACAAACAAGCATGATCAACGTTTGCTTAAGTTGATGTGTTGGGGAATTTAGCTATTAACATGTAACATTTCAATTATATTCTGCTGAAATGAATTAAATGATTTGAAAAAAAGATTCATTCATTTTGCTTAACGAGACTCAAAGATCCGAGCAGGGCTGTCGCAAGTGGGGTGAAAGGTGGTCACAATTATAGGTACTAAATCCAGCAGTTATGCTATACATTTCCCTACTCTTATGAATCATTATAGTATATACATTTGTATGCCTGATAGTTTAAATGATAGCCACAAAAACATGCAAATTAGTTAAAGAAGTATTTCAAATCTCCTCTCTCTCTCTCTCTCTCCTCCTTAAAAAAATGGTTTAGTCTGATCGTTATTTCAGCTCAGTTAGCGACAAACAGTGACCCAGTAAAATCGCAAGTCCCACCCCAGCTAGTAAATAGAACCAATCATAGTTGGGGCTGCTCCGAGAACAGTTGAAATTAGTGGAAGTGAGAGAAAAATCTGCATACCAGTAACGCCATGAAAAGAAAAGGGAGGACAGGAAAATTGCTTAGGTCTATCAAAACGTTCTTTAACATTAAAGATCTTTTAGCGCACTGTAGGGAGTCAATTTGATGGGATGCCGTGCTCTGATCTTTTCGCTGCTCGATTTACTTTCGCGGGAATAGGACACTGCCCGCGCACTTCGGTACTGTCAACATCTCTGTATACCTGTGCTCAAAGTCCTCGTCTTTTTGCGATATTATATAGTTTGTTGGTTTGTATAACATGCAGAAAAATATGCGCGTCACACGGATTACAGACTTGCCGGCTGCTGATGTGATATTTATAAAAATAGCTAGGGCTGAGCGATATTGAAGAAAAATGCGGTATGTGATATCCTTGTTAAATAATGCGATATTCGATATTGCTTTAAGTGTGTAAAATCTATTTCTTTCTCCAACTGATATTGTTCACTTAAAGCATAACTGACTGTGTTTACATGAATACTCATCAAGACAGCCATTTTGACATAATTGTGTGTGTATTTGACAGTTCGAGTGTGTAACAAGACACGAAAAAAAAGAACAGCTTGTGCGCACGTTTCGGTGTGTGTGTCAGACAGCGCGAGACTGCAAGGAGTGGTTTTTCACAAGTTATTGTGTTTAATAACTCTTTTTAACGTCAAGCAAGTCACATAAGTAATAGTCGTGTACCCAGTCTATGCTCTGCTATATGCGTCAACCTAAAACGTACACATTTCCCAATGTTGAAGTAGCCTATTAAAATCATTCAGATATTGCGTACCCTTGCGATATGCATACTGCGATATGTACATTTGCGATATTTCGATAATTTCGATATATTGTGCAGCCCTAACAATAGCCTACTGTCAAGAAAATGTGAATACAACATCTATTGATGGATACCTTCTTTATTTAACAAAATAGCACATTATCTTCATCAAAAATGAAGACAGTGAGAAACTTAAGTCGTTTTATTTTACATTTGACTGCATCCATTTTCATTTCTGATTATTTATCTAATCTGTTAGACACCAGACTGACTGACTGGAACACATTTATAGGCCTATTATATTGCTGGTAAGCCTACTTAAAAAAGTTTATTTTATCCTATTATCAATTTCTTGTCTTTTGTTGTCTTGCATAATTGTTTGATGATTGTAAACAAAGTTATTAATCGCTCAATGGCATTCTTTGAGATTATATATATATATATATATATATATATATATATAGAGGCGCAAGTCATATATATATATATATATATATATATATATATATATACACACACACACATATATATACACATACAAATACAACTTTGTATAGGCTATAAAATAGGCTTCTTTATTCTTTATTATCATCATACTGAAATGCCTGAACCAAAGTCTGTCATCAGAATGATGTGGGTTTAAAATAGTTTTGTCTGCTCACTCTGAGGCGCAAGTCATTTATGATTGAGGAAAAAAAAGAGAATACAATTTTTTTTTTTTTTATGGCTTAACGGAGTGGCTTAATGTTTAAAAAAATATACTATGCGTCACCACCAATCTTAATTTTGGACCATGGTTTTAGCATTGATATAGTTAATTAGCTGGTTCAGTTGTATAACTTTGCAGGAAGGAAGAGTATTGGGCACTGCTATAACATATATTTTCTTTGGTTGTACAAACTGGGGGACAAAATTATTATCTGTTGATTATTATCAAAAAGCAGCATGTCTATTTAACAAAACAAAAAAAAACATGCAGATAATGACTGATTTGATCCTACCTTGTTTACCCAGTGTTTTGGGTGGGGGTTTCTTTATTTTGGCCTCACCTGAAGTGAAAGACAGATATCACAAAGTAAATTATCAGATATCACATCACTTTCAGTTAACACAGAGAAAATAGGCACAACATACAACCTCAGTCCAGAGAACTGATCATAAAACATCAGCCAATACATTAGAATTTTCCCATGTAAGTGATTTCCTACCAGGGCCGGCCCATGGCATAGGCAGAATAGGCAAATGCTAGGGGCGCCACTCATCCATAGGGGCGCCAAAATGTATTACTGATACTATTTTATTCATATTCATTTGAAATATTACCAAATAAAGCGCAAAAAAACTTAACTAAGTCCCTGCATCTTCCCGGTCCGCCTCATCAATCTCCCCCACCGAGCTTGAAGTGCGTCAGAAATATAACACATGATCAGTTTAACTTATGGAATTTGTTGTGTCGCGTCGCCTCTCGCCGCATCTAATATAGACAGGATTGCTTTCATTTTTTAGGGTGCTTGGCCGCTCGCTCCAGGTGTAGACACGGTGAAAGTTGCCTGATAGTTTATGACGGATGGCCGAATTGTTGTGTCAAAAAAGACAGAAGCCCTCTGATGCAGGCAAGATAAGGGAAACACTGCAAAAGTGCTCTTCTTATTTAGTATTTTTGTCTTGTTTCTAGTCTAAATATCAAAAAAAATCTTAAATCAAGATGCATTTACTAGATAAGTAAATTTATATTTTGTCTTAAAACAAGCTAAATTATCTGCCAATGGGGTGAGAAAAATAATTTTGTTTCTGATTGAAAGCTTGTTTCTTGTTTCTATCCCAAACAGAAATAAGATAATTCTTCTCACCCCATTTGGCAGATAATTTTGCTTGTTTTAAGCAAAAACTCACTTCATTTGGATTTTTTTCCCCCAGAAAACAAGGAAAAATATAATGTCATACTAGTAAATACATCTTGATTTCAGAATTTAATATTTGGAAACAAGAAAAAAAATACTAAATTTTTTGCAGTGTAAAGACAGAGGTAGGCTAATGAATGACCAGTTTATCTAAATGCATAGTAGTAAAATACTAATGTACGCTAATTAATTCCAGTTTTATATATACACAAGCAGCCGTTCTGGGTTCTCCAGAGGCCACAGACAGTGTGGTTTTATAAAAAAAAAAAAAAAAAAATCATGTAATATCACTTTTTTAATAGCCTAATGTTTTTATTCTGCCGTTGTGCAGTTTTAAGGGGACATATGGCAATTTTAAAATGTATTTGCCCAAATTAGTAATGATATTTATATACAGGTTTATTTAAAATAGCAACATTTTATGTAAATTTCACATTAAATATCTAAATTTCTCAGTTTAATTCATGGTGAAAACATGAATGTGCATAGTTTAGTGGAAGATTGCTGCCATCTACTGGAAAACAAACACTTTTGCTAGTTCTCAATAGTTTGTGCATGAATGCAGATGCACTCTTGCTATTTTTGTTTAGGCTGTAATGTGGCGTAGGTGCTATTTTTGTATAGTTTAACTATCATCAGCCTTTAAATGTTTTTTAATAATAATAATAATGTCATGAACATAATGATGGGGTAGAATGGACTGGACATCATATAAAACAACAATAAAATAAAATAAAAAACAATGCATTACAAAAATAAAACAGTACCAGTGTTTCCACAACTTAGACTGAAAACATGTAGTGCTAAACCTTGATACAAGGGGCACCAAGTAAAATCTTGCCTAGGGCAGCAAATTGGTCAGGGCCGGCCCTGTTTCCTACTGTAGTTGTGCTTGTCTCTCGTATCACATTCTCTTTCTTCTCACACAATACATTTCAAAATCAACTTCAATTGCATGTCCATTGCACATTTTTTTTGATTATGTTATAGGTTATTAATTAGCTGGCTGTTCATTATCCCTTACTTACCAAAATGGTTTAGTTGATATACATTAAAGTTTCAAGACACACGCACACACACGTTGGGATGCCATGTTTCATGGGAACATTCCATAGACATTATTATTTTTATACTGTAGAAACTGTATATTCTTTCCCTAAAAAAACTATGCATCACAGAAAGCTTTCTGCTTTTTTACATGAAAATGTCCCCATAAGAACAGGATTGTGTAGGGACTCTCCATAGACATGATGGTTTTTATACTGTACAAACTGTATATTCTCTCCTCTTAAACTAACCCTATCCCTACCCTTCACACAAAACTTTATATTTTCAAAATAACTCATTCTGTATGATTTATAAGCTTGTTTCCTCATGGGGACCTCAATTTAGTTGAGTCTGAGTCTCCATGAGTCTGAGTGCATTCAGGTTGAAGTCCTTCACCAGGATAGAAAAAAATGAACACACACAGACACACACACGTTAACATCGACCACCAGCTCTACTCACAGAATCTAATCTATTTGAGAGAACATGCACTCTCACGTTTACAAAATGGTAAAAGGGAGGGCAGAATGAGAGGAAAGGAGAGATATTTTTTCTCTGGATATACTAGGAGAGATCAGCTGCTAAGGTTCTTTGCTCTTCTCCTTTTTTGGTCATACTAAAAATATCCCCAACAAGAATCCAGGAAATCGCTTTTGCCATTATTTATTTTACATCTGATCGCTGTCATGAAACAATGTGATGGCAAAGCCAACAAACACAAGCCTAGAGCTGCAGCGAGCGGTAGCAATGAACCTATTCTGATCTGAAGCAATGTCAAACTTCGGAGGAGTTTTTCTGTCGGTTGTAAGACATTCCAATCTCATCCCTCTCTGAGAGGCCATTCTCTCATTCCTCTCTCCTTTTCTCTGTAGCTGTGAAAATGAAAACATCCTCTTTCCAATACAAAACTATTTTAGTTTCTGGCTCAAATCTGACTTTCATTGAGCTTTCACCTGAGTCCCTTGGACAAAACACATCTCAAACTGAGTTTATAAATAGAGATTATAATGAAGCTGATCAGATATTCCTAACTTTACTTTCATTATAAATCAATTGTGGCAGTAACATATGCATAGAACCTTCAACCCCTAACTAAATCTCACGCAAGATCAGTATGACCTGCTATAACTTGTGAAATTTTAGGACTGTAAAGTCAACATGATCTTGAGTTATAGTTTTAGCACGTTGGCCACTAAATTCACACAAAAAAATGTCTAAATTTCATTGCATTAGATTTAAAAAAATTTTTTTACCAAGTGGCATCTCTGAACAAATATTTGTTTGTTTTTTTCCCAGAAAAAAAAAAAAAAACTTTTAGCCACAGCCTCTCTTAACCAATTAGTCTCAAGGTCATTTTAAGTGGATGCATGAAGTCAGTTCTCCTCAAGTTCACACAAAGTTTGACACCCAGAAAGTGTCCAGGACTTTTTGGGCCCTATTTTAACGATCTGAGCACATGGTCTGAAGCGCATGGCACAGCTGCACTTAGGGTGTGTTCGAAACCACTTTTGCTAGTTTAACGACAAGAAAAAAACGGTCTGTGCACCAGGGGCATGGTCCAAAAGGGTTGTACCAGGTCTCTTAATAAGTCATGGGTGTGTTTTGGGCGTAACGTGCAATAAACCAATCAGAGTCTCATTTTTGTGCTTACACCATGGCAGATTCACTATTTACATGGCGGAATTTGTGATGCTTTCCTTTTATTTTAATATTTTAAAATGTTTGTGTGCTGTTGCTCCCTATGTGTGTTATAAGCAGAGTGTACGCTCGTTGCGCACCTGTCTATAGGCACATATTACTAAAGCGGCAGTTAAATAACACAAAAATTACTGCGCAGTCGGTTTCTCACAATAGCAACGCGCCAACAATGCGCCTGAACACATCTCGTTTTCAGACCAGCACGCCCATGGGTGAACAGATGGGCGCGAGTGCATTTGCTATTTAAACAACGTGGTGCTAGACGTGAAAATGATAACTGCGTTGGGATGAAACTAGCAAAAAACATTTGCCTGGCGTCGCATTGCGCCGGGTGTATGATAGGGCCCAGAGTCTTTCTTTTGAACAATATATTAAATTTCTCCTATTTTCAAAACCTTTTTCTATTATTATTTTGTAAAATGTTTTGGTGGAAATGTGTACTTGTCTTTCAAATAAATGCGACGTTTGCATGTTTTGATATAATTTGATATAATTGTATAATTTTATCGTGGCTTGAGACTCCAAATATACTTTTTGGGCCCATTGTATATTTTTTGTATGTTTGCATAGACAGCTAAAATGTAAGCATTTTACATATAAACAAATTTAGAGATGTTTAGATACGTAGAATATTGGAATAACTGAATTCAATAAGTTAATTTTATTGTTAAAAAAAGATATTAATTAAATATGTTCACAATATGCCATCACCTTTATTCAGCACAGTTAACAACATAGTGCAAATATATTTATAATATAAATATAATATAAAGCATTCACAAAATAATTGCATTTTTAAATCTGTGCACATGAAAATGAAAACCTAGATGCTATCAGTACATCCATACTATACATTTCAGCTTTTGTCCAAAATACTACTAAGATTTAGACTGGGTAAACCCAGCCCGATCTGCCGGCGATTTGATTTTGCCCCGCAGCTCAGGCTGGAAACCTGTACATATTTCTATCCTGCTTCAGTTACAAATTTGCGGGGCCCAATCACAAACCGGCTTATCCGCCTGGCGCGCTATTGGCGGGTTTAACACGATGACGGATAGAGACATTGGTCTGATTGGTTGAAGGACTATCCAATTGCGGACAGAGTCATTTGAACTATGCTCGTTGATCACGCCTCTTGTGCAGTAGAAAATACAGAGCCGACTCCCCAGATCAATGTTCAATCTTAAAAGATTGAGCTTGGTCTGGTGATAGCCAGAAAAAATAAGATTAGGCTAGTTGAAGAATAATTAATAGGATCTTTATCTGGGGAGAGCCTAATAAAAGAAAAAAATTATATATATTGAGTTTACTCGTTTATTAGGCTACTAACATAACATTACCATAACCTCAGGCATGCAGAGTATGTAAGAACTTCTTCTTTTGCACATTTACTGTATGACATTGGCTGTTGAATTAAACATTTTGGGAACATGCATGTTCACAATGTCCTAACAAACAATAAACATACAGATAAAAAAAAAAAACATACAGCCTTTATTTGAAGTTGCCTTGGTAAGAAAGCATATTCTTTGAACATAAATGTAAACCACAGGTTTATTAGACAAATGAGTAAAGATCAGAGCAAAGGCTTTAGGATACCCCTAAAACATCCCACAGACACACACGGGACATCCCTTCCATGTTTCATAATATTTAGTCTTTAGGCCACAGGATCAAAAGTATCTGTTTAAAGGCCTGACAACCTGAAGACACTTAGAAAACAGATAATCTCTGCCCTCCACTGCATCAACAAATCACCCAATATAACAACCACTTCACACTGTCAACCACTGCAGAAGATAACCAGACAAAAGGAAAGACAGAAAACAGGAAACAGATCACTGTGTCTCTCTTGAAAGTGAAGTGACGTGTGGCCAAGTATGGTGACCCATACTTGTGCTCTGCATTTAACCCATCCAAGTGCACACACACAGTAGTGAACAACACACACACCTGGAGCAGTGGGCAGACATATTGCTGCGGCACCCGGGGAGCAATTGGGGGTTCGGTGCCTTGCTCAAGGGTCACCTCAGTCGTGGTATTGAGGGTGGAGGAGAGCGCTGGTATTCATTCCCCCCACCGACAATTCCTGCCGGACCTGAGACTCGAACCCGCAACCTTTGGGCAAGTCCGACTCTCTAACCATTAGGCCACGACAGCCCCCAACAAACATTGCTTCATTGCTTGAAACATTCAAACATTGCTTCATCATTTTATAAATGATCGGGAAAAAAACAAGTAAATTATTGTAATCACTGAAACATCTACATGTATTGTATGTAGAGACATAATAGAAATTAGAATTTAAAAGTCCTGCATAAAATATGACATGGCAATTAGCTGAACTTTAAAGTGCTTTTTTGACCCACTTAGTTAAGACTTAAGTACATATTTATTAGGGGTGGGGGAAAAAATTTGATACAGCATAGTATCGCAATATTTTGTGTGGTGATATTGTATCGATACAAGGACGGCAAGTATCAATATTTTCAGGAACTGAATTTCAGCTCGTATTGTGCAAAATGTGCCCGTAAGCTTCGTGCTTAAAACCTAGATTTTTTTATTGTAGTAAAAATCATTTAGTTCAGTTAGAGAACAGACACTAAAATTAAAAACGTGCCGTGTGAGCCAAACGAGAGTCGCAGCACAGACCAGCAGCAGGAGTCAGATTTCATTTATCAGAGAGCGAGGAGCTGAATGGTCAAGACAACGGATGGTGGAAGATTTGGTTTCAAAGCGAAATGTTAAAGCGCCTATTTAAGTGAGTTTGTCATTGTACTGTTTTGTTGTTGTGTTTTTCATTAAGAATGACAACAAACCCACAATTCAAGTAATTGCCGCCCTCAAATTGGTGCTAATTCTAAAGTGAAAGTAAAATGTGCATGGCCATTCATAATGCAATACTCCGCATATCCCAATTATTTTTTTTAAAAATCACAATAATATTGTATCGTGGCTTAAGTATCATGATAATATCGCATCGTGGGGGCCTCTGGTGATTCCCACCCCTAATATTTATATGTAATTTCATAATTACCTTGTCTATTGTTTTTGGTTAAAGTGTACTGTCAAATGTACAATACTGACAGTAATTTATGTTGTACTAAAATGTTGTTTAATGTAATTTCTCTTGAAACTTGTAAGTCATTTATTTAAATACAGTGAGCAAAAGAAGTATTCGAATACCCTGCTATTTTGCAAGTTCTCCCACTTAGAAATCATGGAGGGGTCTGAAATTGTCATCGTAGGTGCATGTCCAATGTGAGAGACATAATCTAAAAAAAAAATATCCACAAATCACAATGTATGATTTTTTACCTATTTATTTGTATGATACAGCTGCAAATAAGTATTTGAACACCTGAGAAAATCAATGTTAATATTTGGTACAGTAGCCTTTGTTTGCAATTACAGAGGTCAAACGTTTCCTGTAGTTTTTCACCAGGTTTGCACACAAGGAGGGATTTTGGCCCACTCCTCCACACAGATCTTCTCTAGATCAGTCAGGTTTCTGGCCTGTCGCTGAGTAACACGGAGTTTGAGCTCCCTCCAAAGATTCTCTATTGGGTTTAGGTCTGGAGACTGGCTGGGCCACGGCAGAACCTTATCCTGGCTGTGTGCTTCGGGTCATTGTCATGTTGGAAGACCCAGCCTCGACCCATCTTCAATGCTCTAACTGAGGGAAGGAGGTTGTTCCCCAAAATATCTCAATACATGGCCCCGGTCATCCTCTTCTTAATACAGTGCAGTCGTCCTGTCCCATGTGCAGAAAAACACCCCCAAAGCATGATGCTACCACCCCCATGCTTCACTGTAGGGATGGTGTTCTTGGGATGGTACTCATCATTCTTCTTCCTCCAAACACATTTAGTGGAATTATGAGCAAAAAGTTCTATTTTGGTCTCATCTGACCACATGACTTTCTCCCATGACTCCTCTGGATCATCCAAATGGTCATTGGCAAACTTAAGACGGGCCTTGACATGTGCTGGTTTAAGCAGGGGAACCTTCCGTGCAATGCATGATTTCAAACCATGACGTCTTAGTGTATTACCAACAGTAACCTTGGAAACGGTGGTCCCAGCTCTTTTCAGGTCATTGACCAGCTCCTCCTGTGTAGTTCTGGGCTGATTTCTCACCTTTCTTAGGATTATTGAGACCCCACGAGGTGAGATCTTGCATGGAGCCCCAGTCCGAGGGAGACTGACAGTCATGTTTAGCTTCTTCCATTTTCTAATGATTGCTCCAACAGTGGACCTTTTTTCCCCAAGCTGCTTGGCAATTTCCCCGTAGCCCTTTCCAGCCTTGTGGAGGTGTACAATTTTGTCTCTAGTGTCTTTGGACAGCTCTTTGGTCTTGGCCATGTTAGTAGTTGGATGCTTACTGATTGTATGGGGTGGACAGGTGTCTTTATGCAGCTAACGACCTCAAACAGCTGCATCTAATTTAGGATAATAAATGAAGTGGAGGTGGACATTTTAAAGGCAGACTAACAGGTCTTTGAGGGTCAGAATTCTAGCTGATAGACAGGTGTTCAAATACTTATTTGCATCTGTATCATACAAATAAATAGTTAAAACAATCATATATTGTGATTTCTGGATTTTTTATTTTTTTTTATTTTGTCTCTCACAGTGGACATGCACCTACGATGACAATTTCAGACCCCTCCATGATTTCCAAGTGGGAGAACTTGCAAAATAGCAGGGTGTTCAAATACTTATTTTCCTCACTGTATATGGTCGGTGCCTTTAACTGCTATGTACTTATGTAAAAAAAAATCAATGTGATGCAATGTATTTATTGTGTTCATGTATTGCAAAATTCTTGTGATGCTATTGAGCACAGTATACTACAAGTACAATTAAGCACACTTCTTTATGTGTACAGAAACCTATGATTATTAAAAAGACTATATTAAAAAATGAATGAGATCAAAATAAATAATAATTTATCACAGTTACATAATTTATAGCGCTTACAGCAAACAATGACAAACATTTTTTTCTATCTTTTCAGAATGACTGAATTTGATGCATGCCAAAGTATTTGTACCATATACATACGGGGTGACAAGAGTTACACGGCAAAGTTTAATATTTAGTTAGTTTAAGGCTTCACCTCTAACAGTGATGCTTTCCTAACAAGCATAACTAATAACATAGAGATACAAATATTAGCAATTAGGACAGAGGAATGGAACAAGCATGACGTAAGTTGCAGTGGTTGTTCCTGAACTGGTCATGAAAGTCCTTGAGGACACCAATTGGGTTAAATTTCCACCAGCAATTCAGAGGTGCTTTGGAGGTTAGAATTTTCCATCATCTAAAACACCACTGCTTATTTGTACAGCTTCGTGATTTTTTAATCACAGATTTTCCATGACTGCTAACAACTCAATGACTCAATGTAACCCCTATAATGGAGGACCTGCCTAAACCTTCAGTTGCTCCATAATCACTCTCAATCACTCTCACTCTCAATATTGTCAGCCTTGTTGAAGTGGAACTGTACAACATTGAAAGCATATTTGCATGCGTTCAGTGCTGCTACAAATGCACTGCTGCATCTCACCTTTGTGGAATCTGGTTCTGCAGATCCATGCACAACAACTGCATGTGCATTATAACATAAATGCATGCAGGAACATTATGGGCCATACACCCGGCGTAATGTGACGCCAGGCGCGACTCAAGTGTTTTTTGCTAGTTTTAACCCGATGCAGTCATCATCTTCACGTCCAGCACCATGTTGTTTAAATAGAAAATGCACTCTAAATAAAAACAAAAGGATTCCTTTCTGGAAAAGCATTCAGTCTTTCTGATTGCAAATTACGCCATGTAAATAGCGAATCCGCCATTGTGCAAGCGCAACTGGCTTTTAAAGGGAATGGGAGATGAGACTTTGATTGGTTTATTGCACGTCACGCCCAAAACACATTCATGACTCATTAAGAGACCAGGTACAATCCTTTTGGACCATGCGCCTGGCACGCCGACAGTTTCTTTCCATTGTTAAACTAGCATAAGTGGATTCGGAACCGCCTTAAGTGCACCTGTGCCATGCGCTCAGATCGTTAAAATAGGGCCATAGCCTATATAAGCATAACTTCTAAATTCAGTTCTTATTTTTGAATATAGTTTCCCTATAAATAAGTAAAATCCACTGACCCTCTGAAACAAAGCATCAAACTTGACTCATTGACTAATGTTTAACTCTTTGACAGAGTTCATATTAAAGCTGTGAAATTAGGGCTCATCATAACTGTGTTCCAAATCTAGTGAACTTCATTGTCTACTGTCTACACAGAAAACAATTTCATAATGCAGCATATACCCCAAATGAAACATCGTAAGTGACTGATTTGAAACACTAGATAGCAGGTGCATTAACACTAACTCAAATGTGCCAACCAAACATACTCACAAATAATTTGGATAGACTTTGACTTATAACACGTTATAACACAAAACTCTAAAGGCTCTTTCATATGGCTTGCACGTACGTATGTGCAAGCATCATTCAACACTTTAACATGCACGTTAAATCACAGAAAATGTCATGGAAGGGTGATTTCCTTTTTCTCAGCAAAATTGTCCTGTAACCTTTGAGAAAACCTTTGCAAATATATCTTACTTGTCTCACTTCTCCTTTCTTTTGAGAATAAATAAAGACAAATGGGACATTTCTGTTAAGAGATGAGTGCACATATCAACAGTCTCAGTTTCAGCCATTTCGAAAGATACAGCATACTGTGGAAAACATAACAGTCTGCTAAAAGAGTAGGCGAAAAGTAGACACACAAGTATACAAAAGCTTCACAAAACATTCTGAAGAATGTCAGGCATGTTAAAAACATCGATGTTAGAAAACTCATACAACACTCCTCGTGGTCCGGAGAGTGAGAGAGAGTCTTGACTGAGTCCATACATGGAAATCCATGTGGGTTTTGCCAAGCAGTCATGCAGTAAAAGTCATGATCTCTCTTGCTCCACTGTCAGAAATCTCCTTTTATTCTCTCTTTATATCTCTAAAACACACTTTTGTTCACCCCTCATTCTCCTTCTTGCTCACTGAGTTTGTTTAACATTAAAAATCAGTCAAAGTCAGCTATCCAGCAGCCTTGTCAAACAACTCATCTGATGAAGAGTGTGAGAAGTGAACAACTGGTTCACCAGTGATCTCCTCTAGTGTTTGTCCTGTGTTTTGCTCCTCTATAACATCTCATACTATACTACAACTTTGCAGAAAATTGCATAATTCACTCCATTTAACCTTATCAGAAATCAAATGGAGTGCTTCCTGTTAGCTTTTAGATCAGTGACCTTTCTTTCTTTCTCTCTTAGAAAGTGATATATCCCAAGTGATATTGTCCACAAAAGCTACAAGCAACCTAAAAGTATGTGTGTGAGTATGTGTGTGTTTTTGTGTATGCATGTACGCGCACTGCAGTGGGAAAGGTTCACATCTCCCACGCCACTCCATATTGGGATATAAAAAAGGAAGTACATATTTTGGAAACTCACTCTCTGTGGTCGGGGTAGAGGGCTTCCTGCTCCGCTTATCAGCTGTTGTGGAGACACTGGGATCTGATCACAGACAGACAGAGAGAATACAGAAATAAATACAGAGAGCAAAATTAGGATCAAATTCATGTGACCCTCCTGAAATCAGCATATTATGCCCCTTCTTCAACAAAAATGTCCTAAAATATTTAAACTAATTAATCATTTTGAGAGTTTATTGGCATTCTATTAGTGCAACTTATTGCCAAGACCAAGACAAAGGTCAAAAAGTCAAACCTGAAGTTAAAAAGTGGAATTTAGTAGTAAAAATAGCAGAGGCCACTTTAAGAGAAGCTGTGTTAGATGTTAATGCAAGTAAATGATAACTTTAAAGCACTTAAACTATACTAACATGTCACAATTTAAAATGATATTTTTTCCAGGTGTAGGTATTTCTCTTTTGTCACCGTTAAGCAGGAAAATTATGTCTAGAGTCAGCTGTAATGACATGTTCTGTAAAATAAGAGAAAGAGATATCTAGAGATGGCTGTAAGGACATGTCCTGTAAAGCAGGACACAGAGATCTAGAGAAGCTTTAGGGACATGCCCAGTAAATCAGGATTCTGGGTATGGCTTAAGGAACCTATCCTTTAAAGTGCGACAGAGAGATCTATGAACAGCTGTAAAGACGTGTCCTGGAAACCAGAACATAGAGAAAGAGACAGCAGTATGGACATGTCCTTTAGTTGGGATGGAGAGATCAAGAGATAACTGCAAGGATATGTCACAGAGATCTATAGATGGATGTCAGAAACAGTACAAATTAATCTACAGTGGATGAAAGGGAAAGGATATTATAAGTTGGACACAAATTACATAAGGTATTTGACTTGTCCTGTTAAGCAGAACAGAGACGACTGTAGAGTCAAGTCTTGAAAAGCAGGGCAAAATTATTATAAACAGCTGTAAGGACATGTCCTGGAAAGCAAAACAGTGAGTATAAAGAGCTGTAGGGCCATGTCCATTAGTTAGGACAGAGAAATCTAGAGATGACTCTTGAGACATGTCCTGTAAAGCAAAGCAGAAACAAAAGATCACTGTTAGAATGTTATTCTGGACAAATGGATCTAAATAAATGGTTGTGGGAAGATTTCCTTTAAAGCAAGACAGAGATCTAGAGATGGCTGACAGGATATGTCTTTTAAAACTTGACAGAAAGGTCTAGAAATGGCTTTATTGACATGTCTTGTTAAGTAGGATAAATATATCCAAAGACAGCTAAACAAGTGGAAAAGAGAGATCCATAAATGGTTGTAAAGACATGTCCTGGAAACCATAAAAGAGAGAAAGAGACTTGTCCTTTAATCAGGACAGAGGGATCTGCAGGGACATGTCCAGCAAAGCAGGACACAGAAATCTAGAGACAGTCATTGGTACATGACCTGTAAATTCAAAAAGAGATCCAGAGATTATAGTCAAAACGTGTTATGTAGGTCATAGAGATTTAGAACCAGCTGTAAAGACATCCTACAAAGCAAAACGAGGAGATCTGAGGACATGCAAGGGACGCAATGCAGCCTGATCTGGTCAGTAATCACCGGAAGCTGCAGAGACTCTAGGGAGGGAGACATACTGCCCAGCCCAAAACAGACAGACTCAAACCATAATATTCTCAAAGAACCCAGTGTTTTGACATAATTCTCTAGTCGAGAGGGAAGTAATTGTTTGTGTTGAACAATTCAAGACATTGAATTGTAAAAAAAAAACAAACATACAAACTACATTCTTGCACTACACCTCATCTCATCTCTCAGAGAGCCTTTTTAGTTCCATAGAGTAGATACAGGAAAATCATGCAGCAAACACCTTTATTGTACTGATGTGTAATAAGATATACTCACCGTCCACTAGGACCATACAGGAACATTCTGCCTTTCCCTCATTGGTCTCTGCCCTGCACACATATTGCCCCTCATCCTCAGGTAGAGCTTTATCAATGGACAGAGAGCACTGACCACCTGCTCACACACACACACACACACACACACACACACACACACACACACACACACACACACACACACACACACGCACACACACACACGCACACACACACGCAATAAACAGTTATGCAGAGGGTTGAAGAAGAACCTTCTCTTACAGGAAAGTCAACCTATACTGACAATAACTGCTGCTCAATTACCACAGAAATCATTTGGATTTGTCCCTTGACAATAAAAATTGTTGTGATCTATAATTGATATCTATGGAGTAAATGTGCAATGACAGATGCAATTTGGTACTTCTAAACATGCATTTAACCCGGAATATTCCTGCAAACCACACATGCATATTCAATCAGATATTCTTGAAATACACAGGTTAACTTGTATTTGTCACTACATTTATATACTTGAGCCAGATTAAGTCTTTGTGAAACATATATATCCTTTTTTTTTTAAATAGCATGGTATTAAGGACACAGGTGGCCAAGCCACAGTGATACATCCCTCACTGCACGTCATCACACTACAATACTTTTCTCTCTTGAATATCATTACTGAAGGATCTAATGCATCATGAAACATCTTAAATAAACTTCATCCAATCACACTCCTGCCGAGTGTCATGTTACCACTGTTTAATGACAATTATGTAACAGTTACTTCCTGTCCTCTTGTCTGATTGGATAAGTGGCGTTCTAAGAGTGCTCATCTATGTTTGTGGTGTTTCAGCCAACCATTGTGTTTCTCGGCAGAACATAAAGTTGGTCCAGCGTTGGCTTCATTTGGAACTGTTTATTTGGAACTGTAATGTCAGGTACTCGATATTAACTTTTTGTTTAGAGAACTGTTGTATAAAATGAATATCACACTGTGATTACCTCTGGTCTGCTGATGCTTGAAACGTACACATGCATATAACGTAATAGAGCACCAGACAAACGCCACAATGCCAAACATTATCCATGATAGATTGCAACAAATTAGTCCTCTTACTTGGGTAATTTTAAATTGTAAATGCAACACTGACCCTCATTAGTAATAATGATGAATTTGGATGGTTTGATGAGTTTTCCATCAAGCGTCCATGTCACTTTAGCAGGAGACTCGGATGAAAGTTGGCACTGTAGATGCAAACGTTCCCCATCCAATACCGTCATGTCACTCAGTTTCTGTGTAAAAGTGGGCTCTTTTTTCCCAACTGCCTTTGTTTTCTCTTTTATCTCTGCATCCACACAATTCACATAATTTTCCTTTTCTCTGGTGTCTTTATCACCTTGGCTTTCTCCATTCCTGTCCTGGCTTGGTTGTTTTTTCTTGTTGCCTAACACTGATCTGAAGTCAACAGCTTCATTTTTGTTAGGTTGTGTTTTCACTAAGGATCCAGGACCAGGTTTCGGGCCTTGGGTTCCTTTCTTTCCCAGCACTGCTCTGAAGTCCACCTGCTGTGGAGTGTTGACTTTACGTTCCTCTTCCGTCTGCGTCTTGGGCTTGATCTGCCGTTGGAGGTTCCCCCTGAAGTCCATCTGCTCGGCCGTGATCTCTTTCAGGTCTTCCTCGGAGACGCTCTTAGTGTTGACCTTGCGGCCGAGCACAGTTCGGAAGTCAATCTGTTCGGCCTCCTGTTGTCGGATTTGGTCTTCTCGATGCTCCTTTGTCTCTACACGCCGTTTGAGAAGCCCAAGGGTGGCACACCCCTCCTCTTCTTCCTGATCTGTCCGACTGTTGTGTTCCCAGAGTGGATCAGAGCGCGACGTTGCAGGGCTGGGAGTCTCTGGATGTCCTCCCCTGCCTGGTGCAGTCCTCTCCACCCCGCGGCTGCCACAGGAAGAGTAGAGTGAAAAAAAATACAGAGATGTTTAAAGCCCCAGCTAGCTCAGCCCACACTGGAGAGCAGCTTAATCAAGGGTAGAGTTAGTTCAACACGACAGAGTTGCATCAGAGATGACTTCAGAAGCCTTATAGGGAAATGAGACCAGAATGGGGCCCCTAAACTAACCCACACTCCTCTTTAGACAACAGCACAGCTGAGTGAGGAAGCATAAACAGAGCATTTGGTTATATAGAGATATTCTGTGGATTTAGTGCAGGGGGTTAAGGGGCAAGGGCTGTAAATATAGCTTCGGGCTGAAGAGAGCAAGAATAGAAGGAGAACGTACTGCTTATGAGAATCATCACCAGACAACATGGGGTCCTCGCTGACGTGCAGAGTGGCCACTGACCTGCACTCTCCTACTTTATTCCTGAGAGCAACAGAAGATTTATGAACGCTGAAAATCTTTTATGGTAAAATGCAGAATTGAAAAAGTAAACGAGGAACCAATAAAACAACATTTCCTGATATAACAATGTCGCCATGCATGTAATTAAATGTGTGGATCTCATGTAACAAATTGACAATACTACCGTGATGTATCAATACTTCAGAATTTAAATAGTTATATTTAAAATAATATTATTATTTTCATAGTTATATTATTTCATTAATTTTGTTACCTACAATATTTTATGGTCATTAGAATTTGAAGAGAATATTTGATATTTTGATTAATATAATGACAATGCAATTTTTGTATATATTTTTATGGGTAAAATGTCATTTTCACATCTTCTCACATGAAACTATTAATGAGGAAAATAAATAAATAAATCACCCAAAAGAAATCCATATCATTCACCTTGAAGAAAAATTAACTCTATAATCCTTAAAACATGTTTACATCTTATTGTTATTAAAACGATAGTCCACCCAAAAATGTTGTCATGGTCAAGTTGTTCCAAACCGGCAACACTTTGTAATAATGTTCAGTTATAAGTCACTTATAAGTTATTAGTTAATGATGAACTAATAATTTACAAATCATGACTATATAATTATAACTTATTAATAAGTGGTATGCTAACGATATACAAATGTGCTGCAAGTTATCTTTAAAAAATGTGTAAATCATGAAATAAATCAAAACGGATCAATAGTAGAGTTATTAGTTGATACACTATTTATCACTTATATTAAATCATTGAATTGTAGTATCATCTCAATAAACAATGGTTAATCTTGGACAAATAATGAACAGCCCATTAGTACAGGATCAGAATAAGCTGGTCTGTGTTCAAAAGCACAAACATGCAGGGTGTTAAAACAGCATTTTTTAAGAAGAGTCATGTATTTGTACATGGCTTACAGTCAGGGGCTTCCAGTGGGTTTAATAAATACTTTGATCTGTGATAATGTGAACCAGTTCCACCTTCCACTGAAGATCACATCAGCAGCACAGTGGTTAAAGACTCCATGTGTGTCAGAGAAGACAGTAGTCTATACCCTCACCAGTCAGCACTTGCACTGCAGTAAACACTACAAAGTGTTCAACACCTGTTATAGATGATGTGTAAACGCATGAATAAATAATTTACAAAGCTTTCTGCATCCCCTAATCTAAAGTGTACCCCATTCATTACTTGTAAATGTGTTGCATATAATTTCTAGATCTGTCTTACCTTTTTTACATAGTGTGTACAAGTAATTTACTACACTTTCTGCATCCCCTAATCTAAAGTGTAAACCATTTAACGTGTTACATATCACTTGTACATTTGTGACATATCATTTGTAGATCTTTCTTTCCATTTTTACATTGCGTTTATGTGTATACAAGTCGTTGACAAAACTTTATGCATCCCCTAATCTAAAGTGTAAAGTTAACTATTCTTTTTTTTTTTTTTTAGGCATTTATATAGTGCTTTCATATGTACTACTGTACACCCAAAGTGCTTTACAACTATGTCAGGGGTCTCTCCTCAACCACCACCAGTGTGCAGCATCCACTTGGATGATGCGACGGCAGCCACAGTACAACGGCGCCAGTGCACTCACCACACACCAGCTATTGGTGGAGAGGAGAGAGGGTGATAGAGCCAAGTCAATGGATGGGATTATTAGGAGGCCATGATTGGTAAGGGCCAATGGGAATTTGGCCAGGACACCGGGGTTTCACACCTACTCGTTTACGAGAAGTGCCATGGGATTTTTAATGACCACAAAGAGTCAGGACCTCGGTTTAACGTCTCATCTGAAGGACGGTGCTTGTTACAGTGTAGTGTCCCCATCACTATACTAAGGTATTAGGACCCACACAGATCACAGGGTGAGCACCCCCTGCTGGCCTCACTAACACCTCTTCCAGCAGCTACCTAGTTTTCCCATCCAGGTACTGACCAGGCTCAGCCCTGCTTAGCTTCAATGGGAAACCAGTCTTGGGCTACAGGGTGATATGGCTGCTGGATTTTTACATTGTGTGTATGTGTATAAAAGTCATTTACAACACTTTCTGCATCCCCTAATCTAAAGTGTAAACTATTCATCACTTATATATACACAGATATAGGCGGTATAGCATACCACTTATTAATAATTTATGAATGTATTAACTAATAATTTATAAATTAATTATAACTAAATTAACAAAACATTCATAAAATGTTAGCATATCACTTATTAATAATTTTTGAATGTATAGTCATGTTTTGTAAATTATTAGTTCATCATTAACTAATAACGTATAAGTGACTTATAACTGAACATTATTATAAAGTGTTACCCAATGGGATTTATAGAGGTTTGGATCAACTTGAGGGTGAGTAAATGATGACAGTATTTTCAATTTTTGGGTGAACCATCCCTAATAAATAAAAAAAATAAAAGCATCTTGAGTACTGCAAGCATGCACATTTTTATTTAGCAACGATCTCAAGTGAGTCAACATTACCAAATATCTAACCATAAATAAAGTTAAAGTAAACTATAAAGAATGGTTTAGTAAATCTTTTTGAATCAAGGGTAAAAACTCTTACTTGAGATGAATCTCATAGTTTCCAGCATGATGCGTCTTCACTTTCCTGATGAGCAGTGAGACAACATCTTCCTTCTGTAGGATCTCAAAGTCAGCACCCCCAGATATTACCTGCCCATCCTTCATCCAGAGGAATTCTGGGAAGGGGTCACCCGCGATGGCACAAGAGAGCAGAGCGTGTTGACCCAGGGAGGCGGTAGAGGATTTGGTTTTAGTGATGAACCAGGGCTGAACGCCATCTTGAGGCTCTGTGAGCAACAAACCAAAATCCATTGGAGATCCACATTCATATTTAACTATTATATTATTATAAAAGGCTCTGACAGTATCTACAGTGAGGAAAATAAGTATTTGAAAACCCTGCTATTTTGCAAGTTCTCCCACTTGGAAATCATGGAAGGGTCTGAAATTGTCATTGTAGGTGCATGTCCACTGTGAGAGACATAATCTAAAAATAAAAATCCAGAAATCACAATATATGATTTTTTTACTATTTATTTGTCTGATACAGCTGCAAATAAGTATTTGAACACCTGTCTATCAGCTAGAATTCTGACCCTCAAAGACCTGTTAGTCTGCCTTGTAAAATGTCCACCTCCACTCCATTTATTATCCTAAATTAGATGCACCTGTTTGAGGTCGTTAGCTGCATAAAGACACCTGTCCACCCCATACAATCAGTAAGAATCCAACTACTAACATGGCCAAGACCAAAGAGCTGTCCAAAGACACTAGAGACAAAATTGTACATCTCCACAAGCCTGGAAAGGGCTACAGGGAAATTGCCAAGCAGCTTGGTGAAAAAAGGTCCACTGTTGGAGCAATCATTAGAAAATGGAAGAAGCTAAACATGACTGTCAATCTCCCTTGGACTGGGGCTCCATGCAAGATCTCACCTCGTGGGGTCTCAATGATCCTAAGAAAGGTGAGAAATCAGCCCAGAACTACATGGGAGGAGCTGGTCAATGACCTGAAAAGAGCTGGGACCACCGTTTCCAAGGTTACTGTTGGTAATACACTAAGACGTCATGGTTTGAAATCATGCATTGCACGGAAGGTTCCCCTGCTTAAACCAGCACATGTCAAGGCCCGTCTTAAGTTTGCCAATGACCATTTGGATGATCCAGAGGAATCATGGGAGAAAGTCATGTGGTCAGACGAGACCAAAATATAACCTTTTGGTCATAAATCCACTAAACGTGTTTGGAGGAAGAAGAATGATGAGTACCATCCCAAGAACACCATCCCTACTGTGAAGCATGGGGGTGGTAGCATCATGCTTTGGGGGTGTTTTTCTGCACATGGGACAGGGCGACTGCACTGTATTAAGGAGAGGATGACCGGGGCCATGTATTGCGAGATTTTGGGGAACAACCTCCTTCCCTCAGTTAGAGCATTGAAGATGGGTCGAGGCTGGGTCTTCCAACATGACAATGACCCGTAGCACACAGCCAGGATAACCAAGGAGTGGCTCTGTAAGAAGCATATCAAGGTTCTGGCGTGGCCTAGCCAGTCTCCAGACCTAAACCCAATAGAGAATCTTTGGAGGGAGCTCAAACTCTGTGTTTCTCAGCGACAGGCCAGAAACCTGACTGATCTAGAGAAGATCTGTGTGGAGGAGTGAGCCAAAATCCCTCCTGCAGTGTGTGCTAACCTGGTGAAAAACTACAGGAAACGTTTGACCTCTGAAGGCTACTGTACCAAATATTAACATTGATTTTCTCAGGTGTTCAAATACTTATTTGCAGCTGTATCATACAAATAAATAGTTAAAAAATCATTCATTGTGATTTCTGATTCTTTTTTTTAGATTATGTCTCTCACAGTGGACATGCACCTACGATGACAATTTCAGACCCCTCAATGATTTCTAAGTGGGAGAACTTGCAAAATAGCAGGGTGTTCAAATACTTATTTTCCTCACTGTATTTGCAGATCACACTATGTTATGCAGTTTGTATTTTGTAGGATTTGTACCTTGTACAGTCAGTGAGGCTTCAGTCCGAGCGTCTCCGGCTTCATTCCACACCTCACAGGTATATGTGCCTGTGTCCTCAGGAAACACTTCCTGTATGAAGAGAGTATACTGACAGCCCTTCTTCTCAAAGTGGAAATCCTCTGACTCTTGGATCTCTTTTCCATTATGCAGCCAGACCACCTCAGGGGCAGGATTTCCTACATACAAAACACATCACACATGCAAATGATTAAGCAAATGTGGGTTACGGAGAAGATGAATGGAGGTCAGTGGGACAAAATAATGAATAAATCAACAGCAGAGCATACAAGAGCATCAGAGAGAGTTAAGTACAATGCCTCTCAAGCCACACTGCACACACTTTGTTGAGACACATTTATAATGAAAAAAAAAAACATGGTTTCATTTATTGTTTTCCTATGACTTCAGTGTTGTTGAGGTCACATATTCATGCTAATACACAGTCAGGAGACTCCTCAGATGTTGTCCGTTACACAGGAAGTGCTCACCATTATATAATCACCAGAGTTAAATCATCTGCACAAACACACTCTTAAGGGAGTACAAAGGAAATTCCATTCATTACAACTAAACACAGCAAAACACACAATCTATTGAAAAATATGGTGTAGATTTGGGAAATGTTGGCACAATTCAGATTTTACAAGCCTCTATATTAGTAAATGGTATGTATCAATTAAATGAAAAGGGCAACAGTGGCATCACAATCTGTTTTTAAATATGTAGTTAGAATACTACACTTTAAAAAGAAAATAAAGGGACCTAGTACCACAACTTAAATCAATGCATGATTACAAGTTTAAAATGCTAATTTAACAATTTAATTAAACCTTTTAAGATGAAAACATTAGTTTAATAAGTTCTGTTGAAGTAATATTCTTAATCAGCTTAAAGGAACACGCTGGTTTTTGGGGACTTTAGCTTATTCACCATATCCCCCAGAGTTAGCTAAATCCATACATAACATTCTTATCTGTGTCTGCTATAACTCTGTCTGACCCCACTGCTAGCCTAGCTTAGCACAAAGACTGGAGGTAAACGGCTCCAGCTAGCCTACTGCTAGTGACAAAATAAAGCCAACATTTTCAGTTGTGAACATCCAACAGTTGTGATGTGTATAGTTAGATCATGTACTAAGACCGACAGAAAGTGAAAAGATGTGATTTTCTAGACCGATATGGCTAGGAACTATACTCTCATTCCTGCGTAATGATCAAGGAACTATTTTCAGGCGCTGCGCCCATGGTATGGCAGCAAAGTTCCTTGATTATTACGCTGGAATGAGAGAATAGTTCCTAGCCATATCGGTCTAGAAAATCGCAACTTTTCACTTTCTGTAATCCGGAGCTGAAAACTTCCTTGTTAGTCAAAAGCCCTATTCGGACGGGATTAGTTTTACATGGGAAGGTGGGGGTAAAGTAATTTTACCTCAGGACATCTATAATATGAATGGCTAATTTGCACGGGATAAGACATCTCAGTAAAACTAGCAGAAGTGGGAGGGGTAACTCGCTTTACGCACCACCTTACCCTCCTTGTCATCATGTGCGTATGATGTTGCTTCCTGTTTTCACGTGAGCAAACACAAATGTGTGTGTGTGTATGTATATATATTATATATATATATATATAAATATATATAAAACAGTTAGGTCCAGTCTAACGATTCTGTTTAGATTGTGTTGGTAATAGACACTTACCTAGAGCTAAAAGAAGTGTTGTGCCTCTAATAAGTGCTTTCGATCTTCTTTTTGCTTTAAATGGTATGCGGAAAATACAGGAGGTTTGCCACAGAGTTGTCCCACCCAGTGCCGCCGCTACCACCACGCGCATCACGCACTGCGCATAGAGCACCAAGTGCTCCGGGGAGCACCACAAGAAAATGCTCTATCTCTACCCTCCCGCCAGCCTGACGTCGTCATACTCAATTCTAGTCAGAATTTGAGTCTGATACTGCTCCGTTGGGCTGTGATTATGGGGCGTGTTTCAACCGAACCAGGAAAGACCTCAATTGGATAGACCTACAACCAATCAGAGCAACGGAGCGACGCATAATGTTAGTTGTCAAATGTCAACAGAACAAACTGCACTGTGTTGCCAAGTCCGCAGGTTGAAGCGACCCCAATTATGTGATATACAGACCCAGGAATGCGAAATTTAGCAGGCAGTCCAGCCAAAATAACACATATTTTACCCCCCAAATGCCATTTTTCACGGAGAACCCCCCCACCCGGAAATCTATTGTGCTTGTTTTTAGCTAGTTTTGTGTAGCAATTGGGCGAGTTTTGCTGTAAAAACTTGGCAACCCTGTCTGTACGCACGCGAGTGTAAACGATCTTTGCCGGTGTTGTAAAAAAAGAATTTAAGGATACACAGAGTACTTACCAACACGATCATCATTTCTGAGAGAAATAGTAAAGGTGAATATACGAACAAGTTCTCCGTTTAGGATTAGAACAAATTCAACCCAAGCGCCTTTGATGACGTGGATGATTAAGTTACTGTTTATCATCTGTCCATCATCGTCTAAAGCCCGCCCTGACAATTTCATTGGTCCGAACAGTTTCTGTTCGGGCATAATTACTTCTCTATGGATCAAGTCCAGACCGAACTGCCCGTGCAAAAAAAATTGTGGGCGGGGCTAAGTTCGTCTGGCATCCAGGCTACCCTCCCGCAGGTCAGCTCTGCAAAATTCACGAATGCCACCACCGTGGGCATCATAAAGTGATCCCGCTTAGGGCATCAAAATGGCCAGCAGCGGGACTGGTCCCACCACCTACAACGAAACCGAGTGCTTCTTCAAGCGCTTCCATGCTTGCAAAACGTGCCAAAAACTACTTTTAAACAGGAAATGATGGAATTTTACCGTACATTTGAACGGGATTAGTTTTACCCAAGGTAATTTTTCTGGACCTTTTTACAGAAGGTAAAAGTCTCCGTAATCTTTACTGACATGATTACCGAGATGGCACATTCGGACTAGACTAAAATCAATGCAAGATAGCACTGCATTGTTACAGATTCTTTGATATCTATTGATTATGTGCACGTGTCTAACTGAACATTAGCACGCTGTCAAAGGCTGGAGAATCCATTATTTGTCTTCATTGTTTTCATTCGAACAGTAAAGCTCATTGTAGATTAAATGACATAGATACATTAAATTCATGTTTTCTGTCTTCATTTAATTACCAGAAAATACACAAAAAAACAATTTGGACAAAAAAAAGATTCATAGAATTTTTTATTATTTGTTAAAAATTGTAATTTTATGAATGTAATTAGACAATCTTTTGATTATTAAAATTGTATTAAACCTCCCAGAAATCTTAAAACAGAAAACACAGAATTTGGTAATTTTTTTTACTGAATTTGGGGGGGGGGGGGTATATTCCATAGGGCCATAAACATGTGATATATATATTTTTTTATCAATTGCATACATTTCATGATTTCAATTCATTAGACATGCTTTTTGTTTACTAAAATTTAATTTAACCATTAAAATGAAGTCCAAAATCAGTTGGTTCAACTTAAGTAGTTGAGTACTTGAGTAACCGCCCTCGCGGAGAGAGAGCTCGCGGCTGAAGATACAGAGGTTGGTGCACTCTCCGTATCTTTAGCGGATGTAACCCGATCCTTCCGGCGGGTGAATGTCCGTAAAGCAGCGGGTCCAGACGGCATTCCCGGCCGTGTGATCAGAGCGTGCGCGCACCAACTGGCTGGAGTTTTCACGGACATTTTTAACCTGTCCCTCTCCCTATCTGTGGTCCCCACATGCTTCAAAACGTCCACCATTGTGCCTGTACCTAAGCAGTCAAAAACCACCTGCTTAAACGACTGGCGTCCTGTTGCTCTGACCCCCATCATCAGCAAATGCTTTGAAAGACTAATCAGAAACCACATCTGCTCTGTTCTCCCCCCCTCACTGGACCCACTGCAGTTTGCATACCGCACAAACCGCTCCACTGACGATGCCATTTCATCTACAATACACACTGCTCTCTCCCACCTGGAAAAGAGGAACACGTATGTGAGAATGCTGTTTGTGGACTACAGCTCAGCATTCAACACCATTGTGCCCTCCATACTTGACATTAAACTCCGGGCTCTAGGCTTAAACAGCCTGTTATGCAGCTGGATCCTGGACTTCCTGTCAAACAGACGCCAGGTGGTCAGAATGGGCAGTAACATCTCCTCATCACTGACTCTCAACACTGGAGCCCCTCAGGGTTGTGTTCTCAGCCCACTCCTGTACTCCCTGTACACACATGACTGTGTGGCTACCCACAGCTCCAACACCATCATCAAGTTTGCTGACGATACGACGGTGGTAGGTCTTATCACCGACAATGATGAAACGGCCTACAGAGAGGAGGTGCACACTCTGACACGGTGGTGTCAGGAGCACAACCTCTCCCTCAACGTCAGCAAGACCAAGGAGCTGGTGGTCGACTTCAGGAGGAATGAGAGAGAACACCGCCCCATCACCATCGATGGAGCACCGGTGGAGAGAGTCAGCAGCTTCAAGTTCCTCGGTGTCCACATCACAGAGGAACTCTCATGGTCCGTCCACACCGAGGCCGTTGTGAAGAAGGCTCATCAGCGCCTTTTCTTCCTGCGACGGCTGAGGAGGTTTGGAATGAACCGCCACATCCTCACACGCTTCTACAGCAGCACCATCGAGAGCCTGCTGACTGGCTGCATCACCACCTGGTACGGCAACAGTACCGCCCGCAGCCGCAAAGCCCTGCAAAGGGTAGTGCGCACGGCCAGCTGCATCATCGGAGGTGAGCTTCCCTCCCTCCAGGACATTTACGCCAGGCGGTGTGTGAAGAGAGCTCAGAGGATCATCAGAGACTCTAGCCACCCGAACCATGGGCTGCTCTCACTGCTGCCATCAGGCAGACGGTACCGCAGCATTAGAACACGCACCAGCCGACTTCAGAACAGCTTCTTCCCACAAGCAATCAGACTACTTAACTCCTGATCCATCAGGATCATAACACACACTGGACAGAATTTCACTCCGCACAACCCACTGTAGATACACACACATTATATACACATTTATGTATCATTTATTATTTATCATTTATCATATAGCACCTATTGTACATAATTGGATCTCTACTGTGAATAATAATGTATACTGTACATTGTATATTATTATTATTATTATAGCTTAATGTATACTGTTTAATGTATGTTTAGTGTATATTGTTTAAAGTATATGTATATTGTAAGTATGTGTATATTGTTTAAAGCTGTGAGAACTACACTCACATTGTGTAAATTATTTATTGTTTATTGTAGAGTTTACTGTGCTGTGAGTAATTGTGGGCGCATCAGATGTGTAATCTGTTGTTGCTTAAATGTTGTACATGTCATGTCATGACTGCTATGTTGCTCGGAACTGCACCAAGAATTTCACCTGCTGTTGCACTTGTGTATATAGCTGTGTGACAATAAAGTGAATTGATTGATTGATTGAACCAACTAAAAAAATACTTTATGCTAAGGTAGCTCTAACTCAGTGTAACTAACTTTTTATTGAACAATTTCATTAGAAGTTGTCATAACTCAAAAGGATTGGTAAAAGGACTGACTGACTAATTGATTGAGTTACGATATGTAATATGCTGTGCATTAAGTATGTTTTATAAATGGCTGGCACAGTGTTATATAAAATGCCTTTCATAAAAGTAAAAATTACTCATCAGGCAAATATTACACCTTAATGAAAAAAGTCATTTCTGAAAATGATATACACATTATATAAATAAATAAATAAATAAATAAATAAATAATAAGCAATACAAAATTGCATTCTTACTCTGCTCTTCTCCTAGATTGAAAAACTGGAGGTTGTTTCATACCTGTCACTTCCACGGTCATGATCACCTGACTGCCGTCCATGACTCTGAGATCTTGCAGACCTTTGAGGAACACCGGGGCATAAGGTCTCCTCACATCAGTCACGGGATGAGCAGCAGACCTCTTAACAGTTGGCTTAGCTGGAGAACAACACAGATTACATAATGCTAAATTTACCTCAAAAACATGCAGACAAACACTATATGGACAAAATCTGCATTCCCTATTGCGTTTCATGGAATAACGAAAATCATACAATACAGGTTTGGAACAAGATAAAGGTGACTAGATGATGGTAGAATTGTACTTTTTTTCATTAATCTGTCCCTTAATAAATTGTAAAACAAAGACAAATGTGAAGTATTCTACAATTAATAAAGCGGGTGTATTTAAGAGACATGACCATTATTCTTATTCAGATTTTCTAGTCCACTTTCTATTTGTATTTGCCATCAATTAGCAACTGCATCTTCAGTAGTCCACACACAGGAGCATCTGTGCTGCTAACAGTGTCCTGCACTGCTCTTCAGTACAGCACCACAGGGCTGTGCAGAGAGTTCTTCAGGGGCAGGGGCTCAAATGTAAAAAAGGGGCTATATATATATATATATATATATATATATATATATATATATATATATATATATATATATATATATATATATATATATATATATATATATATATATATATATATATATATATATATATATATATATATATATATATATATATATATATATATATATATATATATATATATATATAATCTTGAAAAGAGTATCACAGTTTCATCATTGACATTAAATCCTCCATTAAATATTAGAATGATTTCTGAATGATCATGTGACACTGAAGAGTAGAGTAATGATGCTGAAAATCCAGCTGTGATCACAGAAATAAATAATATTTTAAATTATTTTAAAATAGAAAACTATTATTTTAATAATATTTCACAATATTGCAGTTTTTTATCAAATAAATGCAGGCGTGATGAACATAATAGACTTCTTTCATAATGCTGCATAATATTCAAAAATGGTAATATAATGAAGTCCTTTCACGTAACCATTTCGCCAGCCTACACTTCACATAATATGCCTGTAGGTCCCGGTGGCACTTGGGTTTTGTTAACTTTGATAGTTTCATGAAATAGTAAACGGTGTATCAATACACATAAATACAAGTGAATTTAACACTACTTACCATTAATGCGACTTTTGCTGCTGCATGGTTTTGTGCAGGGATTTGTTTGTTGTCAGTTAAAATCCATTTTGTCAGTGATGCAATTTATAAAATGAGACAAACCGCAGGAACTCGTTCCACAAACGTTAGTTCATCGGTCCATGTAATTTTCAACCGATTTATGAATAAGAACAGAAAATTACCACTCCACTTCACATCGCCCAATGGAATTTGAACTTGCTTTGCCAGATCGCGATTGGGTGGTGTATATACAGTGAGGAAAATAAGTATTTGAACACCCTGCTATTTTGCAAGTTCTCCCACTTGGAAATCATGGAGGGGTCTGAAATTGTCATCGTAGGTGCATGTCCACTGTGAGAAACATAATCTAAAAAAAAAAAAAAATCCAGAAATCACAATATATGTTTTTTTAACTATTTATTTGTATGATACAGCTGCAAATAAGTATTTGAACACCTGTCTATCAGCTAGAATTCTAACCCTCAAAGACCTGTTAGTCTGCCTTTAAAATGTCCACCTCCACTCCATTTATTATCCTAAATTAGATGCGCCTGTTTGCGGTCGTTAGCTGCATAAAGACACCTGTCCACCCCATACAATCAGTAAGAATCCAACTACCAACATGGCCAAGACCAAAGAGCTGTCCAAAGACACTAGAGACAAAATTGTACACCTCCACAAGGCTGGAAAGGGCTACGGGGAAATTGCTAAGCAGCTTGGTGAAAAAAGGTTCACTGTTGGAGCAATCATTAGAAAATGGAAGAAGCTAAACATGACTGTCAATCTCCCTCGGACTGGGGCTCCATGCAATATCTCACCTCGTGGGGTCTCAGTGATCCTAAGAAAGGTGAGAAAACAGCCCAGAACTACACGGGAGGAGCTGGTCAATAACCTGAAAAGAGCTGGGACCACCATTTCCAAGGTTACTGTTGGTAATACACTAAGACGTCATGGTTTGAAATCATGCATGTCACGGAAGGTTCCCCTGCTTAAACCAGCACATGTCAAGGCCCGTCTTAAGTTTGCCAATGACCATTTGGATGATCCAGAGGAGTCATGGAAGAAAGTCATGTGGTCAGATAAGACCAAAATATAACTTTTTGGTCATAATTCCACTAAACGTGTTTGGAGGAAGAAGAATGATTAGTACCATCCCAAAAACACCATCCCTACTGTGAAGCATGGGGGTGGTAGCATCATGCTTTGGGGGTGTTTTTCTGCACATGGGACAGGGCGACTGCACTGTATTAAGGAGAGGATGACCGGGGCCATGTATTGCGAGATTTTGGGGAACAACCTCCTTCCCTCAGTTAGAGCATTGAAGATGGGTCGAGGCTGGGTCTTCCAACATGACAATGACCCGAAGCACACAGCCAGGATAACCAAGGAGTGGCTCTGTAAGAAGCATATCAAGGTTCTGGCGTGGCCTAGCCAGTCTCCAGACCTAAAGCCAATAGAGAATCTTTGGAGGGAGCTCAAACTCTGTGTTTCTCAGCGACAGGCCAGAAACCTGACTGATCTAGAGAAGATCTGTGTGGAGGAGTGGGCCAAAATCCCTCCTGCAGTGTGTGCAAACCTGGTGAAAAACTACAGGAAACGTTTGACCTCTGTAATTGCAAACAAAGGCTACTGTACCAAATATTAACATTGATTTTCTCAGGTGTTCAAATACTTATTTGCAGCTGTATTATACAAATAAATAGTTAAAAAATCATTCATTGTGATTTCTGGATTTTTTTTGTGTGATTATGTCTCTCACAGTGGACATGCACCTACGATGACAATTTCAGACCTCTCCATATTTCTAAGTGGGAGAACTTGCAAAATAGCAGGGTATTCGAATACTTATTTTCCTCACTGTACATGACAAGCGGGTATTGGTGAATTGTGTAATACTTTAAAATATATAATATATAGATTTGTAATTAAATCAACACATTAGCTCTGATTATGGATGAAAAAAAAATATATTGGTTTACTTTTTTCCCATCAGGCCACACACTCTCTGAAAGGACCATATTTAGCTCGATATTTAGCCCGTTTGTTACTATTGTATACATTGTCATGTTATAATAATCACATTTATTTGGTTTTATTGACCACGATATTATCATTGATATTTGTCTGAGAGGGGCAATTTTGAACCAGAATCAGTCACACATGATTATTCTACAAGAGAAAAGTTGGGTGACATCCTGTGTCAAACATGTTAGAACTATTAGATGATGCATCTGAAAGTTAAAGGGGCTATATGCGTTTTTCTGAAATTTAAACTCGCGACTGACACCTGTGGCCAAAAAACAGAACTGCTCTTCATTTCTGCTCGCTCTCGCAGCGCGCGTTCGTACGTGCACACTTCACAAGTCATCTGCTGCAAGGAGGTCAACATTATGTTTACAGAGGTAAGAACAGTCAAATACATATATTGTTTGAGATAAGTGTTCTCTTATCAAAACGTCAAACGTGTAGCTGACAAACTACACAAAAAATTAATACATTAAATAAATAAATAAACCCATTTCGCCATTGGCATACACGCTGATGAAGGGCGCACAGACCGAAACTTTCGTAGAATATTAAAAACACAAATCTGAGCACTGTCCTTGACGACTGAGCACTGTCCTTGACCACTTATTATACACAAGTAGCTTACTATCACCAAGTATGAAAGACACATATACATAATACTATTTAGCAATATTTATTGACTACATGTCTTATGTGAAATAAAATGCATCACACTTTACATCTTCATTTACCTCTTATTTTTTGTTAAGATATAGAAACAACAAACAATATAATGTAGCTTTACATGGCTATATAATAAATAATCCATCAGTTTTATATAGCGCTTTTCTAGACACCCAAAAAGACTTTACATTACTGATGCACTATTCATATTTATTTTTGTTTATATATGTATATAAAAATGAATAAATATATATAAAATTCTAAATCGTATCTTGATGCATCATTTCTGTGAGCAATTGTGTACTTAGCTGAATGTCATACAGAACATGAAATGAAACTTGGCTCTAATTACTACCCCTCCCTCCCTTCATAGCCGATGTTCACTCTAGTCCTTGCAATGCGCCGGTCTCTCTCAATCTTCGACCTTTTTTGGCCACTTGTCAGGGGTTTAACTTTTTTAGTCTTCTGTGGAGTTACTGTTGGTGTCCGAGTTGTCCTGGGTCTCTTCTGTGTATTCGTTAAATCCATTGCACTGCTTGCGAGTGTAGGCTACTCGCTGACTAGCGGTGGTGGCAGAGTGATCTGAAACGTTTAACATGAACGCGCTTGACGTCACATCCGCAGACAGCGCGGGAAAAGACGACCCGTCAGAAAATATGAAAAATAGGATACAGGCTTATAGGTGCACCCACTGTGAGCGGACAAGGTGTCAGTATGCTCATCAGGAGATGTTTGAGTCATAAATGGTAAAATAAAAAGGCTATAGTTACGTTTATTTTGGGGAAAAAGTTGCATATAGCCCCTTTAATGGATGTTGCAGACCGTAGGAGCCTGTGGAGATGCTGTATCATAAGGTCAATCGGGAATACAGCTGTTTTATACATATGTAGCTACTTGTCCTCTGGTGCACCCCTTAATCTGCTCCTGAATATTACTGTGAAAGTGAAGACACATAATTCTGGGTATTCATAATTCTAAGTATGTGGTGTCCCTCAGGGGCAGACTTTCCCTGTATTTGCTTATTTTGAGTTCCATTTTTTTCAGAGGTACATATCTCTTACCTTGCACACCGAGTCCAAAAATTTCGCATGTGTTTTTTTTTTTTGTATTTGTCATCCTAAAAAAATTATTGTCAAAACACCTCTGCAATGAAAAACAACTGCAATAGTGTCTTAATTCATGATCTGACTGTACTGACACTGTTGTATGAGAACTGAACTGAGCTGGATGATGATTTAAATAAATTTAAATAAACAAAACAGAAATATTTCAGTGATGCTTTGGATGAACAATATATAACAGCGCCAACATACACTATATTGCCAAAAGTATTGAGACACCCCTCCGAATCATTGAATTCAGGTGTTCCAATCACTTCCATAGCCAAAGGTGTATAAAAATCAAGAACCTAGGCATGCAGAAGCTTCTACAAACATTTGTGAAAGAATGGGTCGCTCTCAGGAGCTCAGTGAATTCAAGCGTGGTACCCTGATAGGTTGTCATCTGTGCAATAAGTCCATTCGTAAAAATGTCCTCACTACTAAATATTCCACGGTCAACTGTTAGTGGTATTATAACAAAGTGGAAGCAATTGGGAACAACAGCAACTCAGCCATGAAGTGGTAGGCCACGTAAAATCACAGAGCGGGGTCAGCGCATGCTGAGGCTCCCAGTGCACAGAAGTCTGCAACTTTCTGCAGAGTCAATAGCTACAGACCTCCAAACTTTGTGAGGCCTTCAGGTTAGCTCAAGAACAGTGTGTAGAGAGCTTCATGGAAGGGGTTTCCATGGCCGAGCAGCTGCATCCAAGCCTTACATCAAGTGCAATGAAAAGCATCGGATGCAGGGGTGTAAAGCACGCCGCCACTGGACTCTAGAGCAGTGGAGATGTGTTTTCTGGAGTGATGAATCACGCTTCTCTGTCTGGCAATCCGATGGACGAGTCTGAGTTTGGCGGTAGGCAGGAGAACGGTACTTATCTGACTGCATTGTGCCAAGAGTAAAGTTTGGTGGAGGTGGGATTATGGTGTGGGGTTGTTTTTCAGGGGTTGGGCTTGGTCCCTTAGTTCCAGTGAAAGGAACTCTTAATGCTTCACCATACCAAGGCATTTTGGACAATTTCATTTTGGACAATTTCATGCTCCCAACTTTGTGGGAACAGTTTGGGGATGGCCCCTTCCTGTTCCAAAACTTTTGATAGATAACACTGCAGACCAGGAACATCCCACAAGAGCTGCAGTTTTGGAGATGCTCTGACCCAGTCGTCTAGCCATCACAATTTGGCCATAGTCAAACTCGCTCAAATCCTTACACTTGCCCATTTTTCCTGCTTCTAACACATCAACTTTGAGGACAAAATGTTCACTTGCTGCCTAATACTGTATATCCTACCCACTAACAGGTGCCGTGATTGTAGACTTGAAATTAAGCTCTTTTCCCGTTGTGATGATGAGATAATCAGTGTTATTCCCTTCACCTGTCAGTGGCCATATTGTTATGTCTGATCAGTGCATGTCTGTGCGTTCTTATGGGTGTGTTCATGTGTACTTGCTGGTTGATTTGCTCAATATATGATTGTGTGCATTGTCATATCAAAGTATCAGTGTGTGTGGAATGTGTTGCTGTGAATTCATTTATTTCACATTCAGTGTTTCTGTCTCTCACTAAAACCAAAAAGTAAATTACACTTTACTTTAAGAACAAATAAAATCATATTGATAATATTAATAAAAAACAATGTTTATAAAAAATGTGTAGCTCTGTAGGTTATTTTAGCTTGCTTGCACCACTTTCACAACCTGGCACACAAGTTATAAGGTTACTGTCACAGGTTTGCCAGGCTCTCTCACCACCCCCACTCAACGATCCCAGTCAAAAGTGTTAACCATCACCACTTGTCACCTATTAGCACCTCATATAAGCACACACCAACATTATAGAAATGCAAGATTGTTTTATATATTATATATATATATATATATATATATATATATATATATATATATATATATATATATATATATATATATATATATATATATATATATACACAGTGAGGAAAATAAGTATTTGAACACCCTGCTATTTTGCAAGTTCTCCCACTTGGAAATCATGGAGGGGTCTGAAATTGTCATCGTAGGTGCATGCTGTGAGAGACATAATCTAAAAAAAAAAAATCCAGAAATCACAATATATTATTTTTTAACTATTTATTTGTCTGATACAGCTGCAAATAAGTATTTGAACACCTGTCTATCAGCTAGAATTCTGACCCTCAAAGACCTGTTAGTCTGCCTTGTAAAATGTCCACCTCCACTCCATTTATTATCCTAAATTAGATGCACCTGTTTGAGGTTGTTAGCTGCATAAAGACACCTGTCCACCCCATACAATCAGTAACAATCCAACTACTAACATGGCCAAGACCAAAGAGCTGTCCAAAGACACTAGAGACAAAATTGTACACCTCCACAAGGCTGGAAAGGGCTACGGGGAAATTGCCAAGCAGCTTGGTGAAAAAAGGTCCACTGTTGGAGCAATCATTAGAAAATGGAAGAAGCTAAACATGACTGTCAATCTCCCTCGGACTGGGGCTCCATGCAAGATCTCACCTCGTGGGGTCTCAATGATTCTAAGAAAGGTGAGAAATCAGCCCAGAACTACACGGGAGGAGCTGGTCAATGACCTGAAAAGAGCTGGGACCACAGTTTCCAAGGTTATTGTTGGTAATACACTAAGACATCATGGTTTGAAATCATGCATTGCACGGAAGGTTCCCCTGCTTAAACCAGCACATGTCAAGGCCTGTCTTAAGTTTGCCAATGACCATTTGGATGCTCCAGAGGAGTCATGGGAGAAAGTCATGTGGTCAGATGAGACCAAAATATAACTTTTTGGTCATAATTCCACTAAACGTGTTTGGAGGAAGAAGAATGATGAGTACCATCCCAAGAACACCATCCCCGACTGCACTGTATTAAGGAGAGGATGACCTGGGCCATGTATTGCGAGATTTTGGGGAACAACCTCCTTCCCTCAGTTAGAGCACTGAAGATGGGTCGAGGCTGGGTCTTCCAACATGACAATGACCCGAAGCACACAGCCAGGATAACCAAGGAGTGGCTCTGTAAGAAGCATATCAAGGTTCTGGCGTGGCCTAGCCAGTCTCCAGACCTAAACCCAATAGTGAATCTTTGGAGGGAGCTCAAACTCTGTGTTTCTCAGCGACAGGCCAGAAACCTGACTGATCTAGAGAATATCTGTGTGGAGGAGTGGGCCAAAATCCCTCCTGCAGTGTGTGCAAACCTGGTGAAAAACTACAGGAAACGTGTGACCTCTGTAATTGCAAACAAAGGCTACTGTACCAAATATTAACATTGATTTTCTCAGGTGTTCAAATACTTATTTGCAGCTGTTTCACACAAATAAATAGTTTTAAAAATCCTACATTGTGATTTCTGGATAATTTTTTTTTAGATTATGTCTCTCACAGCATGCACCTACGATGACAATGTCAGACCCCTCAATGATTTCTAAGTGGGAGAACTTGCAACATAGCAGGGTGTTCAAATACTTATTTTCCTCACTGTGTATATATTATATATATATATATATATATATATATATATATATATATATATATATATATATATATATATATATATATATATATATATATATATATATATATATATATATATATATATACAGCCTACCTGAGCATTGTTTCTGACCATGTCCATCCCTTTTTGACCACCATGTACCCATCCTCTTCCAGCAGGATAATGCACCATGTCACAAAGCTCGAATCATTTCAAATTGGTTTCTTGAACATGACAATGAGTTCACTGTGCTAAAATGGCCCCCACAGTCACCAGATCTCAACCCAATAGAGCATCTTTGGGATGTGGTGGAACGGGAGCTTTCTTGCCCTGGATGTGCATCCCACAAATCTCCATCAACTGCAAGATGCTATCCTATCAATATGGGCCAACATTTCTAAAGAATGCTTTCAGCACCTTGTTGAATCAATGCCACATAGAATTAAGGCAGTTCTAAAGGCGAACGGGGGTCAAAAACAGTATTAGTATGGTGTTCCTAATAATCCTTTAGGTGAGTGTATATATATATATCCAACTCTATCCACATGCATACAGTATATACTCATGTAGAGTGATATATACTGCATAGCAAACAGCAACTTTGTGATTGCTTATATCGTCGCAAAATGTAAACTATTAATCACCCTCTAATCTGCTAAATGCTTATAAGGCATTAAGATATTATAAACATTAACATCATGATTTTCTGTAAAGCTGCTTTGAAACAATGTATTTTGAAGAGCACAATACAAAAAAATGTGACTTTACTAAATAGTATGTAAATGAGGACTATAAAAAATAAAGTGCTACTGCATCAAAGTCTGTATTTATACTTTTTTTTTTTAAATGCATACTGAATACATTGAATATTAAAATGCATGTATATTGTCTGAAAACAAAGAGAAAAAGTCAGAACAGATTTCAGAGGGTAATTTCCCTTCAAGTTGTCCTCTGAGACTGCAGCTCCAGATCAGATCCAGCCACTGCAGCGTGTGTGTGTGTGTGTGTGTGTGTGTGTGTGTGTGTGTGTGTGTCTGTCTGTGTGGGAAAAGACTGGTATTTTACATTTTTAACCCACTTGAACATGGAACCTCCGCCATTAGCCAGCCTCACAGACTGCAAAAGAGCAGATGTTTCTCTAATCCCGAGGACCTTAAAATAACTTTAAAAAAAATCCACGATATTCACTTATCAACGGAGCACATAGCAAACTCCTCCTACAGTGTATATGAGAGAACTAAAACTCACAAGAGTATTTTCATTTTTATGACTTAAACGCCCTCAGAGTTGACTAGCAGAGTCGGGGGCAAGAAATGTAGGCCTATTCAAGAAATTTGACAATTATATGAAAACCCCAATTCAGTTAAATTTAGACTGACACACTGAAAAGTCTAAAAGTCTTTTAATACAGAAATATTAGGAAACTGAATTTGAGATAAAAGTGGGATTACATATTTTAAACATTTTGTAAATAGTATTAATCGCTGCACAGTCTGGGCTCTAATTTTATCAAATAAAATATAACTTAAAAAAAAATTAAGTAGATACATAAAATATATCTAGACACTTAAAACCACACAATGTCTGATTGTCATTGCATTATATACAAAATACCCAAGCAAATGTAATTTGTGCTCAAATGCTGCAAGAGCTTTTCTCAGAGCCAAGATTTTGCTCAATGGCTTTTAATCAGTTGTCTTTTTTATTACTTTTAGTGGATGTATGAAATCAGATCTCCTTAAGGCCACATCCACACAAAGCCAGAGCTTTCCCTATCCAATCTTTTTTTTCTCTCGTCTCAAGAAATATCTGCGTACACATGAAACCACTGAAACAGACTCAAAACGATGTAGTATACTTGCCAGGCCAGTATGTGGCGATGTAATTCTGTCACAGAAATACACTAAAAACGGAGGAGAAGAGTTGTGGCTAGAAGGGGTACAGCAATGGTTGGAAGTGAGGCAAAATCTCACGATAAAATAATAATAAATACATTTGCTACATACCAGATTGTGTTTTATTAACACCTACACCACCCAAACCCTAAACCTACCCTTACAATAATGCAAATACAGTAATTAAATGACGCAATATTGATGTGCACATGCCCAGTGCCCGTAGTTGTATCCCTTCTAGTCTTTACCGTGCAGGACGTGGTGTGATGACATCACCGTTTCACAAAATGCACAGATTGGCTGTACACACGAAAACACAAGGGATGTCAGTTTCAGATTAATCCACTCTGGGACCCGGTTTCCAAAAAATATCGGTTTCAAGCTCCCAAAACGCCGGATCCGTGTGGACGAAACGCTGATATGGTACAACACTTTTACATATACAGCTAAACGCTGTAAAAAAAAAAAAAAAGTTCTGTCCTAGCAGAGTAACAGGTGAAGAGAATCACAATAACAACGTGATCCATTAAAGCTACACTGTGTAACTTTTTTAGTTTATTCTTAGCTAAAAACACTTAGTTCTTTCAAAAATATATGTGCTCATTAATGTATATTTACTTCTTTCAAGTAATAAAGTATTCTCGTAAGTTTATAATATGCCATTGAAAATACATATGGGTAAGGGGTTCGAATGGGGGTCGCCATGTTGCCCCTCCATCTTGAAAGTACATTAGCCAAAGAGGGACATACCCGTAAATTCAAGCTTTGCCTTTCGCGTTTTAACACTCTGTAACGAGTAGGAAAATAGTGTGGCCCCTTTAAGAGCGTTCGCCCCGGTTGGAGCGCCTGTGTTCTTTGTGTGTGTGTGTGTGTGTGCACTGCGCCTCGAGCTCCCATGTGTGCGGATTATTTTCTGTCTTCTGTTGCTAACATTCATTTATTTTTGTTTTGTTGGGTAATGCTGTGGACGGAAGTGGAGTTGCCGGACTCTTGTGGGGGTTCCGCGGGGAATAAAGTGCGGGCTGTTTGATGTCAATCGCCTCCGTGTTTGCGTCGACTCCAGTTGCGTTGAGTGAGCTATCCGTATTTTTCACCCGGACACACGCGTTACAACTCGATGGCGAATGTGAAGAGGGGGATTGCTGGATCGAACTGGAAGCCATGTTAATCTTGGACTAAATCGGCCACCGTAGGAGTTGAAACGAAATCGGAATTGGGAGGAAAAGAAACTAATATTTACTGGATGGTCATATACCCTTTCACCGCTAGATGGGGGAAAATATCACACAGTGTAGCTTTAACATTTGACAACCACAAAATGTCACAATACTGTTTGAATTTAATATTCTTTTATCAATGAAAATTTCAAACACTACTTTGTTAAATGTTTAGGTTGAAAACCGAGTTTGAGATTGAGTTTGAGTTATTTACTTTGACATAACTCTAGTTTGATATTTTACAGTCTAAAGAAATTACATTCAGGCATTTTTAAGTTTGACTTCCGCATCCAATACATCCAATCAGCATCCAACCTGAGCATAAAAACCTTCATGTTACTTTTAAATCTTGATGCATTCTGAATGAACTGGCAAATAATAATAGAAGAAAGGGATGTGAGGCTTACCTTTAACCAGCACATGAGCTGTACACACAGCTTTGCCATGATCATTCACTGCTACACATGAATACACGCCTGCATCCTCCAAAACAGCTGCCTGAACTTTCAGCTGAGCCTTACTATTCTCAAACACAGTGTGGGAATATGGAATGGGCTTATCTGAAAAGATAGAGAAAGAAAAAAGAAAGAGACTGTATCAGTAATTGATCATAATTTTAAGTGCTGAGAACTGTTTAAATGTTACACATTCCACGGAGAACGGAATCTAAATTACTCTTAATCCATTATATAAAAGTGGAGATGGAAGGTGGGGTTATGAAGACCAGCCGAAAGTCCAGCCGAAATACTGCCAAAGTTATCTTGGAGTGGTCATAATAAGAAAATAGAGTGGTGCATTGATGACAGTGATGCTATTTTTCTGGGCCAACCCAAAAGTGTTTTCCTGAAAGTTTGATTTAAAATGGTTTGCAAGAGTGCAATTATAAACACAATGAAGCTTTAAAAGCGGACTAGTGAGTATATGAGTTTTCATGTTAGGTGTGATGATGTTTAATGTACCTGACAAACTGTGTATGTAGTCACATTTAGTAAAAGCTTTAAAAAAAATTGGTAACACTAATACGGGTACACCAATATGCATTAATTCATGCTTCAAGGGATAGTTCACCCAAAAATGAAAATTCTGTCATCATTTACTCACCCTCAAGTTGTTCCAAACCTGTATTAGTTTCTTTGTTCTGCTGAACACAAAATAAGATATTTAGAAAAATGATAGAGCAACCATTGACTACCATAGTATTTTTTCCCCTACTATGGTAGTCAGTGGTTGCTCTATCTGCTTGGTTACAAACATTCTTCTAAATATCTTCTTTTGTGCTCAGCAGAACAAAGAAACTAATACAGGTTTGGAACAACTTGAGGGTGAGTAAATTATGAAAGAATTTTCATTTTTGGGTGAACCATCCCTTTAACTAATCCACAGATAATCACAAGTTAATGTATGACTCACGTACAACTAAACCATGTATTAATGATCACAGCATCAGCAAAAAATGAAGATTCTATATGATTAATAGATTAAGTAATATATTAATTTTTATTAGTTAAATGTGTCATAATGTGTTAATTCCCTAATAACATATTATATTAACTAAAAGTGTAAATTCGTGTGTTAATTACCACAATGGGTAGAAGCCATGCATTTCAACTTCCAGTTGTCCACTTTAATTAACCATTAGCTAATGATTTGCAAAGGTATTATTATGTTATGACTTTACTTGTTGAGGCACATGACTATTAAATAATTGTTAAGTAATATGTCATTGTGGTTATGGATTTTTAATCAATTTAGAATTAGTTAACAGTCATGTACCTCAACAAGTAAAGTCATAACATAATGATACCTTTGCAAATCATTAGCTAATGATTAATTAAAGCGGACAACTGGAAGTTGAAGTACATAGTTTTGACCATTTTGGTAATTACTGTATGAATTTACATTATTAGTTAAAATAATGTTATTATGGAATTAAAGGTCCCGTTCTTCGTTTTCTTTTGAAGCTTTGATTGTGTTTACAGTGTGCAATATAACATGTGTTCATGTTTCGCGTGTAAAAAAAACCTGTATTTTTAACACAATGTACTTATCTGTACACCGCTGTTTTCACTCTCCTAAAACGGGCTGATGACTTCCTTTATTCTATGAAGTCCCTCCTTCAGAAATACGTAACGAGTTCTGATTGTGCCAGCGGTTCCCGTGTTGTGATTTGACCGCAGCTTAGCGAACGTGGTACGGTCCTGTGTTGTGATTCGACAGCAGCTTAGCGCACGTGGAAAGGTCACGCCTCTTAAAGGGAGATATATGCGCTTAATGATCTCTACAGTGTCCCTGGGAAAGCCAAACAAAGGTGATTTGACTCCGGGATGAAAATAACAGTGTCTCGACGACATGGCGACAAACACACTCAAACGTAACACTTCCTTTTCTCCACGCGACCGTCCTCTTCTCCACGTGGGACAGCAACAAGACCACACCCCCTTTTTCCGCGTATTCTTGTGGGCGGAGGTTAGTCTGTTCTACTGTTCTACTGACGTCATATGTGAAGGAAGTACCAGGATGTAGTCCAAGCCGGCCGTTCACTGTAGGCTTTGAAAGGGAACTTCTGTTAAATAAAATATCTCGCTTGGCATTGAACTTTGAGCTTTATAATTTTACAGGTATTATATGTATTATATTATATATTATTGTATGCTCTAACAGCAACATTACACACTTACTAAAGTTTGAACAATGGGATCACGAAGAACGGGACCTTTAATACACAATGACACATTTAATTAATAGCAATTCATATATTATTTAATCTATTCATCGCATAGAATCTTCATTTGTTGCGGAAGCAGTGATCATTAATAAATGGTTTCGTTTAAATTAAATTAAGCCATAAATTAAGATGATCTGTGCATTAGTTAAGCATGAATTAATGCATATTAGTTGTCTGGCTATCACCAAACCAAGCTCAATTTAAGATTGAACATTGGTCTGGGGAGTCTGCTGTGTATTTTCTACTGCACAAGAGGCGTGATCAACGGGCATAATTCAAATGACTCTGTACGCAATTGGATAGTCCTTCAACCAATCAGACCACAAGAGGCGTGATAAACGGGCAACGACCCATCAGTTCTCTATCCATCATCGTGTTAAACCAGCCAATAGTGCGCCAGGTCGATAAGCCAGTCTGTGATTGGTTCCTGCAAAAGTGTAACAGAAGCAGTAGAAATTAATGTACAGGTTTCCAGACTGAGTTGCAGGGCGAAATCAATTCGCCGGCAGATCAGGCTGGGTTTACCCAGTCTAGCATATTAGTGCACCCGTATTGTAAAGTGTTACCAAAAGATTTCACACAGTGGCACTGGAGAGGGTTGCTGTGTGAATGTATCTGTTAAATGGTAAATGTACAGAATTGCATACGACCATACTACTCATACTTGACTCTTTGCTTGCAAAATAATTCACATTGTTAAATGCTTATACATGGCTACATTGCTAAATGTCCCAGGGACCACCAGGATTCAAAGAGCATTCCTCTCAAAATCATGAGGAAAAGCTTCTTCTTTTTATGACTGTTCTTTCTTTTTGTACAACCCTTACTTTTTCCAGGGATTGTAAAATCAGCCTGTACAGATGCAGTAAGCTCTCTCTCTCTCTCTCTCTTAGATGTCTGACTTACCATGTCCATCTGTGTGTAATATTTCAGGGTGAGTGATGCATGTTTTGCCTTTATATGGTTGTAAGGTTTCATATTTGCTCAAAGGCTCCTGCGGCTCAGTTTCTCGGGGAAACCCAGAGTCAAACTCAAGAGACTTTCAGCAAGTCTGTATTAAGAACACCACCATCAGTCTTATAGTCTAATTCTTGTTGACATAAACTGTAAACGTGTCCCTCAAATCTGATTGGTTGATTGAAATGTTGTTCCAGGATCAACAAAGATGTTGATCCAGGAACATGTTGTACTGGGTGAAATCATGTTCACCAAAGGACAACACAGAGAATCTACAGTTTATATGGAATTAAAACTGTTACAACAAAGGGCCCTTCAGCAATGATCGAAGAGTCACTATAGAAAAATTGATTATGGAAATACACTACAATTTGAAATTGAATTTTATATTATTGAAAGGAACCCCATTGGACATTATCATTCCTGTGCATGCTAAAATGAATCATAATTAGTAGTATTTGCTAAGTATAATATAGTAGTATAAACTAAACTATCACTTTAATAGTGCCTTACAATTGCAGGCCCATTCACACCAATGAATATAACTATAAAGATATAGTTCTCTCTCATTCTCAATATTAAAAGAACAGAGTTCAATAACGGCACAGAAAACTTTAGTTTGAATCACTTTCAGAACCATTTTATCCAGCTGATGAATGACAAAAATATCAGCCAATCAGAATCCATCCTGCTGTAATAAGCTCGAACATATAAAGTGACAGACAAGAACACGCTTGAAATAAACAGAACGATATTGTCCTCTGGTGTGGACGCTAAGAAAGTTATCATTATAGTTATCGTTCTTGGTGTGAAAGGTCCTTAAGAACAATAACGTCACTCTACCTCATAAAGTATATTTTATTCCATCACTTATGTATTTGTAAAGTAGGGGAGAGCGGGGCACAACCTAACGCTTTTTGAGTTTGTGTAAATCCACTTGGGGTTCAGAGTATTTAGTTTTTCCCACATTAATTTCCCACGTCTAGTACAATTACGTGGTTTTGTTTCATTAATACAGTGTATACTTTTTTCTTGATTTCCCCTGAAAGAATGGAAGTGAAATGTGACAACATGCCACATAGGTGGGGTAGATTGTGTACATTGTACATGACCAAATGACAACTTAAAATGTTATCTGATATAATAAAAAAAATATCCAAAACCAACTAAAATATTTTGTCAATAAAATACAATTATTAACTTTTTAAAATCAAATGAATGTCATTTTCTTATCATTAAAAATATACTAATTTTTGAGTTTGACAACAAACACATAGCTAAATACAGCTATACAGCATAGTTAAAAACATAATAATAATTTCTGAACATTGACTCTCAGTCATTATTCACCTTTTTCTCACTTTTAGTTTCTCAAAATAATTCATAAAAGTTTAGAATATAATATTGTAGTTCTAATAGGGGCTCATTGTAACGCAGTGTTACAACACACCCCACCTGCACAACTGGGGTTTAACCACGGCGCTTGTCTCTTCTGCTGAGATCAGCATTAAAGAATGATCTCAACTGTTAACAGATATAAGATTCAAATAATATCAGATGTCTTATTTTATATAAACACAAAAAATGAGATGAAAAATAAACTTAAGTGGTTAAATAAATGTTCAGTGATATCTTTCAAATATTTTTTTAATTTTGGCTCAATATTTTCTCTAAATAATGTTGATATGGCAACTAGTAAATAAACTAAGTTTCGTCATCCTGGCATGTGTGGAAAATGTTAAACCATGTGTGTTACAACTAACCCCGCTCTCCCCTATACATTACATTCACTTAGTAATAACAATAGCTTTATATAGTACTTAGCTATACTTAGCTGTATAAACTTAGTACTTAACTACTTGACTAACTCCTTTTTTCATTCAGTGTACCTCATGGTACTATAATATGTATTGTTGGTTTTTATGGTTATCTTTTAATCCCAGTGACTACTACATGTGTCACTGTTGTTTCCTGAAGAAACTGTTTTTACCCATTGCCATGTGATGTGCAAAAATTGACAAAGAAGACTTTTAATTTGTGTTACAGACATGAATGATACTGCACAGCTTGTTGAGTAGACGTGTGCTATTATTTTAAGACAACAGACAATAATAAAAAGGCAATGAAAAATGAAAGAAATCCCACAGACAGTAAATGAGGGACCCAAGTCACATCTAGAGACCAACACCATAGCGACTGGGTTTTCTATTCACCAGTAAACAACACCTTAGCAACTGCATAGAAACATGCTAAAAATTACTCCAAACTCCTTAGCAACTGTCTAGCAACGCCCTAGTAACAGCCCAGAACACAGATCTAGCAATGACCTTACAATGTCCTAGCAACACCCTGCCAACCACCCAGAAAAGAAAGGAAGGATGGAAGGATGGATGGATGTTTTAGGATTGTTTTCAGATGCTGGGATAAATTTGAAGGTGGTAGGTTTGATAGCATTGTCCAGGCTCTTTAAGAACCCAATGATGAAAATGTCAATACAATTTCAGTTTAGCAAAATTACAGCAGCACTATTGCATGCAATTGCTGCTATGAAACTCAGACCTTCAGTACCCCCGCACCTTTTCTGCACTGCACGCTTCTTTCTCTGGCGCATAAGGTCTATAAGACTGATGTGGTTGCATTTACAATTTCACGTGGACAGCAATTATTATACAGCCTATTTTAGCTGGAGAGAGAATAGAGTGATACCAAACGCACACACTAACCTTCATAACCCTTCTGTCTCAGACATGAGCAATTTATCTCTCCATGGCATGGCATAGGTGATCAAGAAAATTTCGGAATTCAGGGGGGGGCATCAGTTTTTTGAAAACAGCATTAATACAGCAACACTACTGCCCTCTACTGGTTACAAAGAAGCTGCTTAACTTCGTCCCCAAAAATAGCTTTTTACTTGTCGTACACACTAATACATCCAAGTTTACTTCAGTAAGACTAATACCTGAGCAACTTTTAACCTCACATAAATGGCATAATGTCTGCCCCATGTTGCAGCTGTAATATATAATTGTGAGTTTGCATGGCTGCTACCTTGACCAATTCTATAGTGTGTGTGTGTGTGTGTGTGTGTGTGTGTGTGTGTGTGTGTGTGTGTGTGTGTGTGTGTGTGTGTGTGTGTGTGTGTGTGTGTGTGTGTGTGTGTGTGTGTGTGTGTGTGTGTGTGTGTGTGTGTGTGTGTGTGTATGTATGTATGTATGTATGTATGTATGTATATATATATATATGTATATATATATATATATATATATATATATATATATATATATATATATATATATATATATATATATATATATATATATATATACATATATATATATATATATATATATATATATACACACACACTACCGGTCAAAAGTTTGAGAATGGCAAGATGTTTTTATGTTTTTAAAGAAGTCTATTCTGCTCACCAAGGCTGTATTTATGTCATTAAAAATACAAAAAAAAGCTGTAATGTTGTGAAATATTATTAAAATGTAAAATAACGGTTTTATATTTGAATATATTTTCAAATGTAATTTATTCCTGTGATCAAAGCTGAATTTTGAGCATCATTACTCCAGTCTTCAGAGTCACATGTTGAAAGCAGTTGTGTGACACATTTTTTAAGGATTCTTTGATGAATAGAAAGTTCAAAAGAACAGTATGTATCTGAAATAGAAAGCTTTTGTAACTTTGTACTACCGTTCAAAGGTTTTGGGTCGGTAAGATTTTTTTTGGGGTGGGGGGGCTTAAAGTAATTAATACATTTATTTAGCAAGGATGCATTAAATTGATCAAGTTACAGTACAGATGTTGCAACGTTGCAAAAGCTTTATATTTCAGATAAATGCTGTTCTTTTGAACTGTCTATTCATTAAATAATCCTGAGAAAAAAAATTGTACACAACTGTTTTCAACATTGATAATAATAATAATAAATGCTTCTTGAGCAGCAAATCGGCATATTGGAATGATTTCTGAAGGATCATGTGAGTCTAAAGACTGGAGTAATAAAGCTGAAAATTCAGCTTTGATCACAGAAATAAATGACATTTTAAAATATATTCAAATAGAAAAAAGTTATTTTAATTGTAAAAATATTTAACAATAATACTGTTTTTTTGCTGTATTTTCGATCAAATAAATGCAGCCTTGATGAGCAGAAGATACTTCTTTAAAAACATTTTAAAAAATCTTACGGTTCTCAAACTTTTGACCGGTAGTTAGTTAGTTAGAGACGGATGCATTTACATGTATTAGTTTAGCAGATGTTTTTATCTAAAGTTACTCACAAATGAGAATTACTGGATGATTGGATGTGTCACTCAAACAGTGTGTCATCTTACCATTGTGCAGCCAGGAGAGCTCCGGCAGTGGTCTGCCCTCTATTGAGCACTGCAGGATGAAGTCCTGTCCCTCTGATACAGAACAATCTGACAGAGTACAGCTGAACACCGGGGGTTTAGCCTCCACCCTCACACCTACAACACACACACACAAATACACAAATATTTACTGTAACTGGGCATTTGAAACCACATAGCATCTGAAAGCAATTGGTTTCACCAATAGGTGGCACTTTCAGACTAATAATAATACATATTAATTACAAATTAATAATACTTATTCTTATTCATAAATGATTGTTGACAAATAACATGTCCATAAACGTTTCCATCAAGATTTTCAATTAGGTTAAAATATAAAAGAATAGAATAACCATTCCACTTTACAGTAACTTTCAAAAGTTTGGGGTCAAAGTTTGTTCGTTTGTTTTTAAGAAATTCATACTTTTGGTAACACTTTATTTTACAGTTAAGTGTTCCTGTTACACATCTTACATGTACTTACTAACACTTAATAACATATAAATGATGCATATCTACAAGCAACTAACCCTAAACCAAACCCATTTATTTTAAGGTGTCATTGTTACAGTGTAATAATATATTTAAGTACTGAGTAATTTAACTACATGTGCTTACTATAAGGTTAGGGTAGGATTAGGGTTTGGTTGAGGGTTAGTTGCATGTAATTATGTATAGTTTACTGTTATTACTAAGGTAAGTACATGTAACATATGTAACAAGGACACTGTAAAATAAAGTGTTACCCCAAACCCTAACTCTATTTACATAGTAAGTACATGCTTTTATTAATTTTACTTAGTACTTATTTGTATAATTAGACTGTAACAAGGGCACCTTAAAATGAAGTATAACACTTTTATTCAGAAAGGTCAGGACACATTAAATTGATTAATAGAGACAGTAAAGAAGAATTATGTCTCTAACTAAACTTGTGAACTTTCTAATCAAAGAATCCTGAAAAAAATGGGTAACACTTTATTTTACAGTATCCTTGTTACATATGTTACATTAATGAATGTAAAATTAATGAGTCAAGATGGCGCCGAGGATGGCCGCAACGTCGCAAGCTCTGCTGAAACATTGTAGTTTTTTGTTTGTTCTGTTTATAGTTTTTGTGTTTTTTGTCTTGGATGTTGTCTGCCTTACTACGTACGACAGACAGACACTTTTGGACATTGGTTCGGCAATCGCACTCCGAAAACCGGACTTTAAATTCTTCAGTGACGAACCGCCGTTTACAAACACAGCAGCGGAGCTCTTTGTCTGGACGGCCCGACCACGCAAACGCGGCCGGAGAAGGGGAAGCAGAGCCGGCGTACTTATCAGAGTAAGACGCCGCGCAAACCGACCCCCACTTCCCAGTATTTTACTGGCAAATGTTCAGTCTCTGGACAATAAACTCTGCGAGCTGAGAGCGCGGATCTCTTTCCAGCGAGACACGAGGGACTGCTGCATTATCTGCCTTACAGAAACTTGGATGTCCGCTGAGATTCCAGATTCGGCCATCGAAACCACGGGGTTCTCCGTGCATCGGATGGACAGAGAAAAAGATCTCTCCGGGAAAAGCAAAGGCGGGGGTGTATGTTTTATGATTAACCAATCCTGGTGTGATCAGAGGAACGTACATTCTATCAAATCTTTCTGTTCTCCTGATCTGGAATTTCTCATGCTTCTGTGCCGACCATTCTGGCTACCGAGGGAATTCACCGCGGTCATCATCACAGCTGTGTATATTCCCCCACAAGCCGACACAGACCGGGCACTAAAGGAACTGTATAGGACAGTGAGTGAGCAGGAAACCGCGCATCCTGAGGCCGCGTTTATTGTGACCGGAGACTTTAACAAAGCCAACTTCAAGCGCATTGCACCCAAATACCACCAACATGTTAACTTCAACACGCGAGGGAACCGCGTCTTAGATCACTGCTACTCCCCCTTCAAGGATTGTTACAAGTCCCTCCCGCGCCCACCATTCGGCAAATCAGATCACGCTTCCATCCTACTTTTGCCCGCATATAGGCAAAGACTGAAACAGGAAGCACCCGCCCTCAGAACCATCCAGTGCTGGTCGGACCAATCAGATTCTATGCTACAGGACTGTTTTGATCACGCGGACTGGGAGATGTTCCGGTCGGCCTCTGATGACGACATCGAGGTTTACGCTGATAGCGTAACGTGTTTCATCAGGAAGTGCGTAGATGACGTTGTTCCGACCAAAACAATTCGGCTGTACCCAAACCAGAAGCCGTGGCTAAATGGGGATGTTCGCGCGGCACTCAATGCGCGCACCTTCACTTTTAACTCCGGTAACGCGGAGGAGCATAAACAAGCAAGTTATGCCCTCCGGAAAACCATCAGAGCAGCAAAACGACAGTACAGGGACAAGATTGAAGGACAGTTCAACACCACCGACTCTAGAAGCATGTGGAGGGGAATTAACACCATCACGGACTACAAAGGGAACACAAACTCCACCGTGAACACCGCTGCCTCTCTCCCGGACGAGCTAAACACCTTCTATGCTCGCTTTGAGGGAACTAACACCGCCCTCGCGGAGAGAGAGCTCGCGGCTGAAGATACAGAGGTTAGTGCACTCTCCGTATCTGTCGCTGATGTAACCCGATCCTTCCGGCGGGTGAACGTCCGTAAAGCTGCGGGTCCAGACGGCATTCCCGGCCGTGTGATCAGAGCGTGCGCGCACCAACTGGCTGGAGTCTTCACGGACATTTTTAACCTGTCCCTCTCCCTGTCTGTGGTCCCCACATGCTTTAAAACGTCCACTATTGTTCCTGTACCTAAGCAGTCAAAAACCACCTGCTTAAACGACTGGCGTCCTGTTGCTCTGACCCCCATCATCAGCAAATGCTTTGAAAGAATAATCAGAAACCACATCTGCTCTGTTCTCCCCCCCTCACTGGACCCACTGCAGTTTGCATACCGCACAAACCGTTCCACTGATGATGCCATTTCATCCACTATACACACTGCTCTCTCCCACCTGGAAAAGAGGAACACGTATGTGAGAATGCTGTTTGTGGACTACAGCTCAGCATTCAACACCATTGTGCCCTCCATACTTGACGGGAAACTCCGGGCTCTAGGCTTAAACAGCCTGTTATGCAGCTGGATCCTGGACTTCCTGTCAAACAGACGCCAGGTGGTCAGAATGGGCAGTAACATCTCCTCATCACTGACTCTCAACACTGGAGCCCCTCAGGGCTGCGTTCTCAGCCCACTCCTGTACTCTTTGTACACACATGACTGTGTGGCAACCCACAGCTCCAACACCATCATCAAGTTTGCTGACGATACGACGGTGGTAGGTCTTATCACCGACAATGATGAAACGGCCTACAGAGAGGAGGTGCACACTCTGACACGGTGGTGTCAGGAGCACAACCTCTCCCTCAACGTCAGCAAGACCAAGGAGCTGGTGGTCGACTTCAGGAGGAATGAGAGAGAACACCGTCCCATCACCATCAATGGAGCACCGGTGGAGAGAGTCAGCAGCTTCAAGTTCCTCGGTGTCCACATCACAGAGGAACTCTCATGGTCCGTCCACTCCGAGGCCGTTGTGAAGAAGGCTCATCAGCGCCTTTTCTTCCTGCGACGGCTGAGGAGGTTTGGAATGAACCGCCACATCCTCACACGTTTCTACACCTGCACCATAGAGAGTCTGCTGACTGGCTGCATCACCACCTGGTACGGCAACAGTACCGCCCGCAGCCGCAAGGCCCTGCAAAGGGTAGTGCGCACGGCCAGCTGCATCATCGGAGGTGAGCTTCCCTCCCTCCAGGACATTTACGCCAGGCGGTGTGTGAAGAGAGCTCAGAGGATCTTCAGAGACTCTAGCCACCCGAACCATGGGCTGCTCTCACTGCTGCCATCAGGCAGACGGTACCGCAGCATCAGAACACGCACCAGCCGACTCCAGAACAGCTTCTTCCCACAAGCAATCAGACTACTTAACTCCTGATCAATCAGGATCATAACACACACTGGACAGAATATCACTCCGCACAACCCACTGTAGATACACACACATTATATACACATTTATTTATCATACAGCATCTATTGCACTTTGGATTTCAATTTTTCAATCTGTGAATAATATTTTATACTATACATTGTATATTATTATTATTATTATTATAGCGTAATGTATATTGTTTAGTGTATGTTTAGTGTATATTGTTTAAAGTATATGTATATTGTAAGTATGTGTATATTGTTTAAAGCTGTGAGAACTACACTCACATTGTGTAAATTATTTATTGTTTATTGTAGTGTATACTGTGCTGTGAGTAATTGTGTGCGCATCAGATGTGTAATCTGATGCTGCTTTAAATGTTGTACATGTCATGTCATGACTACTATGTTGCTCGGAACTGCACCTAAGAATTTCACCTACTGTTGCACTTGTGCATATGTAGAGTGACAAATAAAGTGATTTGATTTGATTTGATTACATGTACTTACCATATCGTAATAACAGTACATTTTGCACAATTACATGCAACTAACCCTCAACCAAACCCTAATCCTAACCTAGCCCAATATAAAGTACATGTAGTTAATTAATATTACTCAGTACTTAAATACTTAATACTTAAATTACACTGACATCTTAAAATAAAGTGTAACCAAAAAATGTATTGCGGTTTCCACAAAAACATTAAGCATTGTTCCTTGAGCAACAAATCAGCATATTAGAATGATTTCTGACAAATCATGTTATGTATAATTCATGTAGAAATAAATGAGCTCATAATGATGAGAATTATCTCAATTTGAAAAATCTAATAGCATGGCACAATACAGGACAGCAATGCCACTGCTTAAAGGTCCCATGACGTTGATTTTTTTAATTATTTTTATAATGTTTCCTGTTTTTTGTAAGTATGATTTTTAACATCATAAAATGTCATAATTTAGAAATAAAAGGCATTTTTCTATCCTAATTTTAGCCCTCTGGCTTGAATGCTCTGTTTGAAGGGGCGTGTCTGCTGTGAGACTTCAGTGTAAACACCCACTGTTGATTGGCTGACATCTTTGCATTTGAAATGCGTATTTTGTGGAAACCCTCTTGAATACGTTTACTACGTTTTTTTTACTATTACAGCTGCCGAGATTAACGAATCGTGAAAGTGTTGATTATAGCATTACTTTTAGATAATTTTCCATCACATGAAAGGCTGCAGTGATGAGCATTGAGTAGACAGTCTGTTTATCGAGTGAATGCAGTGATCTTGTCATAGCAGTGCTATTTCTCTCTCAAAATGCTTTCACCGCAACTAACAGCAAGCACGACATCGTTGTGCAGCATAACAGCTTCGTTGTGCAGCATAACAGTGTCCTTCATTATAACGGCAGTTTGTGCAAGTGTGCAGATATACTCGCGATGTTTGATTGACAGCTCCAGTCATTATAAAGAGAGTGTTCTTTGATCGCTCTCTGTAGTTTAATCACAATTTAAATAACAGATTTGTTTCATGCTACTAAGAGAAACAATGTGAAGTTGATCATTTAATCACTGGCTTGATTCACTGATGCATAAACAACAGTATTAAACGATTTAGAAAGAAAGTCTGCAGTGAACTTGAATAATTAGCTACACATCAGAAATCACTGATCACAGATCAGGCATTAATGAACACATATTGTAAAAGTCTGTTTGTAAAGCCTGTGCTGACATTGCGGTGAATTAAATGAAAAAAAAAAATCAACTGAATCCATTTTCTCCAAATTCTCTAGGCGGGCAAAGCAGAGAAAGGGGAGGTAACCTTTCCCTGTACGACGACACACAGGGAAGATTCCAGATTGGCCCATCTGAGATTTCATTTTCTCAAAGGCAGAGCAGGACACCCAGAACTCGGTTTACACCTATCACCATTACTAGCCACTGGGGGGCCATATACAGGCTAGGGGAACTCATATTAATGTTAAAAAAACTCATAAAAGTTACATTTTCATGTCATCTGACCTTTGACATGTAATGATCTTATAAATACCAATAAATTGTTGTTTTTGTTATTATACCTGTTAACCCACAGGAGTTCTTCTTTGTGTACATTACATTAAAACTAACTAACAGTAACTTTGAGCTAAAGAATGTAATTAACAAAATATACATCATTAAAAAGGTATAATACTCAAGCTTAAACTTTTTCCCTTTATTACTCTAATAAATCTCATGGTGACAGTAATTTCTTAATTTGTGTCGGGAGTTATTTAAATTAATTAATTAAAAATATAGTTGATACCCTTAAAGGGTTAGTTCACCCAAAAATGAAAATTCTGTCAGTAATTACTCACCCTCATGTTGTTCCAACCATGTAAGACCTTCGTTCATCTTCGGAACATAATTTAGTATATTTTTGATGAAATCTGAGATCGAGAGTTCGCGGGAGTGCCACGACGCATGCGCGAGAACTGAGATTAACCCTACTCCGAAAGAGTGAGCAGCCAGTCAAGTAGTAGTAGAAGAAGAACGCTGTAATCTCAGTTCTCGCGCATGCGTCGTGGCACTCCCGCGAACTCTCGTCAGAGGCTCAAATTGAACAACAATAATAGTGTGATAAAGTCGTTATTTTTGTTGTTTTTCCGCTCAAAAAGTATTTTCGTCGCATGATAGACTTAATACAGAGCCACTGTAGTCATTTGGACTCCTTAAATGACGTTTTTACTTACTATTCTGGGCCATCAAGTTTCATTCCCTCTGAAAGCCTATGGAGGAGTGAGACAGCTCTCAGATTTCATCAAAAATATACTAAATTATGTTCCGAAGATGAACGAAGGTCTTACATGGTTGGAACAACATGAGGGTGAGTAATTACTGACAGAATTTTCATTTTTGGGTGAACTAACCCTTTAATATGACATATGACGAAGAAAAAAAATCTGTATGGTCGTCGTGCAAATCACTTGACAATAAACACACATCTGTTCTATTTTCATAAGAATAAGTATATTTATAAAGCAATGCCAATCGACATAGACTTTAATACTAGCCCAGTACTGTATACTATAATATACTATATTTTGTACCTCATTCTGTGATAGGAAGCACATGGGGTCACAGAAGGTTATGTCACTCGACTGTTGTTATAAAGCGAGTTTAGAGCAACAACAAAAAAATTATTTAAAAAATCATAAATATAATCATAAATTGTTGTGTGTTGATGCTGTGCTAAGCTAACATGCTAGCTAGACCTTATGCACCCATTACCAGGAGCGATTATGATTTATGACCAATTTTGAAAAGTAAAGACCATTGGAAAGTCTAAATCAATGTTCTTTCTTTAAGAAGGGCATTTGATACAAAGTCATAAAAGGTAAAGTGAGAAGATAAAGTTTGGTCCAAGAAACGAGGGATTAACAGTGTCAATAGAAAGTCATAGGTAAATATAATAAAGTCAAAATAATAATAATTATAGGTGACCAGGCCTGTGGCTTTAGCTGTATTGCATTTCTAGACTGCAGCAAGACCAATTTGGGTTTTTTTCCCATAAAGATATTAAATTAAAATTAATTTATAATAACTTAACAATACATTTAAGTCCTTATGCCTATGCCATTTTTTAATTTTTTATTTTGCAGGCTAACAGGTTAAATGGCGATCCATAAAATGTATATGTAGAGAATGAGTACTCAATTCTTACGCTTGACAGTCAGACTCCAGTGGACTGCAGTCTTTCCTTTTTTGTTGGAAGCAGTGCAGCCATACTGTCCCATGTCAGTTATGTGAGCATTCTCCAGACACAAGACATGCAGACTGCCCTCCTGTCGTGTGCTGACGCCTGATCTCTGTCTGAGGGGAGCTCCATCTTTCACCCAGCTCACTGTTGGCACTGGAGAACCAGACACTGAGAGAGCAAAGAATGAGATGAGAACAACATCTACATAACTTTACACAGCTTCTACAGTTCTTTTTACATATTTTACTCCAAATTCAAATGTAAACGTTTAATTTCTATACATTTGTTTCCCTCAGCAAAGAAACAATCGTCACATAATCATTGTAGGATGTCTTACATGTTTCCAGAAATTAAAATCAGAAGCTGAGATTTTGGGACAAAAATTTGTTCATCATATAAAGCGATCGAATCTCTTCAGTAAATTTGGACTAAAGCACTCAATTCATACGGATTAGTTTTACGATCTGCTTTTGAACCTTTTGAGGCGTCAAATTGGTAGTTGCATAGCGGTCAATTGAGGGACAGAAATGTCTCGGATTTCATTAAAAAAATATCTTAATTTGTGTTCAAAAGATGAACCAAAGTCTTACGGGTTTGGAACGACATGAGGGTGAGTATTTGATGACAAGGTTTGATGACAATTTTCATTTTTGGGTGAACTAACCATTTAAATGCACTTTGTTAAACTTTATAGAGTGTTTTTTGACTCACTAAGAACATCTTTATCTGTATTTAATTTTTATGTATGTAATTTAATAATCACTTCTATTGTGTTTGAAATATGGTTAAAGTGTGCAGCCGAATGTACACGCATTTATGGTAAACTAATCAAATATACTATAATGCAATTTCTACTGAAACTTGTATGTTATGTATTAAAATGTATCTATAAATTCACAAATGTAATGATTAAGTTGCAGTTTAGAACACAGTTTAGTACAATTTATTAACTTTAAATATATCAAAGTTAAAAATTGTGTATAAAATTATATATATTAAATAAAATGATATATAAGTACTTTACATGAGCACTAATAGAGATATATATGAGATATAGTCCAGACATGTGAACAGCTACTGCTGTGCAGTGATATAGACAACAGCTGGTCACATCATAGCTGCATTGACCATTGATCAGCATTCAAACCTGGAACTAAATACTAAATACCTAGTCACTTCAGTTAACTAGACTCACCTTGGCATCTGAAAGTGACCTTTTCTCCCTGCACGACCTCTTGGCTCTGAGGCTGACAGTCAAAACTGGGCAGAGTTTCTAGGACATCCATGTTTCTCTCCCTGGTTTGTTGGCGGCTGTCTCTGCTGGATTCTACCCGTGACGGTTCAGGCATCTGTCCTGGAGATCTGAACGTATCTGAAACTCTCTTCGTGCCATGTAACTCATTCTTTACAATGTATGGACTTCTTACATTGACAGAGTTTGATGTCTTGTCACTAGCTGGTGATCTTCCATCTGTGGATTTGGTGATGGGTTGTGAGGACAGGGATGATGTTATCTGTGGTGTGTCAGTTCTGGTCATGGGGGGGACACTAGCAGTGGTAGTGGACAGTGGTGTGCGTGTTTCCGTAGTTATGGTTAGGACAGATGTGCTTGGAGTTTTCTGTTCAATGTCAAGACCGTTGGTGCTGTGCTTGGCCACAGATGGTTTAGAGAGGTCCTGAGATCGTGCGGGAGTGCTAAGGAAACAAAGATCCTAAAGTCAAGTGAACAGTCTGTAGCTATGTTTCCACCCACCTAATTTGTATGCACATTATGAGATAATCGCAAAAATACAGCTTGATGGAAACGTCAAGATGTTCAAAAAGTATGCACTTGTTTGAGTTGTATACATTTTTTATTCAATAAGAAAACATGCACATAAACTACAATGGAAACACATTTTCTGAATATATTCCTTGATGCGCATCAAAAAAGACGTGACTTTGCGCGATGGGACAGCCTAACTGGATTAAAGGGTTAGTTTACCCAAAAATGAAAAATTCTGTCATTAATTACTCACCCTCATGTCGTCCCAAACCCGTAAGACCTTCGTTCATCTTCGGAACACACATTAAGATATTTTTGATGAATTCTGAGAGCTTTCTGACCCCATAGAGACAGCAATGTTATTACCACTTTCGAAGCCCAGAAAGGTAGGAAAGACATCGTTAAAATAGTCCATGTGACTAACAGCGGTTCAACCTTAAATGTTATGAAGCGTTGAGAACCCCAAAACAAAAATAACAACTTTATTCAACAATTTCTTCTCTTCTGTGTCAGTTTCCTACGCAAGTGGTTTTCAAACTTTTTTAAGAGCGACCCTCTTTTTTTAATCGTCGCGACCCATATACTGTATAGGCAAGCCAAGCCAAGCATATGAATACTTATATACAATGGGCCATTTGACTGTATTCTCCATTTAACCACTAGATGGCACAAAAATTCAGCTCAGCACTTTTCCACACAACCGCTTTTTGATCCTTGACTAGTTTGCAACATTCTGCACTAATTTGATCTAGCTATATATGGGACGCTAATTAACTGGTTAACTGTTAACCACCAAGAATTTTAACCAATTAATATTTTGTTGCATGCATACACTACAAATATATATTTTTTATATATTTAGGTATATTTATATTTAGGTAAGTCACGTATAAATCGCATTTTATTGCATTCAGAAATAATACTGGTAAATAAAGCGAAATGTTATAATCTATTACAAACATTATAAACACTACAAACACAGCTATAGGCAATTTTGGTTCCCCTCACTCCACAACAATCCTTTAAATTTAATGGTATTCAGAACAGATCAAGAATGAACAAAATATATAAGTAGGCTAAATATAAACAAGCCAAAACTAAATCATTTAATGAGAAACCAGCGTTGGGCTCATGTAGCCTAACTCTCTCATTCAAATCCAAATGTTTCCATATTCGCAATTTATTTGGATGCTAAACCATTTATTATAGGCGTTGTACTTCATTCGCGTCCCAATACTGACGGAAAAAAATCATCCTCTTCACATGCGCAAAAATGTACTTGGAAACACAACAGCGGTGCTCACGCTGAATGGCACAAATTGTACTATTGACTATTTAAACTGAGCTGTGTGACAGGCTGCGATTTCAAGTTTGCAATGCTGGAATATGTTATGTGTGTGCGTGAGACGCTGGCACAATCGAACAGAGGAAACTTAAAATACTCCGTCATTTTAGTAATACAGATAATAAGAGTAGGGCATCGTGGAAAAGTGTTTACATACATTGTGCTATTGTAAAATAAAGAAAATGTGCTTTCTGTCGTCTGGGTTTAAAGGAAACATCTCGGTTACGTATATGTAACCCTCGTTCCCTGAAGGAGGGAATGGAGACGCCACGTCGGAGTACCGACGAATAGGAATCTACATAACCAATCTAGCTAATCTACTTCGAGTGAAACTAAACGAGCCAATGCACATTGGCATGCAATGATTGCACCAGGTGTTCATGCCACGCAGTGCGGGTATAAATGAGACACAGGTGCTTGCATCAAATCAGCCTTTTGCTGAGGAGCCGAGTAGGTAGCCGGCACCTCAGCAGGGTACAGAGGACATGGTGACGGGACGTGGCGTCTCCGTTCCCTCCTTCAGGGAACGAGGGTTACATACGTAACTGAGACGTTCCCATTCAGTCGGTCACTCTCGACGCCACGTCGGAGTACCGACAAATAGGAATCCCTACCAAAGCGCCATGGCCTCTGCCCCCTTCCAGTGCCCTGTGTGACCCGCCTGAGCTCTTTACCTGATGAGACGGGGCTCACACCGGGAAGACCATCACTGCTGTTCCGCATGACCCGCTCAGTGATTATTGGATAACACTGGGAAAGCGTGCCCTACTGAAGGGGAACGCTGCGGAGCCCACATCGTACCCCGAAGGAGTTATGTAGGAGTACAGGCTGAGCCGTAGCCCGCGACAGAGAGAGGGGGCTCAATCCCATTGATGGGAAGGCTCTCCAAAAGGGAAAGACACAGGCTTCCCGTAGGAGCGACCGTGGACAGATAAATGGGATCCCCGCAGGGTCATATAACCCAAGCCCAATACCGGTTCTCAAGGATTCAGCGGCAAGGGGCCTGATGCCAGACGCTCCGCCACGTCCGGCACCGAGGGTGATGGAGGACTCACAGAGTTTGCTTCTGGAGAGAATAACGCCGTAGCGCAGCAAGCCGACAAGAGCTGGGGCCCCTCAGTGTTTCTAACCGTTTGAGGTGAGAACACAGGAGGAAACCGGCTCTACACGTAGGCTATAGAATCTAGCGAACGTGTTAGGTGTCACCCAGCCCGCAGCTCTACAGATGTCTGACAGCGAGGCGCCACGTGCCAGCGCCCAGGAGGATGCAACACTTCTAGTAGAGTGTGCTCGCACCCTGAGCAGACAGGGCACATCTTGTGCTTGGTAAGCCAAGGTGATGGCATCCACTATCCAGTGGGCCATTCTCTGCTTGAAGACAGCCTTTCCCTTCTGCTGGCCTCCGTGACAGACAAAGAGCTGATCTGAGGTCCTAAAGCTTTGAGTTCTATCCACTTAGATCCGCAGGGCGCGAACGGGACAGAGCAAAGCTAGGGCTGGGTCTGCCTCCTCCGGGGTCAGCGCTTGAAGGTTCACCACCTGGTCCCTGAAGGGAGTGGTAGGAACCTTGGGCACATAGCCAGGCCGGGGTCTTAGTACCACGTGGGCGTCGCCCGGCCCGAACTCTAGGCACGAATCGTCGACCGAAAATGCCTGCAGGTCCCCTACCCTCTTGATGGAGGCCAATGCAGCCAACAGCAAAGTCTTCATAGAGAGAAGCTTTAGCTCTGCTGACTGCAAAGGCTCAAATGGGGCATTCGGAAGTGCTCGGAGCACCAGAGCAAGATCCTAAGAGGGTATTGAGGGGGGACGAGGAGGATTTAACCTCCTCGCCCCCCTAAGGAACCTGATGACCAGGTCGTGCTTACAACCCGTCTTACCATCTACGTGGTCATGATAGGCGGATATCGCAGCACATAGACTTTGAGGGTGGAGAGGGACAGCCTACGCTCCAACCCTTGCTGCAGGAAGGAAAGCACAGATGCGATCGAGCAGCTTCGGGGGTCTTCTCGGCGAGAAGAACACCACTCGACGAACAGGTTCCACTTCCGGGCGTAGGCCTGTCTTGTAGAAGGTGCTCGCGCAGAAGTGATGGTGTTAACTACCCCTTAGGGTAAGTCACCTAGAACCTCCGCGTCCTGTCCAGGGGCCAAACATGAAGCTTCCACAGTTCTGGACGCGGGTGCCACAGGGTGCCCCGTCTCGGAGTTAGAAGATCCTTCCTCAGAGGAATCGGCCAAGGAGGGGCTGTCGCGAGGAGCATAAGTTCTGGGAACCAGGTCCGGGTGGGCCAGTACGGCGCCACTAGCAGGACCTGCTCCTCGTCCTCCCTGACCTTGCACAGTGTCTGTGCAAGTAGGCTCACTGGGGGAAACGCATATATGCGCAGCCCCTGGGGCCAGCTGTGCGCCAGTGCATCCCAGAGTGTGCCCTCGGTCAGTGAATAGAACCACTGGCAATGGGATGTTTCTGGAGAGGCAAACAGGTCGACCTGTGCCATCCCGAACTGTATCCAAATCAGCTGGACCACCTGGGGGTGGAGTCGCCACTCCCCTGGGAGCACAGCTTGTGAAAGCTCGTCGGCCACACAGTTGCGCACACCAGGGACATGAATGGCCCAAAGCGACCTCAGACACTTCTGACTCCAGAGGAGGAGATGGCGGGCAAGTTGCGACGGGAGCGCAGACCACCTTGTTGGTTGATATACGCAACGGTCACAGTGTTGTCCGTGCGGACCAGTACATCTTTGCCCCGTAATCGTCCTTTGACGCGACTCAGAGCAAGATGCACCGCTAGCAACTCGAGGCAGTTGATGTGCTAATGCAGGTGCGGGCCCGTCCAAACCCCTGACACTGCATGCCCGTTGTACGTGGCTCCCCAGCCCATGGCAGAGGCATCCGTGAAAACCACAGCATGCCTGGACACCTGTTCCAGGGGCACTCCGGCCTGAAGGAACGAGGGGTCTGACCATGGGCTGAAGGATTGGCGGCAGGCCGGTGTGATGCTCACCCGGTGAGTGCCGCGTTGCCATGCCCATCTCGGGACTCGGCCATGTAGCCAATGCTGAAGCGGTCTCATATGAAGCAGGCCGAGCGGAGTTACTGCCGTAGCGGCTGCCATATGCCTCAGGAGCCTCTGAAAATGTTTCAGTGGAACCGCCATCCTGCCCTGAAACGTGTTCAGGCAGTTCAGCATCGACTGGACGCGCTCCTCTGTGAGGCACGCAGACCGTTCGACCGAATCCAACTCCATACCGAGAAAAGAGATCCTCTGCACGGGGGCGAGTTTGCTCTTCTCCCAGTTGACCCGAAGACCCAACTGGCTGAGGTGTCTGAGCACCAGGTCCCAGTGTTCGCACAACTGATCCCTGGACTGTGCTAGAATGAGCCAGTCTAGCGGAACAGAAATAAAACGGAACACAAGATTCTCCACCCGGCCCTCCTCCGGGGGATGGAGCGGTGCGGTCACCGTCTCCTGAAGAGCAATCCTCCCCATCTCCGGGTCGCCCGTCTCAGGGCCGCTTGCCCTTACTCTTGCCACCCCTCTTCTTGGCAGGGGCCTGGACGGGCGGGGCGGCCTGCTTGCGTCCAGCTCCACGACGTCGCTTGGGTGGAGGCTGCTGCTGCGACGCGGGGGCGGAGGCAGACGCAGGCAGCCGCCCTCGGCGACGAGCAGGCTGAGGCGCTGCCGGCGGTGGGGTGGAGACAGCAGCTGACCGCCGAGGCAGGATGTGACTGATCGCTTCTGTGCGGCCGTGAACTGTTGGGCGAAGTTCTGGACCGCGTCGCCGAAGAGGCCGGTCTGGGACACGGGGGAGTTAAGGAACCTGATCTTGTCAGTTTCCCGCATGTCAGCTAGATACAGCCAGAGATGGCGCTCCTGGACCACCATAGTGGACATCGCACGACCCACTGCCCGCGCCGTAACCTTCATCGCACGAAGCGTGAGGTCCGTTGCGGTTCTCAGTTCTTGGAGAACTGCGGGATCGTGACCACCCTTGTGCAAGGTCTTCAGTACCTGAGCCTGATGGACCTGCAACAACACCATAGCGTGTAAGGCGGAGCCTGCCTCTGCACAAGCCTGGTAGGCCTTCCAGATCAGATCGGAAGAGTACCTACAGGCCCGGGAGGGGAGACACGGGTTTTCCCCCTGGAAGTGGAGTTAGGGCACAGTTGCATAGCAACGGCCCGTTCCACGGGAGGAACCTGCGTGTATCCCTTTGCAGGTCAGCCATCGAGGGTGGTGAGGGAGGAGGATCCACTAGGCCGGTTTCGGGCAGTAATAGGTGGCGTCCACGATCTAGTGAGCTTCTCGTGCACCTCTGGGAAGAAAGGAACCGGGGTGGGGCGCTGAGAACCAGCACGGGCCACCCCGAGATACCAATCATCCAGCCTTGAGGGTTCGGGACACGTTGGAGGGTTCCACACGAGCCCGACTCTCTCGGCGGCCCGGGAAAGCATGGCCATCATTTCCGGATCGGTATCGGGCACAACAAATCTTCCCGAAGGAGCCCCCTGCGCTGACAAGTCATCTCCGGAGAGTCAGAATTCTGACCCTCCTTCCGATGCAGCGAAGGACATCTGATCATCGGGGGAGCCCCGAAGGATACGGTTGGTGCACATATCGTGGATGGCCCAGCACGACCACACCCAGAAACGCACAGAAAGAATGTCATCTTGAAAAAGACGCAAGCTCTTTCTGTGTTGCTCTTTTAGAGGATCGCTCTCCTTGGTGCTGAAGCACGCAGGGGGAAGGGTCGCGGCGACACAGTCAGGGAAATAGTGCAGCCTGACGTGCGCGCTCTCTCTCACCAGATGCTCTCTACCAGCCGTAAGAACGGCTTTTTAGCACTCTCCACCAGGCGTACCGAACCAGCTGTGAGTACAGCCCTTGTGTTTGCTCTCACGAGCAAAAAAGAGAGATGATCGTAATGGTGCGCTCACACCGGACGCGATTCGCGCGAGTGATTTACATGTTAAGTCAATGCAGAGATGCGAAATGGCATTCTGCGGCGCGATTCGCGTGAATGAGGTGGGCGAGATTCGCGCGATTGAGGCGGCGCAAATGACGCGGATTGAGCGTTTTGAACGCACGGTTCGCGCGAATCGCTTAAGTTGAAAAATCTGAACTTTGCCAGATATTTTGCGCCACGTTAACCATGAGCTTGCTCTAGTAGTGACGCATTTACAAGCAGAGGCAGAAATCTGAACAACAATGGAGGACAAGATAAACGTGGCTGTATGTGGATACCCGGAGCTGTATGATACATCATCCTATCACTACAGGAACAGGAATAAAAAGGATCTTGCTCGGAAGAAAGTGAGTGAGGAGGTCGGACAGTCAGCTACCCTCTCAACAAAATCTATGTCAGCCATTTCACAACGAGACTGGAGCAGAAAAAAAAGAGCCAGAGCCAGCGGCAAATGTGAGAAGGACTAGCCGAGGAAAGGCAGGTCTCGCCGGGTAAACGAGCGCGGAATGTCACTGATCGCCTGGATCTCACAACTCCGAAAACGCCAGATAAAATGCTCAAATAGGCACTCTTTTTATAAATTAACCATAGATTTGAGCTTTAAACAAATATATTATCGCCTGAAAAAGTCTTTAAACTACATTTTGTCACACATTAATAGTAGTATTTTTTACAAAAAAGACGTCAAGTGACCGAGACGAGCTGGCTCATATAGGCTCATATAGAAGCCCCTCCCATGACGCGAATTCGCGTCTGTTGTGTAGTTGTCACACGCGAATTTCACACGCGAATGAAGCGAGTAAACTCAAAATGTTCAAGCGTCCACCTTCGCGCGATTAGCGCGCGTCCGGTGTGAACGCCACATAAGACCACACGACCCGCTGCTGTGCCGTCACACCAACACCAACTGAAGAACGCTTCCAAAAGGGCAGGCTTCCAGTCAGGACTGCGAAGTAGGTGAGTGATGTCTAGCATAACCAGATACCACTCGGCTCCGAAGCAAAAGGTTGATTTGATGCAAGCACCTGTGTCTCATTTATACCCACGCTGCGTGGCATGAACACCTGGTGCAATCATTGCATGCCAATGTGCAATGGCTTGTTTAGTTTCACTCGAAGTAGATTGGCTCTCGCGAGCAAGATTCCTATTCGTCGGTACTCCGACGTGGCGTCGAGAGTGACCGACTGAATGGGAACCCAGACGACAGAAAGCACATTTTCTTTATTTTTCCGTGAAGCTGTTTGTGGAGTGCCGCACCTCACAAAAATGAACCAAACTCAGCAGCACACTGTCGCAGTTTTTTTCTTTCTTTTTGTTAATCTGTTAATGATTTAAGTCAAATATATTTCACGTATTTATTCCTTTTATATAGGCCTATAGACTATGATTTTATGAAAACCCCTGTCCTACGCTATTCACGTAGTAAACACAGTGCAGCGTCAGAATGCTGCCTCATTTTTGGCCAGCTCCTGCGTCAGCATCACACGCATGCGTTGTGGTGCTCACATGAACGGGGTTGGCCAATACAGAACCAACGTTCTGACGTAGTACCCGGAAGCGCTGCAGTGTTTACAATGGTAACAGTGTAGGAGACTGACAGAGAAGAGAAGAAATTGTTGAAAAAAGTCATTATGTGTGTTTTGTTTTTTGCGCACAAAAAGTATCAACACATTCTCACTCCCAACTCGTCACATATTGACGCACTTTTTAACACACAGGGTACCCCTTTAACACCATTTTTCAACAATTTGGATTTGATTTCAATGAGAAACCTTTGGCATCATACACAGACGCGTTGGGCATGGGAAATGTTATTGTCATCATGAAATTATACATTTGCTTATGATTTTGCCATTCTGACATGTTGGAGGGTGATTCTCAATTTAATCAGCCAGTAAAATTGAATTAACATTTATTTTATTTACGCTATTTAGACACGTTTGAACATCTAACCCACCCCTAAACCGTCGTATGATATAAAACACAGGATATAACAGGCAGTCAATATGTGAAGAGTTGGGTGTTTTGAAAGCATTCTCATCTCTTCATAACATTAAGGTTGAACCATTGTAGTCACATGGACTATTTTAACAATGTCTTTCCTACCTTTCTGGGCCTTGAAAGTAATGATAATGTTGCTGTCTATATGGGGTCAGAAAGCTCTCGGATTACATCAAAAATATCTTAATTTGTGTTTTCGGAAGATGAACGAAGGTCTTACGTGTTTGGAACGACATGAGGGTGAGGAATTAATGACAGAATTTTCATTTTTTGGCGTACTAACCCTTTAACCTGCGGACAGTTCTTCTTGCACAGCATCTGAAATGCTGTTTTTGTTCTGAAATACCTGAGCAAAGTCTGTTGTTCAGTATAATTACCTCCCAGAACTGTCTTACATGATTGCGTTCCCAAATGCTGCTGTATTCACAAATGTTTTATGCAATTTTCAAATTTTGTGCATACTTTAAATTCATGAAATTGGGTCTTTATATAGATGGCTTTTGAATTTTATGATGGGGGTCCCTCAAATGAGGACGATCATATTTGGTGGTGCATGACATTTAAAGGATTGAAAACCCCTGCATTATTGTGAATCTCTCGCAAGGAAATATATCTAGGTCATATATGACAAAAAACATTTCAAAAACATTTTCATAATAATTGAGCACATCAATGTTTTTAGTGATTTTTTTTTATTTTTTTTATCTTGGCTGATATGACCGATCTTGGACTTTATACAGACACCTATTGCTCTAGATCAGTGGTCGGGAACCTATGGCTCGCGAGCCACACCTGGCTCTTTGACAAAAATAATGTGGCTCAGGTCTCTCACCCTTTACCAACAAATGATCGATAGAAAAAAAATGAGACACATCAACAGAGATCCGCTCTCTGCAGAAAAAAGCAGCCAATTACAATTCCCTTGTTGTACAGCCTACCGTTAATGAAACGTATGATAATAGTTAATATTCAAGTTGTACCGGCCGCGCGTGTTCAGTGCTGTTCGCGAGTGTCACGAGTCGCGACAGCAATCAATACCCACTTACGTTTCTGTGGTAACAGCTTCTGCTCTGGGATTCAAGCAGCTGTGGCTTGTTAAAGGTAACCGAAAACCATTTTTAGAACAGCAGCGCAAATGTAAAAGTAGGCTATATAAACGTTAATATATCCTTTTATTGAAACTGGTGGTCTGCTGTGAAAAGAGACATTTCGAAACATTTCACTCGCAGGTACTTTCGCTTTTGCCGTAGAGACCCTTGTGATAAATAAATGTGTATTTATGATAATCCACGCAGATTTCATATATAAATTATAAAAGGAAATAAATTATAAAAGCGTGATAAGTCGCGAAAGCGTGATAAGTTACTGACAGGATGCTGTGCACATGCTCCGAGTGCAACACGGACAAGCACAGCTTTGTCCTCGGCTGCACGTCAAATTAATAGGCTACAGAAATATATCAAAATGCCAAGCCGAGTATTCACGTAAACACAGTAGATGTAAGCACTGTGTGCATTCACAAACACTAAGAGGATTTATAACTCAACCTCACAAAGCCCTGCACAATTAATTCCATATTGCAACTTATTTATTGTTTGCTGCATATGTGTTTGTTTTTAGTTATGGACCTAATAATTACTATTGTTCAAATTTTATTGGGGAAAAAAAGCATGTTTTTTAATAATAATTTAATATTATTTTTTACTGTGGCTCTTTTGGAAAAATGCATTAACCAAAAATTAAAAAATGGCTCTTTGGTCAAAAAAGGTTCCCGACCCCTGCTCTAGATATAGCATCACACAAAAGATCTTGATGCCATTATACAAATTCTACATTCAGCCAGTTATATGATTCAACATTTTGTTTTGTTGATTTTTCTAGGCCACGGCCATGACTGAAGACTTCAACATAATTGTTAGAAAGATTTATCAAAAGCATACTATTCATTTATTTTTAGTGAAAAACGTGTACATTCTGTCTTTGAAATTTAGGATTTTCGAAAATAAAAGGAATGGTCTTTACTTACATGGCTCTCTCAGTGTCTCCATCTGCAACCGAGCAACAGAATAAACCATAAGAATTTCAGACTTTTTAGCTGGATAATATTAAGACATCAAGGAAATTGCCCTGACATCTGTGGAAAATTATATTCCAAAAGACTGATTGTGGTACAGCAAGGACCCGGGGCCTTTTGTCAAAATTGTGAGATGTACAATTCATACAATGAGAAATTAATTTTAAAATATGATAAATAAAGTTGCAATTGTGAGCTATAAAGCTGCAGTAATGACAATTACAATTTGCATTTACAAATTGTGCCAGCTGGCACTTTCACATGAGTAAAATTGAGATAGATGATTGTAGTCAGAGCCCATGAACTAGCCTGGTCTAGAATCCATCCCTAATCTGTTTCTCAAATCCACCCTTCTCTGTTACCTTGTACAACGAGTTCAGCAGTTGCAGAGGCTTTCCCGGCACTGTTGGCCACCAGACAGGTGTACACGCCAGCGTGCTCTGAGCACACATGGCGAATCTCCAGGAAATGCATTCCCGATCTCTCAAACATGTTATATTGATCTGATGGCTGGATCTTCTCTTCTCCCTGACAGAGGAAACACAGGGAATGAACATTTCCACACTACCTGCACTTGACCCAACCTGTTATTTCAAATATTGGTTAATCATGTCTCACCTTATACCACTGCACCAGTGGTTGGGGTCGCCCCGTGATCTTGGCAGAGAATTTTCCACTCTGTCCAACTTTGAGATACAGGCGAGAAGGTTTAGTCACAAACTTTGGGGGGCTTTCACCCCAGATACTGGGTCTACTCTCTACTGCGGGAACACCCATAGATCCACTGGTGACAAAAGAGAGAAAATGTATGTAATGCTTCTAATTCACAAGACTAAACCCAGAAACATAGAGTTATTGCATGTTTCTTTTAAAAATTAGCCTTATTATGTCCACAGGTGGCTGACAGCAATGGTCAAAATGTTCATTAATAATGCAGATTTGACCGAAATTTCATAGCTTCTCAATTTTTTTCAGATGTTTTTTTTCCCATTACCAACCAGCTCCAAGATGAAGCACAAAAATAAATTTGATTTTAAGCTACAAAAAAATATACTATGAGACTTTTGTGAATCAATTTCTTCACATGATAATAGAAAAAAAAATATTGAACAAAAACAGTAACAGTAAAAAATGTATAATTATCTACCAAAAACGATCTGCATTGTTTTGTATTTCATATTCATGCATGAAATTTCCTTGTGTAGTGCTTTTTGGAGAATATGTATCTCACCCTGCTCTGTTGGAGGAAGGAAGACTGTATTTTTTCACAGCATTTCCTGTGTGGGATGGAAAAGGTTATTCATGAGGCTCAAAAAGCAATGTATACACCCATTTATAAACACACAGTATTCATTAGAAACATAAAAAGCACATATTTCCCCTTCCCTCTTTCTCTCCTTCCTTCATAAACATGCTACAGCTGCTATTATCTGCTGCTAGTTGTAAGATACTTGAATGGCTCCATATGTTTGTGTTTTTGTGAAGTATGCTGGAGGAAGTTTATTAAGTATTTATTAGTCTATAAATCAGTACAGATGTAGTGCTGCATCTCTGACTGTGATCAGTTTTACTGCAGGCAAAAAGTGGAAAATTAGAAATGCATTATACACTGTGATGTAAACTTTTAAGTATATGCACTGTAGGGTAAACTGCAAGGTAAACTGATGAAGTAGAATGCAGTATACGCTTTAGTGTGGTTTCATTGGTATTTCCTACTGTAAGCATACTGTAATATTTGTGTGATATTGCTCAATCACAAGAATTAAATGCATTTGGAGTCATTGCTATCAAACTGCTTGAGGTGATGTGAATGCCAGCTTGCTTAATTTGATAAATAATTGCACAAAGTTTAATATACCAGCCCAAGTCATTTTGACAACTTTATAATACTTTTATAGTTCCTTTTTGGAGCTTGACAGCCTCACCGTATGCAATGGAAAAGAGCAGCTTGGACATTCTGCCTAACATCTCCAATTACTTAAACACACCATCAGAACCAAGAGTTCAAGTCCTGAAAAGTGAAGCCAACGCATCTCGATCGCCCCCAGGTGTTTGGTCCCAGTATAGGTCATAAACCCCACCCTCTCTGTGTAATGTAATGGGACGTGATACTAAACAATCAAATTATACTTCAAAGATTTTTTTCCCAAAGATGGTTTTGATCATTTTAGGTAGTTTTTATCACACTGATGTAAGTTCAAGTGTTCGTTTTATTAAACAAGTTTTGTTTTAGTTAGTTATTTGATGCTATAAAAACGGGAGTGTGACGTCATGATTGACAGCTGAGATTGAGAGCTTCTCTGAGGCACCAACTGACTTTTTTCTGGATTTTCTGGAGGAGATTGGAGCTTTAACTTTAATTTCTACATTTCCATAACTGTTTATTTCACACCAACATAATGAGTTGTTCTGCAGTAAACTGTAGGGGTATAACGATACACCAATGCCACGGTTCAGTTCATGTCACGGTTTTAGAGCCACGGTTCGGTACGGTTCTGTTTGCTGTGGGGCAGGGTTCATGGCAGAGCAACAGCAATAATAACACTAGATTCACTTTTAATAATACAACAGGAATAATTTATCTTTATACATTGGCTTCACGTTTTCTTTAAAGCAGTTAGCATACCTGAGTAAACTCAAATGAAATAAATGTCTGCACTGTAGACTAGTCAGAAATAATCTACCCAATTTACCATTTACCGTAATGTTTAAAAAAAAAAAAAAATTCATAAAAATGTATGACACACACAAGTAATGTCCCATAGTAGCCTACTTAACAAAACACATTAATTGTATGAATATGACTAATACTGATTAATAAATAGGCCTATAAGTTAAAGATATTAAATAGCAGTTTTTGTTAATACTATAAAGTAGCCACCACACTCATTTAAAAAGAAACATAATAAAGTGAAAATAAAGTGGCATTTTGTGGTTATGGAAACAACGGTTACCATGGCGAATACACAATACTTCATGAACTGTTAATGAAACATGAAAACTGCTCCTGATAAACAGAATGCACATCTTAACTGCACACAAATCCTTCCCAGCTCACACACGTCGAACCAGTTACGTGATTTATTAGTACTTTACTTTTATTTCATGACTTACAAATTGACATTGTATCATTGCATGCTCGTAGTTTCACTTGCGCTTATAATATACAGCGTGATAGGGCGCGCCGCATGCGCGCATGTAACTAAAGAGTGTGAGCTACGAGTGCAGTATAGCGGCTTACAGGACAGGAAAACAGTTTTCTGAGGTGAGAGAGAATTTTTATTTTGTAACAAGCTACAAAAATGACGATGTTGCTGGAACTCTAAGGTAGCATTTTGGGGAAACTGGCTCTCCTTCCACCATGCTGCAACTTGAGCGATCACCCAAGTGATGTGCCATGCACTTGGAAGACAAAAGTTAGTGTATACTTAGTAAATAATATTATTATAATAATATTTAATACAAATACAGCTCTTATTAGTTGTTAAAAGTGTACTAATTACTATTTAATCTAATGTCAAGGAAGAAAAAAAAAAATTTGTGGCATAAAGTGAATGAGAGCTGGGCTGGGGCAGAAGGGGGCGGGGTGCGTTTTGTTCGACATGAGAGTATCGCGGTTCGAACCGTGGGTGGTGTATTGCAGTTTTTTGGTTCGGTTTGAACATCGTTACACCCCTAGTAAACTGTGATGCAGGAATTTCACTACTGCTCAGACTCGGGTCACAAGTTCACTATTGTGCAGACTCGGGTCACGAGTTCACTACTGCGCAGACGCGGGTCACGAGTTCACTACTGCGCAGACGCGGGTCACGAGTTCACTACTGCGCAGACGCGGGTCACAAGTTCACTACTGCGCAGACTCGGGTCACGAGTTCACTACTGCGCAGACGCGGGTCACGAGTTCACTACTGCGCAGACGCGGGTCACGAGTTCACTACTGCGCAGACGCGGGTCACAAGTTCACTACCGCGCAGACGCGGGTCACGAGTTCACTACTGTTCAGACTCGGGTCACGAGTTCACTACTGCGCAGACGCGGGTCACGAGTTCACTACCGCGCAGACGCGGCTCACGAGTTCACTACTGCGCAGACGCGGGTCACAAGTTCACTACCGTGCAGACGCGGGTCACGAGTTCACTACTGTTCAGACTCGGGTCACGAGTTCACTACTGCGCAGACGCGGGTCACAAGTTCACTACTGCACAGACGCGGGTCACGAGTTCACTACTGTTCAGACTCGGGTCACGAGTTCACTACTGCGCAGACGCGGGTCACGAGTTCACTACTGCGCAGACGCGGGTCACAAGTTCACTACTGCGCAGACGCGGGTCACGAGTTCACTACTGCGCAGACGCGGGTCACAAGTTCACTACCGTGCAGACGCGGGTCACGAGTTCACTACTGTTCAGACTCGGGTCACGAGTTCACTACTGCGCAGACTCGGGTCACAAGTTCACTACTGCGCAGACTCGGGTCAAGAGTTCACTAATTAGCAGACGCGGGTCACAAGTTCACTACTGCTCAGACTCGGGTCACGAGTTCACTGCTGCTCAGACTCGGGTCACGAGTTCACTGCTGCGCAGACTCGGGTCAAAATTTCACTAATTCGCAGACCTGGGTCACAAGTTCACTACTGCACAGACCCGGGTCACGAGTTCACTACTGTGCAGACTCTGGTCACATTCACTACTGTGCAGACTCGGGTCACGAGTTCACTACTGCGCAGACTCTGGTCACGAGTTCACTAATGCATAGACTCGGGTCACGAGTTCACTAATGCGCAGACTCGGGTCACGAGTTTACTATTGCGCAGACTCGGGTCACGAGTTCATTACTGCGCAGACTCAGGTCACAAGTTCACTACTGAGCAGACTTGGGTCACAAGTTCACTACTGTGCAGACTCGGGTCAAAAGTTCACTACTGTGCAGACTCGGGTCACAAGTTCACTACTGCGCAGACTCGGGTCACGAGTTCACTAATGCATAGACTCAGGTCACAAGTTCACTAATGCGCACACTCGGGTCACAAGTTCACTACTGTGCAGACCCGGGTCACGAGTTCACTACTGCGCAGACCAGGGTCTCGAGTTCACTACTGCGCAGACTCGGGTCACAAGTTCACTACTGCGCAGACTCGGGTCACAAGTTCACTACTGTGCAGACTCGGCTCACAAGTTCACTACTGTGCAGACTCGGGTCATGAGTTCACTACTGCGCAGACTCGGGTCACGAGTTCACTAATGCATAGACTCAGGTCACAAGTTCAATAATGCGCACACTCAGGTCACAAGTTCACTACTGTGCAGACTCGGGTCACGAGTTCACTACTGTGCAGACTCGGGTCACGAGTTCACTACTGCGCAGACTCGGGTCACAAGTTCACTAATGCGCACACTCGGGTCACAAGTTCCCTACTGTGCAGACCCGGGTCACGAGTTCACTACTGCGCAGACCCGGGTCTCGAGTTCACTACTGCGCAGACTCGGGTCACAAGTTCACTACTGTGCAGACTCGGGTCACAAATTCACTACTGTGCAGACTCGGGTCACGAGTTCACTACTGCGCAGACCCGGGTCACAAGTTCACTACTGCGCAGACCCGGGTCACAAGTTCACTACTGTGCAGACTCGGCTCACAAGTTCACTACTGTGCAGACTCGGGTCATGAGTTCACTACTGCGCAGACTCGGGTCACGAGTTCATTACTGCGCAGACTCAGGTCACAAGTTCACTACTGAGCAGACTCGGGTCACAAGTTCACTACTGTGCAGACTCGGGTCAAAAGTTCACTACTGTGCAGACTCGGGTCACAAGTTCACTACTGCGCAGACTCGGGTCACGAGTTCACTAATGCATAGACTCAGGTCACAAGTTCACTAATGCGCACACTCGGGTCACAAGTTCACTACTGTGCAGACCCGGGTCACGAGTTCACTACTGCGCAGACCCGGGTCTCGAGTTCACTACTGCGCAGACTCGGGTCACAAGTTCACTACTGTGTAGACTCGGGTCACAAATTCACTACTGTGCAGACTCGGGTCACGAGTTCACTACTGTGCAGACCCGGGTCACAAGTTCACTACTGCGCAGACTCGGGTCACAAGTTCACTACTGTGCAGACTCGGCTCACAAGTTCACTACTGTGCAGACTCGGGTCATGAGTTCACTACTGCGCAGACTCGGGTCACGAGTTCACTAATGCATAGACTCAGGTCACAAGTTCAATAATGCGCACACTCGGGTCACAAGTTCACTACTGTGCAGACTCGGGTCACGAGTTCACTACTGTGCAGACTCGGGTCATGAGTTCACTACTGCGCAGACTCGGGTCACGAGTTCACTAATGCATAGACTCAGGTCACAAGTTCACTAATGCGCACACTCGGGTCACAAGTTCACTACTGTGCAGACCCGGGTCACGAGTTCACTACTGCGCAGACCCGGGTCTCGAGTTCACTACTGCGCAGACTCGGGTCACAAGTTCACTACTGTGCAGACTCGGGTCACAAATTTACTACTGTGCAGACTCGGGTCACGAGTTCACTACTGCACAGACCCGGGTCACAAGTTCACTACTGCGCAGACTCGGGTCACAAGTTCACTACTGTGCAGACTCGGCTCACAAGTTCACTACTGTGCAGACTCGGGTCATGAGTTCACTACTGCGCAGACTCGGGTCACGAGTTCACTAATGCATAGACTCAGGTCACAAGTTCAATAATGCGCACACTCGGGTCACAAGTTCACTACTGTGCAGACTCGGGTCACGAGTTCACTACTGTGCAGACTCGGGTCACGAGTTCACTAATGCATAGACTCGGGTCACAAGTTCACTAACGTGCACACTCGGGTCACGAGTTCACTACTGCGCAGACTCGGGTCACAAGTTCACTAATGCGCAGACTCGGGTCACGAGTTCACTATTGTGCAGACTCGGGTCACGAGTTCATTACTGCGCAGACTCAGGTCACGAGTTCACTACTGAGCAGACTCGGGTCAAGAGTTCACTAATGTTCAGACGGGTCAAAAGTTCACTACTGCGCAGACTCGGGTCAACAGTTCACTACTGTGCAGACTCGGGTCACAAGGTCACTACTGCGCAGACTCGGTCACGAGTTCACTACTGTGCAGACTCGGGTCAACAGTTCACTACTGCGCAGACTCGGGTAACGACTCGAGGTCACTACAGCGCAGACTCGGAACACGAGTTCACTGCTGCGCAGACTCGGGTCAAAAGTTCACTAATGCACAGACTCAGATCACGAGTTCACTACTGCGCAGACTCTGGTCACGAATCAACGCAAGATGTCAGCACCCTATTGGGACATTGGTGGCTTTTCTACAATGGAAGAGAGTGTTGTTGCGTTGTCCACCTTTTTATACAGTCTATGATCAGAACCAACTGCTCTTGTTTTTGAAAAATAATTTTGTTATTCAGTATTTTTGTCAGAAAAAATATCTAAACATCCTTAAACAAGATAAAAATAAAACCTGCAAGAAATATAAGGACTTTATAATTCAGGACTATTGCATAATAACATATGCTTAAAGTTCACATATTATGCTCATTTACAAGTTCATAATTTTAAATTTGGGGTCTGCTAGAGAATACATTTACAATACATTTACTTTTTTTTGCTCGCGCAACAAAAAAACTCTCTGCAAAATCACTTACCCCACTGTTATTTGAGGGCAGGCCAAATCAACCAGTATGGTTGATGTGCAGATGTGTAACATAGGCCTGTTTACACCTGGTTACTTAAATTTTTTCTGATCGGATATGATTTGTAAAAAACGGTTCCATTTACATTTGGCTTGTCCAGCTTAGTTTGGATTGCGTCTCAGACCACTTCCTGAAGTGATCGGATTTAAATCCTTCTAGAAAGTAATTCAGGACAATGCCGCTTAACAAATGCATTTTCCAATGAGGTACATACAGTATATTCTCCAAAAACTTATCTTACTTATTTTTCTTAATTTACATATAATTTAAATATAATTACACAATGATCACTGACCGTTCTAGACATCTCAAGATGAGCCTCAAGCCCATCAAGACGATTATTTACCTTCCACAATGATCTCCACGGTAACCTGGCAGCTCCCAGCATCATTGACAGCTTCACAGGTGTAACGTCCTCTATCTTCATCCTGGACCTCCTGGACCACAAGACTAAAGGTTCCACGGGCACTTTGTTCCATAGAATAACGATCTCCTGCTATCAGCAGCTTCCCATTCCTAAACCAGCAGACCTGGGGCTCTGGAAAACCACGTACCTGTCAGAAATCACATATACACAGGAAGCTAAGAGATAAACACTCCAAGAAATGTAAAATTAGTCAAACATACATAAAGAGAACTTTCTCTGTTGTCTCTGCACACAACCACATTAACACAGTAATTAGATCAGCAGTAATTCACCCTTCACCGCAAGTTTGATTGACAGGCGATCTGACCAATCACATCGCCGAATCTGCTGTTTTGTCCGACAAAGCAGTCAGGAGAGTTAGTAGATTAACGTTGGTGGACTTTAACATGGAAAAACAGTGTATACTGACGTCTTTCCATGGTTGAAGCAACATTTCTTTTAGTGTTAATTCATGTTTATTTCGTGCTTATCAATGAACTACAAGGAAGAGATAATCGGTTCACGAACAGTTTTAACTGAGGCGCTACAGCGATCAAGACACATTAAAGAGCCACAAAACGGTATTTATTGTTTTAATTTCTTTAAAGGTGCCCTAGAATGAAAAAATGAATGAACCTTGCCATAGTTAAATAACAGGAGTTCAGTGCATGTAAATCACATACAGTGAGTCTCAAACACCATTGCCTCCTCCTTCATATGTAAATCTCGTTTGTGAAAAACACCACGGAAAAATAGGCTAATCTCAACATAACACCATCAGTGATGCAATCGATGGGATCATTAATATGTACGCCCCCAACATTTGCATATGCCAGCACATGTTCACTGTCAGGCGGAACTGCGCAGCCGCCGTATCAACTGGAGTTCTGCAGCAGTAAGCCTGACGCGAGGATAGCGAACATGGCAGATCATGGAAACAAATGTTATGTTCCAGGCTGTGCAGGGGATGTGAAGACGTTTCATACTCTTCCCACAAATAAAACATGTCAACAGGCATGGTTGATGTTTATTTATAATCGGATACCGCAACAATTTAATTCAAAGTTGTTAGTTTGCTCAGCCCATTTCACCACGGACAGTTTTCAAACCTGGGACAATATCAATCCGGCTTTGCTCAGCGTCCGACACTGAAGAAAGGGGCAATTCCAACCATATTCCTGCAAGCAGTAAGTGATTTTATCCACTTCTTGACTGTCTAAACCATTTCTGATTAAATCGAAAGTTTCTTAGAGAGACAACATTAACGATAATATTCCTGTTGTTGTCTATATCCAACGCAAGATGCTATACGGTAAGAATAGGATAATCCAAGTGGCTTACATAACTAAATAGTATGTCTAATGACAAAGGTTAATATTATTTCATGCCAGTGTTGTCATAAATTAGTAAATGCAACCATAGATACGTAACATACTATGTTAGTTTAGTTGCTTACACATAGCTCACTCGATCCTTCTAGCTAAAGTCACCACCTCCACCATTTAAGTTGAAACGATAGTAATTTGATATTTATTTATTCATATTTTTGACAACTGAAGTATGATTATATACTGATTGATATATATAAGGTTGAATGCCTAATCTCTCCATCGTCAAGACGGTCAGTAAAGTTGTGCCTGCTATCATTGAGCCGCAGTGAAACAGCCAATCAGAGCAGAACTCTGCATTAATATTCATGACCCTTCCAAATAAGGCAAAAATAGACCATTTCATCCTGGGGAAGATTTCTAGAGTTGTAAATGGACCTGTAAAACCGTAGCTGGACAATTATTGACCTTAAATAAGCCATATACCCTCTATGTAGATACCAGAGAACAATTTAAAATGTTGTTTCAAATCATTCTAGGGCACCTTTAAAAAAAATGACAATTTCAAAGTTGAGACTTTGTTTCATATCAAAAGTAACTTGCTCTGTCCTGTCTGTCGGCGTGTTGTCAGTGTCCTCTTTGCTCCGCTATGTGTTTTCACTACGTGAGAACATGTGTGTGGTGTGAGAGCACCATGGCTTGTCAGACATAGCAACAGTAACTAAAGGGGCGGGTCTTTGCGAAAGGTCAATTGGTCAACACAGTTGTCCAAGCAAACAGACACAGATATAATGCCCTAGCATTCTTGATTTTGACCACAGGAAACTGCTGGGCGTGTGAAAACAAGTCAAGACTGTGTTTTCTAATTAAAAGGTTCAGTGAGACAAATATGAACGGCATTCTGGACATGCTTGAAATCCAGTGAACAGAATCGGGAACAGCCTTCATTATTAGTTACTCAGTAACTGATTATCAGCGTTGCTCTGCTTTTAGACCCAGAGGGAAAGAGATCTGCTACTTATTTCCTGACTTATTTCCTGAGAGTGCTGTATGTGTGTGTGGTGTGTGATGAACAAGAGAAACTTCATACCAGCCACAGTAGGCTACCTTCTCTTTCTGTCATAAATCTTTCTGTCTTAATAATTTATGGTTTTGCCAGAAATTCAAAACCAACACTAGCAAGAAATTAACCATGGTAGGCCTACAACCATGGTTTGTTGGTACCATGGTAAATCCAAGGGTTCCAAATCCTGTTCCTGGAAAGTCAATGTCTTTGAGATTAGCTCCCTTGCACACAAAGTTATCTCCAGAAAGGGCAGCATAACATCTGATCTAAAGCAAAATAGTTGGAGATAACTGAGTGTATTCAATTACTAAAGTATTACTTTGTAGCTAGCTAGAAATAAAACCAAAAGTTGTTCAAAAACATACATTTACAGACAAACTGACCACCAACCTCAACTTTCAGATCCCATTAAAATTTTTCAGCCCAACTATCATGGAAACGAACACACAGAATAATGGGATATCAAAGGCAGTGAAGGATACATCTATGCTGCCTTCAAAAATCGATCAGATGGGTATCTCAGGAGACAGGATGTAACTCATTAGATTCGGATCTTGCCTTCCTACATCCATATGCTGCCTGCGGAGGGATCATTTTTCTGCTTTTGGATGCAGCCTAAGAGACCTTGGCTGCGTCTGAAATCTTAAAGGGATAGTTCACCCAAAAATGAAAATTCTGTCATTATTAATTACAAATGAAGATATTTTTAATGTAATCCAAGTGCTCTCAGACCCCTCCTTAGACAGCTATTTAATTAACACTTTCAAGGCCCAGAAAGTAGTTAAAATAGTCAATGTGACTACAGTGGTTCAACCTTAATGTTATGAAGTGACGAGAATACCTTTTGTGCGCAAAAAACAAAAATAACAACTTTATTCAACTATCTTTTCTTGTCTGTGCCAGTCACCTACACAGTTTACCTTGCAAATACAGTACAGCACTTTCAGTGCTACAGCAGAACGCCGGCTTACCATTGGCTAGCTCCTGCATCAGCATCACACTCGCTTATGTGGTGCTCACGTGAACAGACCACACCTTTCACTCAGACAGATCGCGACGCCAGTTTCGCGGATTATTGGGTTTGAATGGTAAAATATGTAAAAATGCACATCCTGGCGAGTATTCGGGTAAACGCAGTCGGATATTTCTTTAGTGAACGTATAGAGAGTTGAATGAGAAATCGGGTGTTTCAATGAATTTGGTCCGTGCAGCTCTTAAAGGGCTGGACCTAATATTCTGTGTGAAGCAAGGCAGGGCAGGAACATGCTGGCCAAGTGAGTTTAGGGGGTTTTTTTAACCCTAAAACAATGATAAAACAATCAATAGTAAGTTCTGTCATATTATTCAAATACTTTTACTGTTTTTTGCCATGGTATCGATTCAGTAAACTTATCAGTATTGAGATATTTTAGTCTGTGTCGTATCGAAGTCATAATTTTGGTATCATGACAACACTATTCTATATAAAAAGTATTTGCTGATATTCTCTTTTTTTGTTATGTTGGTTTACAAATTTTTACCTTTTCACATTTTTACTCTTAGTTTTACATTTTGTCCAGGGCTTGTTTACATTACATTTTTTTTGATAGTACACTACTGAAGGCCAACGTTGCAAGCTAAATTAAATGTTTTTATGTAAAATTGTTGAAAATTATTGCGATAAATTAGTCAACAGATTAATCGATTAATCGTTAAATTAGTCGATAGATTAATCAATATAAAAATTGTTGTTAGTGGCAGCCCTACACAGTAGTAAAAATATTTTTCTTGAATTACTTTGAAAAACTCTATAAATACCATGGTAAACAAATATGGCAATCATGTGATTCCATGGTATACATCAAAGTTCCATGGCACCCATTTCAGAAGAAACTTTTGCCCATGTGAAATTCGCCAACACAGTATTAGGGTAGTTGCCGGGTTGTTACAACGTCTTGCAGCACAATTTTTGCCACAGCGCGGATGGTGCGTGTGCAACTGTGCATGCCCAAGAAAGACAGAAGAGTCCAGTAGGTGGCAATACGCAGAGTACTGTACTTTGAAAACTGTGCGGACACAACTGCGTGAGACGTGTCCGGACATGTAAATGGAAGTATACCTGGGGCTTAAGGTGTTCTGATTGTTTTTTATTCAAAAAAAAATTAAACAAAATAAAAATAAAAATAAACTGCAAACAAAATAAAAATAAACTGCAAACTAGCCTTCCGGGTAAGCCTACAAATTAACATCATGACTGAACAACTTAGCAAAATTAGAACTAAAATTGTTTTGATTCAGCAAACGCCACTAATCATGCATTATTTTCATTCGTCCTGAGAAATCTTTTGTAGTAGTGAAATGTCTATCAGTTAAAGATCAGCACAATGAAAGGAGCACCTGATCCGTCTATAATAGAACAAACTCAAATGCCTGAGTCATTATGATGGGAGTGGTAACCTACTACTGTGGTTCTTGTGAAGAGCCCAGACTCGCTCCTGTTCACTGCATTGATATCTTCTACTTGTTTTCTCTCGGCTCTATCAACCATTCCAAATCTGTGTGCTGACCATGTCTAATAAGGAGACCCTATGGATATTATCCCCCCATTCAGCCTGTCTTTTACCATTGTTGGCATGTCTCATTTCTGCAGATCTTAGTAAGAGGACCAGGGTAAAATCAAGAAACACAATCTTCCTCTCTGTCTGGAAACTAGCAGTGCCACACATCCACTTCACATGAACAAAAATCAGAGGAAACTGCTAACTACTACAAGCTGCAACAGATTTCAGATCAAATATACAAATTTATACTGCTCAATGGCAAGTAGACAATAGATTGATTCCAGATGCCCTTCCAAAATTCCAAGGCTAAAATGAAGGCAAAAACTTTACCATACAGCAAGGGTTTCTTGAAGCATGTCAAGACTGGCCTTCTCTTCCTTTCAGGCAAACGGACCTCACGGTGACAGGTCCACTTCACTGCAGAGTTGCCCAAAAATAGCAATATTAGCTCAAAATTCTCTAATAAATCATAGCAGTGCTGGTATTTCCTCTATGTCGGCTGCTGTTTTTTCTCGTGTACACTCTCTCAGTTTGAAGTCTTTACTCTGAGACTTGTGGTCAAGAGCTCTACCTCAAAAATCCAGCAGGACTCACTTCCGATGCTGAGGGGAGGAAAAACACAGGGTTGTTTGCACAAAACATCTGCTTTTTTGTGTTTTCTCTCACACAATTCATACTGACAGCACAAATAGGGCACAAGTCTTAAGCAAGACCAGACAAAGAGAGGACACTATTGTATACACAGTGAATTGCCATATAAAGAGAATCAGCCACACAATGATAAATTGATACATTTTTGTACATGCTAAACTCCCCACAAACACCAACACCAACAGATAAATTAACTAGCTAGTCAGGACTGTTTCCTGAAACCATAGTAACTTCTGTTGCTTGAACCATGTTGTTTTAACTATATAGAACTGCCATTCTGTCATAACTGTTTGAGATCAAATTAAATAATGAACATGGCTTGAGACTACTTTTTGGTTCCCTGTTGTTTAGCTTTATTTACATATGTTTGATTCCATCCCTGGTTCCTTCTTTACGCCGTACTCTAGGGTTTCCCCAGGGTCCTAAAGTACATGCAAACTCTTCAAAAACAGTGCTTTTCTTTTACATTTGAAATGCATAGATTGTACTACATGTTAGCTTGCTTGATTTTTGCCCAAGAGCATAATCTATTTAAATCCATGTCAACAAGAAACTATGCTTCTAACCACAGCAACAACAACTTTGGTTTTGGGAAATACAGAATCTGTGAACTCCGTTAGTAGCAACGGAACTTGCGACAGTAGTTGGTTGATGCTTTCAGGAAACCCCACCCCTAGGGTGGTTGCCAGGCGTTGGTATGTGGTTACTAGTATGCTGTTAAGTCCCATACAACAATCCAATGCTTATCCACCAGAAGAAGAAATGACTTAGCTTTGTTTGGGCCATGTTGGTTTAGCTGTAGAACTGTTTTAAATTATGTCACACAGTCTGTTATCATCTGCTAATTAATCAATATGAGATTAAATTAATGTCAGTTTGCAGCTAATTTGCATGGACAATAGAAACACTGTTTAGGAAACACCAAATTGTTGAACTATATTGGTACAGATGGAACTTGCGATAATTGTTGGATAACGATGCTTTTGGTCGGCAGAGCATTGCTAAGGGGCTGTTTACACAACACTGTTTTCAACTAAAAACGTAAAACTTTGTACGTGTTTTGGCCATTCATTTACACGTCAAGGGTGTTTTGGGTGCCTGAAAACGCAAACTTTTGGTGTTCCAATCACTTCCATGGCCAAAGGTGTATAAATCAAGCACCTAGGCATGCAGACACTTCTCCAAACATTCCTGAAAAAATGGGTTGTTCTCAGGAGCTCAGTGAATTCAAGCGTGGTACCATGATAGGTTGCCAGGAGAACGGTACTTCCCTGACTGCATTGTGCCATGTGTAAAGTTTGGTGGTGGTGGGGGGGGGGGATTATGGTGTGGGGTTCTTTTTCAGGGGTTCCAGTGAAAGGAACTCTTAATGCTTCAGCATACCAAGACATTTTGGACCATTTCATGCCATTTCATCCCAACTTTGAGGGAACAGTTTGGGGATGACCCCTTCCTGTTCCAATATGACTGCGCACCGGTGCACAAAGCAAGGTCCATAAAGACATGGATGGGTGAGTTTAGTGTGAAGGAACTTGACTGGCCTGCACAGAGTCCTGATCTCAACCTGATAGAACATATTTGGGATTAAGTAGAGCGGAAACTGCAAGCCAGGCCTTCTCGTCCAACATCAGTTCCTGACCTCACAAAACCGCTTCTAGAAGAATGGTCAAAAATTCCCATAAACACACCCTTAAACCTTGTGTAAAGCCTTCCCAGAAGAGTTGAAGCTCTTATAGCTGCAAAGGGTGGGCCAACTCCATATTAAACCCTACAGATTAAGAATGCGATGTCATTAAAGTTCATGTGAATGTAAAGGCAGACGTCCCAAAACTTTTGGCAATATAGTGTAAATATAACATTTGTTCTGTAATTATAGCTATATAATAGTGATGCTTGACATTGCAAACAGTACTAAATACACCCTTACATTTGAGTAGATGTACAGTGGCTAGTGAAATGACAGGAGTACTACTAAGTTCATTTTGGCAGGGCTCGACATTAAGCCTGTTCACGTGCTTGTCCTTCGAACAAGTAAATCTGTCATTCACTTGTCCGAGTAAAAAATGTGCTTGTCCGGAATTTTTTTTTTTTTTGTGTTATAAATAAAATTTATTCTGAAGCAATATTCTCACCAGTGTTCAATCAGCTTTGACATATTTAAATCTGCACATTTGGAATATTTTTACCATTTATAAAAGGCATTTTACCCCTAATCTTATTAAATATAGGTTATGCTTAAGCTTTACTTATTCTTAAATTTGATCAATAAATTTAATTAGAAGAAGACACTATAGGGCTGTTACCAATCAAATTAAATAATTTACACTGAAAAATTACAACTGCATTAAATAATGTTATGAGATTGTTTTAAATATTTTTTGAATATACAAATAAGAAAAGTTGTAAAGAATGTTTAAACATGACACTAAAACGTGGCAGCAGGTGACTGAATGAGTGAGTCATTGAGTTCAAACGGATGATTCGTTCAAGAATGAGGCAGTCATTTACGAATAGGTCATTGAATCTTTGATTCAACCGATTCATTCAAAACGCTGAATCATTCACTAACACGCTGTTGCGGTGACACACGTTCAGCTGTGATCTTTGTTTGGAACTATTTTCGCTGCTGAAATAGAACAAAAACACTCAATATTGCATCTAAAATGTAAGTGACTTAATGTTAATAATTGTTTATGGAACCGTCATATGAAATTTTCAGTCGTGATGTTCAGGAAAACGCAGAAGCACTCGTTAATGTGACGTTGCAACTGTACCATGTTTATATAAATAAACTCCACATTTCTACATTTCATTTTCACAGAAGTGTGTTAACTGAGTTTCTCTGTTTAAGCGGTGCACATTTGTTTCGATTTCTCCTTGAGAGGTTGCGCGAGCGTCAACAGCGTCAGTTCATTATACATTATATATTATTATCTACTATCGATCGCCATTTACACTAATGAATGCAGAATCATTCTTGCATTTTGGTGATTCCCTAGTTATTTTTTGTTAATGACGCTTTATCAGGCTACTTGTCCGGTCAGGCAAGTAAAATTCTCTTTCACTTGTCCCGGACAAGCGCTAATGTTGAGCCCTGATTTTGGCTTAAGTGCAAGTACTTTTCAGGGGCACTGTATGCGTACATACAAAAACAACAGCAACAACATGAGACAAAACCACATACCCAGCTTGTTCCAATATATCAATATTATTTTTTTATGCTACAAGATCACTAGCAATATAAATCCACTCATCTTTTAATGAGCTCTTTAAACTGCTGCCCAGAACTCATTCCAGGGAACATCAGACTCCTCAGACATTCTCTGAGGCGTCTCGCAAGATTTCTCATCTAGAAGCCAAACTGAGACACACATTTTTTTCTTGCATGCTTTTTTATGTGATATAATTTGTTTTTCAATGATGGCTTGTTTTTGTAATCTAAACACGATGACAGCCGCTCAACTGAAACAATGTTGACGAATTCTAGAGTCTGAGATGTTGATTTCATAAATAACAGTGCAGACTGATGTTACATGCAGAGTTCGGAGGTTGTCTGGGCTGATCTGGAATCAGTATTGGGGATGTTCCACCTGGCTCTCATTATGGGGCCTCAGACAAATATTCACTAATGACCTGCTGTTGCTGATATAAAGCCAAAACTTTACATAGCACATACTTACATAGCTACTAACCACATTCTATAAAAGAGTTACGATATGCTCAATTTAGTGTATTCTAAGCTATCCATTCAGTAATGTACACATGCCACACACTTTGATAAGCAGTCCACTCACAGACTTTATGAATGAAGTGTAATCTGACTATTATGAGTATAAACTAGACTTGTATGTACTGAAACTTTTGCTGGCTTGTACCAGTCTTTGCAAGATTTAGATAATCCAGGCTCATTGGAAAAAATTGCCAAGACATTTCTGCAAAATAATGTTGTTTGTTGCATGTTTTGGTTGTTGTACGTTTCATGGCAGTTTGAAATGAAATGTCCTACACTAAACCCTACACCAGTGCTAACCGACAGGGATAACAAGGCAAATGCGAAATAAAAACATGTTTGCTAAAGCAACCATGGCATTTTTGCTTCCTCTTGCAAGTCTTTAAAGGATTAGTTCACTTCAAAATGAAAATTTCTTGATATTTTACTCACCCCCATCTCATCCAAGATGTTCATGTCTTTCTTTCTTCAGTTTCAAAGAAATTAAGTTTTTTGAGGAAAACATTCCAGGATTTTTCTCCACACCATTGACTTCCATGACAACAAAAATATTGAAGTCCAAATCAATGCAGTTTAAAATTAAGGGCTTTAGAGGCTCTGCGTGATCCCAGACAAGGAATGGGGTCTTACCTAGCAAAACGATCGGCCATTTAAAAAAAATATATATATATATACTTTTTAACCTAAATTGCTCATCTTGTGCTGCTCTGTGGCTCACCAGTGATTGCGCAATCACGTTGAAAACGTCATACTAGACTTAGCCGGAAGTACCGCCGCAAGCGAATGTGCAGGGACTAATACAAACGCCCTTTACCAAAAAACACTTCAACTTCAAAATCGTCCGATATCGTTGTTTTCCCTTTTTTTGTTGTTGCTAAAGGCCATTTGTATTAGTCTTTGCATGTGCGCTTTGTAAACACAGGGGCGGTACTTCTGCCTACGTCTAGTGTGAAGTATTCGATGTGATTGCGCAATCACTGGCGAGCCGCAGAGCGGCTCAAGATTTTGCTAGATAAGACCCTATTCTTCGTCTGGGATCGCGCAAAGCCTCTGAATCCCTTCGAAGCCCTTTGAAACTACATTGATTTGGACCTTCAACATTTTGGTTGCCATGGAAGTCAATGGTGTGGAGAAAAACCCTGGAATATTTTCCTCAAAAAACTTAATTTCTTTTCAACTGAAGAAAGAAAGACATGAACATCTTGGATGAGATGGAGTTGAGTAAAATATCAGGAATATCATTTTGAAGTGAACTAATCCTTTAAGCTTTTTTATCATGACTCCTTTTTCACGGGTCTCATACCCAAGTGCTCCAGCTCATGCAATTCTGTATCAGATGAGCTACCAAGCAAATTTACTATGTTAGAAAAGCCATATATATGGAGTCGGGTATGTGATGCAATCATCAAAATGTATTAGTTTACATATCATGCACTATGGTACAAGTGTTTTGAGGACAGTACAGAGCCCCTAAGGAAAAAATAATAAGACAATGCTTTTGCTTTCTCTCGCAAATGTTTTGCTTTCCCCTGAGAAACTTTGCGTTCCCTCGCAGAAACTTTGTGCAAAGAGAACGCAAAAGCATTATCAAAGATTTTTCCTCCCATTTAATTTTTTTTTTTCACCATGTCCCTTTAGGTCCTCTGTTGTTTTAGTAGTAAAACTGTGTGAAAATATGATCATAATTTGTGTTAACAGGGATAAAATGTGGGGTTTTTGCTGCCAATACAGTGTTCATTTCAGCTAGAAACTGCAGTGAATTTCTGCAGTGACATTTCTGGGGTTGTTTGGTGGGGTTAAGTGGTACTTGAGCATGACTGATGAGATTTAGGGTACACTCCAAAAAAAAAAAAAAAAAGTACAATAAATGGTTTAGGTTATATTAAAAGGTCCCGTTCTTCGTGTTTTTTTGAAGCTTTGATTGTGTTTACAGTGTGCAATATAACATGTGTTCATGTTTCGCGTGTAAAAAAAAAACAGTATTTTTACACAATTTACTTATCTGTATACCGCTGTTTTCACTGTCCTAAAAACGGGCTGATGACTTCCTTGTTCTATGAAGTCCCTCCTTCAGAAATATGTAACGAGTTCTGATTGTGCCAGCGGTTCCAGTGTTGTGATTTGACCGCAGCTTAGCGCACATAGCACGGTTCCCGTGTTGTGATTTGACAGCAACTTAGCGCACATGGCCCGGTTCCTGTGTTGTGATTCGACAGCAGCTTAGCGCACGTAACTTGCATGGAAAGGTCACGCCTCTTAACAGGAGATATATGCGCTTAATGATCTCTACAGCGTCCCTGGGAAAGCCAAACAAAGGTGATTTGACTCCGGGATGAAAATAACAGCGTCTTGACGACATGGCGACAAACACAGTCAAACGCAACACTTCCTTTTCTCCACGCAACACGTCCTCTTCTCCACGTGGGACAGCAACAAGACCACGCCCCCTTTTTCGCGTATTCTTGTGGGCGGAGGTTAGTCTGTTCTACTGACTGACGTAATTAATGAAGGTACCAGGATGTAGTCCAAACCGGCCGTTCGCTGTAGGCTTTGAAAGGGAACTTCTGTTAAATAAATATCTCGCTTGGCATTGAACTTTGAGCTTTATAATTTTACAGGTATTATTTATGCTCTAACAGCAACATTACACACTAACTAAAGTTTGAACAGTGGGATCACGAAGAACGGGACATTTAATTTTGAGGAAAGAGAACCAATAGTGAGGTGAATTTTAATACAGAGCTCCCTTTCAAGCACTGTAAATAACTCTCATAGCTCAAACGTGTGGTAAACCGTCACTCTGAACGGCCCTCAGGTCATGAAGGTTTATGCAGTAAACTGATACACACCCCTCACATTCCACTGGGTAGTGGGCCGAAACATCAGGCTGTTGTTTGACAGCGGACTCAACCTCATGTTTCTCCCTCTCTCTCTCTTTCCTGTTATCACTTTTTCCTGGCTTCACCTTCGCTGTTAAAACCTGGCGAGGTCACGCACCTAACATACTGCAGCACAATCAGTCTACAGGCTCCCAGAGCACTCAAACACTCTGATATCATTAACACAAGCGCAGCTCTTCTCTGCTAAACACAACTCATTCTGCTCCACTATATTCTAGTGTCATTTTCGATGTAGGTAGCAAAACATTTCATTAAAAAAAGACTTTAATATATTCTTTCAATACTGTTTAAAAGGCATCCTAGGATGCACTTAAAGGGATAGTTCACCCAAAAATGAAAATGATCCCATAATTTACTCACCCTCAATCCTGGGTGTATACGGCATTCTTCTTTTAGACGAATACAATCAGAGTTTGTGTCCTGGCTCTTCCAAGTTTTATAATGGCAGTGAATTGCAGCCCAAAATTTAAAGACCAAAAAAGTGCATCCATCCAATATAAAAGTAATCCTTACAGTTCTGGGGGGTTAATAAAGGCAGAAGAAAGTGTAATGCCTCTTGCAATTCAAAACACTTATGCTACATCCGACGTCATTGTCACGCCTGTTACGCTTTTTCCATAAGTTGAATACGGAAGGCGGTCCACAAGAAGCTAGATATTTTACTTTATAACATTAAAGTCCCTGTAAAGTCAAAACTAAACATGTGTTCTGAGTTTCTCACACCACAGATAAATGTGTTATTAACCACCCAGGCAAATTTGAACCATAAAAAAATCTGCCAAGTACATTTAAATAACTTATAAAAAACTTGAAAAAATGAGCAGCATTCTCTGCTCTCAAACCCTGGGGGTGTGTCCGCTGTCAGCGCCGAAACCACGCCCACTCGCGGGAAAGCTGCCGTAGCACACAAGACAACACTCACTGATCACGACCGTCTATGATCACGACGCACCAGATGTCGGCGGGACGGAAGGATGAAGGCCGGGGTGGGGGCTAGTCGGTTCTACAGGATTATCAGTGAATCCCAGTTGTCTCCGGTGAAAGATTGTAAAACTATGTAAAGTCACTGCAGAGGCAGGTGTCGGTGGTGATCCTCAGCTCTCCATCAAGGTTGCTGTTCACAAAATTAATCCACCTCTTCTTGATCATCGTTTTTGTTTTTTAAGTTGTAGGCTATAGTAACTAACAGTGCTGACAGTAATTCGCGATCGAGCGGGCAATGATGCGAATGTGCTCTAGTTATGATCGTGTTAGGGGAGGGGCCATATGCTCAGTGGCTCCAGTGCGTCATCGAGCCACCGTTTTAGCCCCGCCCAGAAAATCCTGAGACAGAGCTCGTTTGAGTGAAGGGAGAATTTGTTTTGTGCTCGTGTGAGGTTTGTGAAAATCGCTTCAATTTTTAAATAAATAAATATAGGCTATGTGCAGATGAAGCGCAGCACTGTTCAGGGCGGATCGATCGGTTCGCAATAAATGCTGCTCTATCTCTGCATGCACTGTGAGATGGAGGCATTTTAGTTCGAAAAGCGGCACGGTTTGCATGAAAAATTGCTAATAAAAGCGGTCAATCGTGGACTCTGAAGGAGGTGGCACTCGAACTGTCCCGCGATTCAAGTGAAACGGACTCGGGTGCGCATTTGTTCAGGAAGAAACGTAACCTGCATATGTGTTTTAGCGTATTACAATGTATTTAGTTCAATAAAACACATGTAAGGGATGATGGTGTTGATGATTTACCTTGGATACGAGTGTATTCGCGCATATGCGTGCAATCCGGGCAACAAATGAACTTCATGAGACGCACATACAGTAAACCCAAGAGTCGTTTACTCAGCTGCGCATAATAGCACCAAATTAATAAAAACAATATATTTACTGCAGTGTGTTTTCTATCATTTCTCAGTGAGTACATAAGATAAAATAAGACACAAATTAAGACATTACAGTCGCATTTTTTTTTATTATAATTTAATATTTTATTATAAAACCTTAGACCTTTCTAATGATTTATGTTTTCTGTAAAATATAATAATAATAGTTATTATTATTATTATTTTTATTCTTAAATATTTGTATTGTATAGCACTTTTTGCATTTTTCAGACAAAGTTATATTCAACTAGTATGGCATTTTTGGGTGAACTAACCCTTTAAAATAGTGTCTATGTAGCCAGCTGATTTATAACGCCACAGAGATGTATCAACACGTTTTAGTGCACAAATGTTTTGTACACAAAACATAGTGCAAAATTAAAGACAACAGATGTACTAGGACTGCTAGAAGTGGAACTAAAAGGGATGACTTGAGAGGGAGAAAGAAAAGATAGAGGAAAAGCAGAGTTTCTGGAAGTGTACATTTATCACATCTGTTTTCAATAAGCTCCTGTTCTGTACAATTTTTCAGCGAGTCAGAAAGGGAGAGCGAGATAGAGATAGAGATAGAGAGAGAAATCATATCTATTGCTCATACAGGTTAGTGATAAACCAATAACTTTATCAGGATAGGCGTGCTTTAAACAATCACATACACGATGCATGTTGCATGCTGAATTATCAACCTGGTCTCATCGTTAAAACGTAGGTATTAATACGTAACTTTCAAAGATACAAAAACTTACGTTTTGGTACGTTTGGATAGGTGCTGAAAAGTAAAATATTTATGTATTGGGGACATTTAAACGTAGCATTATTACGTTTTTAAAGCTAAAAAACATTAAATATTTACGAATCTACAAAAGATATTGTGTATAATTTCTCTTTTACCATTTAACAGATAAATGTAAGATCCCCTAACATACCCATTCATACAGAATATTAAAATTATAAAACGTAATGGACAGAAATGTGTAGGACAATGTCTATTTTAGTAACAATATAGCATTAAAACTATATTTTGAGCCACTAATACTACACTTACCCCTAAACCTACCCATAACCATTTCTTAAAACTATGTACTGTTATAAATAAAAGCATAACGGACAGACAAGTGTAATCACAATAATTTATTTATTTATAGAAAATGCTCTACCAAAAGTAGTCTCAAAGTAGTCTCAATGTGTTGCAGTCCCATTTCTCTCTGGCTGTATAGTTTTGTGTGAGATACAGAGCAGAATTTAAGTTATTAATTCATGAAATTAATTCAATGTTGATCTGGCTTCTTTCTGTGACGGCACACATTTCCCATTTCAAATGTACATCGACTTATGCTGCGTTCCAGGCAGGGTTTTGAGCCCCTAAGTTACAACCATGACTTTGTGACTGTAGCGTTTCAGGCAAAGTCACGTCAAACTGCCTGAGCCCAAGGAATTGTGGTAGCTAGATGTAAACAAAGCGTGGCGGACCGTACGGGGCTTATGCTCATTTACAATAATTTCTATCGCCAAAGGTGTTTACTCCTTGCTTATTTGAGGGAAACAGAGGAGAAAAAAAACGGCGCATACGGCAAGAGAAGATGTTATACCTTTTATTTTACGTTATTTGTATATTTGTGTCATTAACACCACCGCAGGGGCTGCCATTGTTGTTTTGCTGGCGATGTGATGTCAGAGCTCGTAAGAGTACATCGATCTAGTATGAGTTTACGGGTGGGAAGTCACAGGTATTCGATACAACTGTCGTAACGCTTCTTGAGTGCGCAATTTAAAAAAAAAATATTCATAAGTCAGGCGCGGGATTTGACATCGGTCGCTGCTTAGAATAGAGATGAAGGTCGCTGGATAAAGAGCTAAATTTAGATCTGTTCCTCGTAAACACGTGGATTCTAAAGATTTGGATTACAGAAAACAAAATAAAATTGATGTCTTTTGTGAATTTATGTTGTGTTTTATGATTGTATTGTCAATAGCTGCATAGGAGAAATATTACAGTAAGTAAACAAGTAAAAAAAAAACATGTAACTGATATGACAATTAAATACAATAGAATCAAAACATTAATGCCACGATATTCATGCATGCGAACTGCTACACATTCACACGGATATGTAAATATTTTACGTTTTTAGTGCAGCTATAAACATGTGAAACCCAAACCATATCTAAAGAAAAGTATATAATAGACAGTTGTGTGCTCTTTTGACTTGGGTCAGCACTTTAACAACTAACGTAACAAAATCAACAAAACCAAACCCGTTTCTTTATAATAGATGCCACTCCCAAAGACTTCCAGCATAATGACAAACGGAAATTGTTTATCTTAAGAAGTTGCTTCTATACAATAGTGGTGGAAAAACTGCAGACACTTCAATCTTTCACAACTAAAATAAGGCCTTGACTCTAACTCGTGATATACGGATGCTCTTTCCAGCCATTAGAAATGACATATGTGCTTCTGTATCCCTGTGAGAGAGGTGTCTGACAGTTTGATTGTGGATTCTCTTTCCTAATTCCTGCTGAACTGGATCGTGCTGAAGCGTTTTAGAGCATGTCTTCCTTTACACTCAAGTAGTTGTATTGCAGATTATAATTGTCTTTGTTCCTCTGTGTGTGTGTGTGTGTGTGTGTGTGTGTGTGTGTGTGTGTGTGTGTGTGTGTGTGTGTGTGTGTGTGTGTGTGTGTGTGTGTGTGTGTGTGTGTGTGTGTGTGTGTGTGTGTGTGTGTGTGTGTGTGGTCAGTGATCTGAAACAAGCATTCAGATAAACCCACTATTGTAAAATACACACATCGTGGTTGATCACTTGGCATGTCTCTCAGACACCCATTGTCTAATTGGGTGGTTCTTCAACAGAATAAACTGTAGTCTAAAAGCAGTAACTGCAGTGTGACTCCGTGAGACTAGGTCACTGTGTTAGATCATAGCGTAACATGTTCTCTGACACTCTTGTCTCATGGGAACCAGAGAAAATTCTCTGCACATGGTGCCCCTCAACCTTTACACTCCACAATAAATCTAGCAAACCGAGGTACATGCATGTCTGTTTAAATCAATTTTATTATAGGTCAAGGTTTACCCAGTAAATAGACCTACTACTTGAACCGAGAGTTCCTAAAGTACATCCCAAAAAGATGTAAAACAAAGTGCATATAAATTGTCGAAATCTCCTTTTCAAACATGAATCACTGCCCTTGTGTTTAATTGTATTGAATGTGCATGTGTACTGTACTTCAAATATTTAAAGTTTGCATTTACAGGTATATCATTTTATAAAATATATTAATAAAATAAAAGGCCACTTACATACTTAAATGGAGTACACTTTCATGTCTGACTTTCATGACAACTTTTAAAAAGTGCACTTTGTAAGTTTTACATTTAAAATCATTACATTTTAATAACTTTTGGTCATGCTTTAAAGTACACTTATTTTGATTTGTTGACTTACATAAAGCACATGTAGAGTATTTGAATATAACTTGAACTGTGGCGTGTTATTTGATGTTACATGTAAAATTAATATATTTAATATATATATATATATATATATATATATATATATATATATATATATATATATATATATATATATATATTAGAGTTAATATAAAGTTATACAGTATATGTACTAAATTGCAACTTAATAATTACAAATATATATTTTTAAATTAAACATAAGTGTCAATAGAAATGGCATGAAATTGTATTTTAGTTTACAATAAATGCATGTCAGTACATCTGGCAGAACATTTTAAATCATATTTCAAAGACAATACAAGTAATTCTGAAATTTAGCTTTTTAAAAATGAGCTTTTACACAAATAGTTTTGATTGGACATAACAGGGTTTGGTAAAAAAAAAATATCAAACCCCCCTTTTCATAAAATACTACCGTGAAACCTCCACCGTGCCTAACTGTTGATGCTTGACTTCACCTCTCAGTGCCCTGAAAGAAAACAGCAGTTCAACAGGAAACTAGGAGTCACAAGACAAAGGTATGTTAATCCCTGTTTGCGCTGTTTCTGCTGTCTCACAGAACGACTAGAACAGACCACAACATACTGAAAACTCACAACTTCAGGATCAGTCAATCTTTTAATATGAAAAATATTTCCGTTTTTGCAAAGAAAATCAAAAGGATGTGATGTTAATGTACGCTTCTGAGAGCCTCTCTTCTGTTCTATGACACATTAACCAAAAGAGCTATTATGTACTGTAATGTCAATGTGTCATGCAAAGAAAAGGGATTAATTCAAACCGTCTCACATATACTCACATATACATAAAATTTGAATTGAATTGAATATTCAGTATATAGTATTTAGGCCCAATTACATTGCCAGCCACCGCCAGGGTTTTTGATAATTTTCACAAATATTTAATGGCCCATAGAATATTTTGTTGTATGAATATCTGAGCATGCAATACATCAAAAGAAAGAGCAAACCCGCTTCTTTTAGAAGTTTTATTCTAGCTTCATGGATTCCTTTTTTATCAACACTTAAATATGGGTGAGTTTCATAAAAAAAAAGCAACATTTTGAACAAAAAGCTGAGAAAAATCACGTTTTTGTCAAATACTATATCCAGATCAGATTCAGAACGTTGATCGTCATCTGCTTACATACGATCACTTGTTTTTTTGCGTCTTCCTCGCTTGTGTTTTTATCAGGAGATTCAGTACTCATTCAGAAGATGTGAAATAGCGCCCCCTAGCATATAACAGTGAAAACCCAGAAACCCAGAAAATGTTCATGTTTCGCAGGGAAGCGTTTTCTCACAAAAGAGTTAAGGTCTTTGCACACGGAGTCCAACATTTTTGTATGCGTTTTTCTTATTCGTCAACCGGTGGCTCTGAATTGTCAAAACCCCTCTCAAAATGCTTGCTACGGATGAGAAAAACACAGAAAATCAAACCCAATCAAAAGAATTATGATGGACAAAAGTTTCGGAGGCAGTGTGTAAACGTGATTGACACAACATGAGGTCGTATTTATTTTTAACGCGCAAAAATTTTGGATGAAAACTCAGCGACATTTAACCTTTCCCTTTGTTTTGTGCCTTTACATGAAGGGGTAGGGGTGTCTCGATTCTCTTTTGGCGTGGTAGGGGTAAGGGGAAGGGCCAGACAGCCCTTCAAACGAAGATTTTTGGGACCACACTTCGAACAAAGGGGTATGAGGAATTTCGCTGCATACACAGACTACCGTGCTGCTAGAATGCGTGTAGTGATGTTGCCACTCGTGATCGATCACTTGTGTGTTGCCTGGCTACCAGATTCTACATAGTTTGCTAAACATGCTATTTGAGTTATGTGAACACAAATTAATAATACAGTTAAAAGAAATATCTGGTCATCCTTAACACAGTCACCGTTGTAGTGATTGAGGCGATTCAGACACGTAATTGCCTGTTACATTTAACAAATATGTTTGAAATACTTTGGGTTGAATAACAGACCTTCCCCCCAACACAACAAAGAAGGATCCTCCGTTACCAGGGAAACCTGCTGATAAGGTTTTTATGGCCCCTAAAAGGAATGCGGCCACATGGAAAGTTCCCAACTAAAGACACAAAGCCTGTAAAACACACATTGTGGCCTCAAGATATAGACACATCGTCTATAAATGAACATGCACCCCAGGACATTGTATGTACACATATAACTCTCTTGTAATGTGTTCCCTATCATTGCATTCCCTATGTATCCATGTCCCGTGAACTACTTCCTATTCCATGTAACCTCATATATGTCATGTCTCCTATCAAATTAATGCACGCTTCATAACTTACACTTCCACGTATGTCATGTCCTTGTACGAAGCAATATGTGTTTGTTGCATTAATTAGAGTATACCTGAGCACAGACTCATCGATTTCAGGCTTTGGAACAAAAAGCAATAAAATTCTCCCGAGGAATTTCCCGCCTGGAAATCCCAACAATCTCATTGGTCAAGCCTGCCTCCAGAGGGTGGGACTATTTTCGACCTTAAAAAGAGAGCTCGCAGAGATCCTCCTTCTCTTCTTCTCCTGCTAACACCACACCACAAGCTGTGTTTGGGGTGGCTCTCACCCAGCAGGGTGCCCACATGGCAGACCTCCACAAACACAGAGCCAAAGGCCTCACAAGGCCCTGGAGCAGAAGGCCCAAACTCTGCATGCCATGTGCAACTTCCTCTATGGATTTGAAGCAACCACGCGGCTCAGTAAAAATTTGCAAGGACTCGGACGAGACAAAACTTCCCTTCCATCACGCCAGCGCGGCTCGCGGGGCTTCGGCCCGAGCCCGCCTGGTCAAGCTGATCGCCCCTTTGAAGATGACGCAACACCGGTGCACTCCATCCGAGCGCGCACATCACTGCGCGAATCTTCTAAGCGCGAACGAGATGCCTTTTCCTTCCAAGACAACCGCTCCTACACGCCGTTAAATCTCCCGCGGACCGACCCCGGAAGGACCGAACGGAGGGAGAGCTTCAGCGCATGAACACTCTGAGAAACGCAACGCGTGCATCTTGTTTAAACAACACAAAGAAACCATGCAAGTATCAATTCTATCGAAATTTAGATGCGTTTGAGATTGTACCCCTATTATGGTGATAATTGTTCGTTGCTGGCTCTCGCGGTTTTGATTGGGAAATGTGTGACCGAACCATGCCCTTCTTCACTCTCCTTCCCTCTCCTCTTCCTCACTCTTCCTCCTCTCTCTCCTCATCCTCCCTCTTTACCCTCTTTTATTCTGTATATACATGTATCCTTTATGTAGTCATATGTAATTGTAGTAGCCATCACTATTAAAACCATTGTATCCACGTTTTAATTGTCATTGTTGCTGCTCACAAAACATGAGTCCCTTTAATGTCAGATCTAAGCTACGAGCTCTTATAAGTATCATTGAATGCCGTAATTAATACCATAACTCGGAAGGTTTGTCCTTTGTGGCCAGGGGGACAAACTTCCCGAAAATGGGTTGAAGTCCAAGTTGATAAGTATTGTACTGCTCGTTCGTTAAACCGAACGGAGTAGAGGAATTCTGAATCAATTCCTTAGAGGCTATTCTGTGATTATTTAATATAGATATATATCCAGAGTTGATTGCAATAAATTGTTGTTAACCATATAGATATATATATATTGCATAAATACCTGTTAGGTATTCCCTTTTTGGGTGATTTTGGAGATTTGTGATTCAATTATAACCCGTTATGATTAATCATAAATCCCTAAATATTAATACCCCTTATTCCCTATGAGCTAAATTTAATTTAATAATATATGTGACCCTAAGACGTTACACCGTATTTACGACCACGTATCGTCTGTAAACTCTTGCGTTACCAAGGCAACAACTGACTCATTTGTATTACAAGCGCTCTGTTATCGCAGCACCACAGTAGAAAACTAAACCATATCCGTACCGGCCGGCTCGGCATGGAATGGAACGGTTAATAAACAGAGTTTGGCCTGATGGAAAAGCGGCTCAACCAGTCTGTATCATTCTGCATCGTCTGAGGAAACTCAAAGGCTCATACATTTTTAAACTGAAAATGAGTGCTGTTTTCTTAAATCCAAATACAGCGCAAAACACATTGGGAGTGAGTAATCTGTTAAACGTGCTTGCGCCTGGTTTCTGTTAGATATGTGCACTTTATTACTGTTCATACTGGTTTAAATGTTACAGGACGCCAATCAAAGAAATGGGATATGATGACGTGTAATGGTGTAGAAGTGGTGTCCAATTTCTTTGGGGAATATTTTCACCCCTATTCCTATGCCACTCTGTTTCAAGGGGCAAGGAGAAGGGGTATGAGCTTAGAGCTTAGACAGACTTTATTGTCATCCAGCTGCACATTTTGCAATATACAGTTGAACGAAATTGCGTTGCAAGGCTCTGAGCATAAAAGACATATACATAGAAAAAATATATAAAATTAATTTATAAAAACAATTCTAATTCTAACTAGATCACATATAAATAACAGCAGGGTATATTACAGTAAAAAGACAAATAAAATAATACTTAGTGCAAAATACAAGGGTTCACTTAAGTGACTAGTATCATATGTTTGAGGAAGAAGGATTTAGTGTGAGTTTAGCAGTCTTATGGCATGGGGAATGAAACTGTTATAAAATCTGGTTGTTCTGCATTTGAAGCTGCAGAACCTCTTCCCAGAGGGCAGCCGGGAGAACAGTCCATGACTAGGGTGGAAAGGGTCCTTTAAAATCGACTGAGCCCTGGTCAGGCAGCGGCTGCCAGCAGTGTCATTGATGGAGGGAAGTGCTGTCCCTATGATTTTTTCCGCAGTCCTCACCACTCTCTGTACACATTTCCAGTCTGAGGCGTTGCAGGACCCAAACCAGACAGAGATGCAGCTGGTCAGTATGCTCTCTATTGTGCCTCTGTAAAAAGTGGTGAGGATAGGAGGGGGGAGGTTTGCCCCTCTCATCCGACGCAAAAAGTGCACACGCTGCTGTGCTCTTTTCACAAGAGCAGAGGTGTTGAGGGACCAGGTCAAAGTGTCTGTGATCTGCACCCCCAAGAATTTGATGCTGCTCACCTGCTCCACTGTGGCGTTGTTGATGAGGAGGGGGGTGTGACTTGGCTGTTTTTTCCTGAAGTCGACGACAATCTCTCTTGTTTTGTCGACATTCAGGATTAGATTGTTTGTTTCACACCATTTCGCCAGATGTTTTACCTCCTCTCTGTAGGCTTTTGCTCAGGAGCCATTTGAAGCCGCAGCCTAACAGGGCGCCGCCATTTATAATTTGCATATTCTTCTAAACATTGCTCTCAGCAGTGTGAACGGTGTTGGGATGTTCGTTAACTTGTGAGATGGTGGTCCAGTGGGTTAAACCATTGAACTGATATGCAGAAGGTTGCTGGTTCGATCCCAGCAGTCACCACCAGTGAGTCCTTGAGCAAGGCCTTATGTTGCTCCAGGGGGATTGTCCCTGTAATAAGTGCACTGTAAGTCAATTTGGATAAAAGCGTCTGCCAAATGCATAAAAATGTTTTTAAAAAAAAGTAAAAAAAAAAAAAAATGTTAACTGTATATCGATGCAAAGGTATTTCCAACTTCTTTTTACTTCCAAGCAAAGAATGAAAAATACATTTGTATATCGGGGCCTTGAATCACATTCAGTCTTGTGTACATTATTTGTGCAAGAGTAGGAGCATGAGCAATAAAGGCCAATTTATACTTCTGCGTCGAGTGTACGCCGTAGTGTACGCCGTAGGCTACGCGCGTAGCCGACGCCATCGTGAGCATTTATACTTCTGCGCTGTTGTCTGCGTCAATGTGCAGTTACACATGCAGACGCTAGTAGGCGCTGTCCTCGGGCATGTTGGTGTAATCAAGAGAACAGCCGAAGAAGAAGCTGCTTGTTGTGTAGCATCTGTACATTCATGTCGGAGTATCAGCAGCAGTGAGAGAGCGGCTTTTCTTGCAGCTTGAGTTGTTGTATCTAATACAAATTAAGCATCTCTAGTTGATTAGTAAAGTTAAATAAGGCGATCTGGCGCTGGAATGTGTTTGTGAAATCATGCGGAGCTCGTGGCCGCTGTTTTCAGCAGCGGTAGCTCGAGCAATCGATTGCTGTTGTGGAGACTTCATTCACGAAATATACCCTAATGTGTCCCTGTTCTTGATATACAATTACTGATTAACATCTTTGGTTTTAATGAGAAAATAAATAAACTATACTCAGCGGATCTATGTATTTATTTACTACCATAAAGAATCGCTGGACTGCAAAATATTGTGTTATAGCAGACGTAAGGAACTATCATCCAATTTCTGGACACACACACACACACACACACTCCTATCGCAGATTTTTTATTTATTTATTGACCTGAGGGAAAGGTTCTGGCAGACCAATCACAGTGCTTGCGGTCCGCGTAGAATTGACGCGTTGTTACATTTTTGGAGAGGTGCGCGTCAGGGTACGGCGTAGGGTACGGCGTAACCAACGCGTCTATGCGTAGGGTACGCCGTACCCTCTGCGTGCACTCGACGCAGAAGTATAAATTGGCCTTTAGTTACTGACTGCAGTTCACTTAACGGCCACCGGTGTCGCTAATAACAAGCGTTTCTGAATTCTACATATAGCACCTTTAAAACGAAAGAGTTACTTGTAAATAACTCAATATTAATAAACAATCAGAACTCAAAAATATATAAAATGATAAACAAATGCATGACATGAACGCTTTAAATGCTTAAATGTTTAAATGCAAAGTTTACTTCACTCAGCAGCTGAAAGTCCAGTGCATAAAAAGACATGTTAAAAATAAAGCTGGATCCTGTGTTTTGTTTTCAGGTATTGTTCTCAGCCTAGGAATGTCAGCTAAGAGAAAAAACAGACACTGTCTGTGTTCAGAATGTAAAAATGGATATGAATTCAACTAGTGCTAATACATAAAGATAGATGAGATTCTGTCAGACTTTCCACTGACAGCCATAGCAAATTCACTCCAATCCAGCAGCTGTACCTGTGCTCAGGGCTTTCCTGTGTCTGCTAGAACACTTTACGCTTGAGGAGAAATTCTGAGTTATACTTGCATAAAACATTTGTGCCATATGGAAGCACTGCAGGTAGCACAAAGTTTCAAGACTCAGGACTGTGTGACCTGAAATGGAATGTCTGTTATTCTGCCAATAAATTACACAAAATTACAAAGACAATTCAACATTTAGATATTCTGGAGAAAATGGGTGCTTGCTTCGATATTCTGAGAGTTTTAATGCTGTCACACAAAACCAGCTTCAAAGAACAAGCGGATATGAAAGTGGTGTCGCTTCACGTTGCCTGCAACTGTGACAAAATGTTGAGTTTAAACACACTGCAAAAACTACAGCTGATGGTCAGTTAGCACATACACTATATTGCCAAAAGTATTGGGACACCCCTCCAAATCGTTAAATTCAGGTGTTCCAATCACAGATGTATAACACCTAGGCATGCAGTCTGCTTCTACAAACATTTGTGAAAGAATGGGTCGCTCTCAGGAGTTCAGGGAATTCAAGCGTGGTACCGTGATAGGTTTCCACCTGTGCAATAAGTCCATTCATGAAATTTCCTCACTGCTAAATATTCCACGGTCAACTGTTAGTGGTATTATAACAAGTGGAAGCAATTGGGAACAACAGCAACTCAGCCACGAAGTGGTAGGCCACGTAAAATCACAGAGTGGGGTAAGGGCATGCTGAGACACACAGTGCGCAGAAGTCGCCAACTTTCAATAGCTACAGACCTCCAAACTTTGTGTGGCCTTCAGATTAGCTCAAGAACAGTGTGTAGAGAGCTTCATGGAATGGGTTTCCATGGCCGAGCAGCTGCATCCAAGCCTTACATCAAGTGCAATGCAAAGCGTCGGATGCAATGGTATAAAGCCCTCCGCCACTGGACTCTAGAGCAGTGGAGACGTGTTCTCTGGAGGGACGCATCACGCTTCTCTGTCTGGCAATCCAATGAACGAGTCTGGGTTTGGTGGTTGCTAGGAGAATGGTACTTGCCTGACTGCATTGTGCCAAGTGTAAAGTTTGGTGTGGGGTTGTTTTCAGGGGTTCCAGTGAAAGAAACTCTTAATGCTTCAGCATACCAAGACATTTTGAACTATTTCATGCTCCCAGATGGCCCCTTTCGGTTCCAACATGACTGTGCACCAGTGCACAAAGCAAAGTCAATAAAGACATGGAGGAGCGAGTTTGGTGTGGAGGAACTTGACTGGCCTGCAGAGTCCTGACCTCAACCTGATAGAACACCTTTGGGATGAATTAGACCGGAGACTGCGAGCCAGGCCTTCTCGTCCAACATCAGTGCCTAAACCTTTTGGCAAGCCTTCCCAGAAGAGTTGAAGCTGTTATTGCTGCAAAGGGTGGTCCAACTCCATATTAAACCCTACGGATTAAGAATGGGATGTCATTAAAGTTCATGTGCATGTAAAGGAAGGCGTCCCAAAACTTTTGGAAATATAGTGTATGTTGGAAATAACAGCCAGGATGCAGAAGTCTGAATTCGTCATTCAAAAAGGGAAACCAGAAGTATATCCAACTGGTGAAAATGACTGAAGTAGCTACAGCATCCAAAATAACTTCAAAATCATTAATTATTCTTCACTGCAGATGTGTTGTCCTCTCACCAATCTCTATAAAGATAAAATATAAAGATATAATATATACTAATACTGTGTTTGACCCCTTTCGTATTCAGAACAGCCTTAATTCTACGTGGCATTGATTCAACAAGGTGCTGAAAGCATTCTTTAGAAATGTTGGCCCATATTGATAGGATAGCATCTTGCAGTTGATGGAGATTTGTGGGATGCACATCCAGTGCACGAAGCTCCCGTTCCACCACATCCCAAAGATGCTCTATTGGTTTGAGATCTGTGACTGTGGGGGCCATTTTAGTACAGTGAACTCATTGTCATGTTCAAGAAACCAATTTGAAATGATTCAAGCTTTGTGACATGGTGCATTATCCTGCTGGAAGTAGCCATCAGTGGATGGGTACATGGTGGTCATAAAGGGATGGACATGGTCAGAAACAATGCTCAGGTAGGCCGTGGCATTTAAACGATGCCCAATTGGCACTAAGGGGCCTAAAGTGTGCCAAGAAATCATCCCCCACAACATTACACCACCACCACCAGCCTGCACAGTGGTAACAAGGCATGATGGATCCATGTTCTCATTCTGTTTATGCCAAATTCTGACTCTACCATCTGAATGTCTCAACAGAAATCGAGACTCATCAGACCAGGCAACATTTTTCCAGTCTTCAACTGTCCAATTTTGGTGAGCTCGTGCAAATTGTAGCCTCTTTTTCCTATTTGTAGTGGAGATGAGTGGTACCCGGTGGGGTTTTCTGCTGTTGTAGCCCATCCGCCTCAAGGTTGTGCGTGTTGTGGCTTCACAAATGCTTTGCTGCATACCTCGATAGTAACGAGTGGTTATTTCAGTCAAAGTTGCTCTTCTATCAGCTTGAATCATTCGGCCCATTCTCCTCTGACCTCTAGCATCAACAAGGCATTTTCGCCCACAGGACTGCCGCATACTGGATGTTTTTCCCTTTTCACACCATTCTTTGTAAACCCTAGAAATGGTTGTGTGTGAAAATCCCAGTAACTGAGCAGATTGTGAAATACTCAGACCGGCCCGTCTGGCACCAACAACCATGCCACGCTCAAGATTGCTTAAATCAGTGGTTCTCAACTCCAGTCCTGGGGACCCACTGCTCTGCAGATTTTGTGTCTCTCTTATCTGACACACTCAGTTCAGTTCATGGAGCTCTCTCCTAACGAGCTGATGATCAGAATCAGGTGCCTTAAATAAGGTAGACATACAAAATGTGCAGAGCAGTGGGTCCCCAGGACTGGAGTTGAGAACCACTGGCTTAAATCACCTTTCTTTCCCATTCTGACATTCAGTTTGTAGTTCAGGAGATTGTCTTGACCAGGACCACACCCCTAGATGCATTGAAGCAACTGCCATGTGATTGGTTGATTAGATAATTGCATTAATGAGAAATTGAACAGGTGAACAGGTGTTCCTAATAATCCTTTAGGTGAGTGTGTATATATATATATATATATAGCCGTTTTCTTGTACATTTATAAGATGTATTGTGTTTTTAAAACATACATGATGTCATATAATCATATCATTATATGATATCTATCATCTATCAATGTTTCAAATCGACTTGCCCCTTGCAATGTCACAACTTTGGCAACTCATGTATCATCTAGAATTCTGAGTGTACAACTCATACAACTTCCCTCCGTCATTCATGTGCTTAGAACTACAGCTGAAGAACACACTGCCCTTGTCACTTTTGTTTTAACTAATGCAATGATGTAAAACACACTGACTTGTATGAACTGTTGAAAACGTATAACAGCACACTTCAGGGCTTTTCACACTGCACTTACCCCTGGATCATTGTCGTTCTACACGCTGCTTTTAACCATGGGTAGAGAAATATTTCATACTTGGACCATCTTGGATATTTCACACCCTGGAGCATTTTGCCATGTTAACCTCACATAACCCTGCTGAAAAATCCAGCATAAACCAGCATGAATTCCCTGTTGGTTCAGGCTGGTTTATGCTGGTTAGTGCTGATATAGTGCTTGTCTAGCCGTTGGACCATAGTCATACTGTTCAAGTTAAATTTACCAGATGTAGCTGGTCCACCAGCCGTCCCATTTCGTATGCTGGTGACCAGCAAACGAGAAACCAGCATCCCATACTGGTTTCAGCATGCAAAGCATACTTTATGCTGGTGACCAGTAATGCTATATTTTTCAGTGGCGTGCGCTGCCAAACTTGTCCAATGTGAAAAATTAGAACATAATGGCTAGATGATAAACATGTCACCAAATCACATGTCTTGTGGGGCACTTTTGGGGTATTTCTTTCCACCAAAAGGCTGGGTTGAAACGGTTTGGTAAGAAAGCTGGGTTTGACCCAATTTGGGTTGATAATCATTCAAAATAAGTAACCCAACAGTGCTGGGTTGGGAGTGGGGATGTAAATGAGAGCATGCATGTCACACAATTTAAAGGTGCAGCATGTAAGAATGACAACTACTGATTGAAATTGATACTGCAGTTGAAATTCAAAATATTGTTTGCCCTGCCCCCTCCTCCTCAGACTCGATGCTCACGCGGGTTGCTAGTTTAAGGACACACAACAGGAACGACCATAATTGACAATGGAAGGCGAAGAAACTTACACTAAATTGATTTAATTTATCAGAGTTGATTTATCCGTGTTTTAACCCCTGGAGGTCGAAGATCACGCCGGCGCGACGGCCTTGATTTTTTTCTTATCAGTGCCAAAGAGACTCAAATAACTCGATTTTTATCATTCAGGCAAGTGTTATACATCATTATAAACTGTTAAGTTTCTACTTTTATTTGTGTATACTCACAATAAAAACAAAATGTTGTTATTTTTGCTAAATAAAGAAAACAAACATGATGTGTGATCTGCAGCCTCTCTCTCAATGACATTCATTCAGATAGTCTTCAGAAAATGACCTGTAACTTAGTGAATACTTGTCACACAAATATGAGACATATGTCTAAAGAAATGTTGAAATGTCAGGTTTTTAATAATGTAAATCAAATCAAAAACAAATATTCTGTGTTTATGTAATCAGTTTGAAAAGAGAGAGATGACAGTTGTTCGCAAGCCCCTTGCAATGGAGGTTCGGGTTGAATAACTAGCTCTTCCAATAATTCATCGTCAGACTGATGCTGGAATTGATATGGTAAAATTGACGCTATCATTACTGTCTTTACTGTGTGCACAATCGCTGAGCTTTAGGAAGCCTCCATATGGAACTGAAGTAGTTATGGTAATGGGTGTTTCCAACGTGCGCTGTAAGCAGTAGACCAATCACAAAAGACTGGGCCATCTGGCCAATCCGAGCACAGTAGCATTGTTTTTCTGAGAAACAAATATGTGAACTCAGCATGTTTCCTAAATACATTTTATTGTATTTTTATGCTTAATACAGTCAAAAACTTACATACAGCATCTTTAAAGCTCAAACGATTTTCTGTGAACCGTTACCACTTTGCCTATCTGTGTTGGTGCACAGGAATATTTGTGGAAAATAGATTAAAACTAATCAAAGCAGAAAGGAGAGAAAACTTTTGCCTGTCTGCCTGCCTGTCAGTTAAAAAAAAAAATCTGATTTATTGGCTATAGATGGACTATTTTGGGACTTAAACAACAATTTATTCTACATGCATTATTTTAATTTCCATCCCATTTTGTGTTCATTGTAACCCAGAAGTACAGTATTGTTTTAAACAATAACTGAGGTAAGATAAACAACCCAGTGTGATGGGTCATACATTTAAAATAACCCAGCTGACTAACCCATGCTGGGTTTCTAAAAATGACCCAAACTGGGTTGTTTTTAACCTAGCATTTTTATGGAGTGTGCGATCATTTTAGCCTTTTGAGGGGGTAAAATGTCAAATTGTGACAGAAACACTTCAATTGGAGTGAAGAAGAGGATGTTTTATTATTACCTTTATAGACCAAAAAGTCAATAAACCCAGGGTTTAGAATGACAGAGGGTCAACTTTTTCAAGTCTGAAATGCCCTCTCCCTGCATGATTCGAGACATAATTCACGTCTGTAGCACACAAAGTGCTTTAATTTTCTCAGACTCTCTTAAAATGTCCTTTTCTCTGGCCTCAGACAGCACACACACAGCTTTAACAGACACATATATTATTGGAGTATTTGCCTGCTGTGTCATTTTGAGACTGCAAGGAAGTGTCCCAATTCACTATCCTCAACACACTCTCAGAACATAATAAAACACAGATGTTTGCCTGATAAGAATCTTCAAAAGAAAAACGCATGATATAATCTTACATAACATTTTATATCTCTTTGCTATCAGCTTAGGACAAGGGAGGAAGGCTTGACATTTCAAAAGAAGGATCACATATTTCTGTAAATTCTTAGAAAAACAGGGACATTCATTCACAAATGCCAGCTGCCTATACATGCTGCAGACAGCAAGGCAGCACACTAGGTTTTGGAATAGAGCTAGTTTCTAAAATAGATTATTGTTGGGAGTCTTAAATGAAATTAATTGCCAGACACTGTGTATGCTTCATTACACTACTGAGAACCAGTTGAGGGTCTGGATCACGATGGTTATGAAGAATCTCTCTTACCTTCCCTTCAAGGCGTGCGGTACCCCCTTGGCAGATGCGGGTATTACGTGGCGGGAGGGTAAAAACTGGGGGCTCTTTGCTGGGGGAAGCTCGTCCCAGAGTCATAGTCGTCTTGGAGACATGAGATGCTGTAACAAATTGAACGTCACCCATCATTCTGCAAACACAAAAACAACAGAAGAGCTTTGAGTTCCATGTCAAGTTCATTTAGGTTTTTACAATTTTGGCTGATGCAATAGCTTTGAGCTGGAAAAAACCAACAACAAAAAAACTAATCTAAAAGGTTTTTGAACAGGCACAAAAATGCAATATCTTTTCATTGAAAAGACCATGAATGCATGTAATAATATGAATTATATTTTTTACAACATTTAAACATATACAGTATGAACTCACCGGCCACTTTTTTGGTATAACGGTTCAACTGCTCGTTAACGCAAATACCTAATCAGCCAATCACATGGCAGCAACTCAATGCATGCAAGCATGTATATATTGTCAAGGCGATCTGCCAAGGTTCAAGCTGAGCATCAGAATGGGGGAAAAAGGTGATTTAAGCAACTTTGAATGTGGAATGGTTGTTGGTGCCAGACGGGCTGGTCTGAGTATTTCAGAAACTGCTCATCTACTGGTTGTGTGTGCTCATTTCACACACAACCATCTCTTGAATTCATAGAGAATGGTACGAAAAAGAGAACATATCCAGTGTGCAGCAGTTCTGTGGGAGAAAATGCCTTGTTGATGCCAAAGGGAGAGGAGAATGGCCAGACTGGTTAGAGCTGATAGAAAGGCAACAATAACTAAAATATCCACTCGTTACAACTGAGGTCTGCAGAAAAGCATCTCTGAACGCACAACGTTAACTTTCTACAGCAGCAGAAGAAACCCCGGGTGCACTCCTCTCAGATAAGAACATACAAACTGAGGCTACAATTCACACCGGCTCACCAAAATCGGACAATAGATGAATGTAAAAACGTTGTCTGTTCTCGATTTCTGCTGCGACATTCAGATGGTAGGGTCAGAATTTGGCAAAACAACATGAACATACAGATCCATCCTGCCTTGTATCAGCGGTTCAGGCTGGTGATGGTGTAATAGTGTGGGGGATATTTTCTTGGCACACCTTGGGTCCCTTAATCAAAAACTGAGCATCGTTGAAATGCCACGGCCTACTTGAGTTGAGTTGTTAACCATGTCTATCACAACATCTTCTGACGGCATGCCATGTCACAAAGCTCTGGTTTCTTGAACATGACAGTGAGTTCACTATACTCATTTGGCCTCCACAGTTACCAGATCTCAATCCAACAGATGACCTTTGGAATGTGGTGGAACGGGAGATTTGTGTCATGGATGTGCAGCCGATGAATCTGCAGCAACTGCGTGATGCTATCATGTCAATATGGACCAAAATATCTGAAGAATGTTTTCCAGCACCTTATTGAATCTATGCCATGAAGAATTAAGGCACTTCTGAAGGGGTCCAACCAGGTACATTCAAGGTGTACCTAATAAAGTGGATAAAATGAGTGTATATAATCATGTTCAATAGATTTTTGAGCATGTCTTTAAAAAAAAAAAAAAAGATTATGCCCCCTTCAATGAGTTTCAGGATTTTCATATGACCTATACTAAATTCTTCATGTTCACACACAGAATTTAGCACCTTATATGTCCATGTTTGCGATCAGGCCTCTAGAGTGATGTGTGCTCCATAATGCACTAATAGGGGATATCTGGGGTTTTTTTTTTCAGTGCATGTTTTTGTAATCGCACACAACTGTCTCTTTTAAACAAAAAAAATAATTATAAAGTGATGCATTGATAGGTTTAACCAATGGTAGAAATGTTTGAAAAAAACATTTGAAAACTTTCATAAAATAATATTACCAAGCACTAGGGATGCACCGATACCACTTTTTTTCAGATCAAGTACAAGTAACCTGCAACATTCAGTGGATTCCAGTACCACACAAGATAGAAGCAAAACAACTGAATTAAATTATTATATGTTACCATAGTCGATTAAACGTTAGTGCTGCTGCAAGACGACTTGGAAAATACTAGTCGTTTACATTTTTTGGCACATTTAAGGTTTTGCTATATATATATATATATATATTTATTATTATTTTTATTTTTTTAAGGCTATGTTTAAATTACTCATTTAATTTTACCTCAGGTTTTGCATGCGTTGGCTTTCTCTGGCGCTCGCGGAGGCTTCAGATAAATCTCCACTCGGGTGAAGGAGGATTTTGAAAGCTTACACAAAACATTTCCATTTTCTTCCATGTCATGTCAAACTAGTATAACAATTAAGCTTGCTTAGGCTTGTTATACTACCGGGGTTAGGCTAGTCATTGCGCACATCCCTACTAAACAGCCTTTCATTTTCGGCAGTCACTACCGAGAGGTATCTGCCTCACGAGCGGTTATACTCGCCGCGTACGCACTAGCGCTCAGGTGCGCGCGGCAAAAATGACGCCATACTATGGCAGTCGTGCACTTTGAGAGCGAGAGACCCCTTTGCACTTGGTGTGCACGCCGAATTATGTAACTTTCTGTGCGGCTCCGCATCCAAAGATGCGTTGCCATAAAGTGGTATCGGGTGCAATTGTATCTAGGTAGTTTTACGAGTACGAGTACGGACCGACACCCGAGTACTGGTATCGGTGCATCCCTACCAAGCACAATCCAGTAGTCAAGTTTAAACATGAACTTCATTTCATTATCCATTATCAATTTTATACTTTAAATGCTGTTCATAAATATTCACAAGTGAGAATGTATGCTGATTTATGAGCATAGAGCGAAACGGTCTTTTCACATGGTATCCTAAATTCAGTGGACAGGCAATACCAAGACACATGTAAGCTACTTACATATTTGACACATACACACACAAAAAATACAGGCCAAACAGCAAGTGAAAACATAGCCATGTCCTCTAGGTCCTCGGTTGATCGCCTGCCTGTCAGAACACATTAGCCTGACTGTCACAGTAAGTGGTCAGCAGAGGCTATGCACTCCTGACTTGCACAGATTAAGTTTTTACACTGGATTACTTGGTGGAATCAATGTGGCCACAATGAGTGACTAGCATCCGAGTTCTGAAGACTACTTTTATACCAACCAAAACAAACTGAACTCTGATGACAAACACCAAAAGCTCTAGTAGGAACTGAGTCAGTCATTATGCATTAGTTATTATTTCATCTGGATCTGCCAAGAGGATGCTTTATAACTCCAATTAAAAGCGTTTAAATGTGACAGAGTGCAGCATACATGCAAGGCATGCAACCTCACCGGATAGGTAAATACAGCTGGATGTTTGATGGGCCCTTCTCTTTTTACCTTTCTGTCCAGACTTTTTACCATTATGCTTGTTTACAGACTCCAGACGTGCTTTAACATGGTTATGTAATGGTTTCTTTTGTACCACTCTCACATACAGACCAGCAGTGTTATACTGAAATTTGGTCTTACATTGGACGTGGAAATGAATAGGCTTGGACTTGGTACTGGTAACACACTGCACAGGACAATGGTGACACCATAATAAAAATATTCATGATTCTTAAGCTGAAAATACATAATTATTTTAGACGAATATGCTTGCACTATTTTTTAATTATATTTAAAATAACGTATATAGGCCACTTTTTACTGGTAACATAAGACATTTGGCATAAGGACCCACAAAAATTCCCCCATTGCAATATTATACATATTCAACATTATTTAGTAGTTTAATGTAATACTGACACTAAAACTGTGTAAACTTGAATTTTTCCTCACATAGTAATTTTCATTTTAGGTGAACTATTCACAATACATATTGAATCTAAATCTGAATCTGGTCCTGGAGGGCCAGGAAGGTCTCATTGACATCCAATGAGAAAATTGGTTGTGTAAAAGTCAGTGTATATCAGTTTAAGAGTGACTATCTAATACAGGAGGGCCTGCTCCTGGAGGGACAATTTCCTGCAGAGTATAGTTCCAACCCTAATCAAACGCACCTGAACAAGCTCGTCAAGGTTTTCAAGGTCTAGAAAATTGCAGGTAAGTAAGTTTGATCATGGTTTGAGCTAAACTCTGCAGGAAATTGGCCATCTAGGAGCAGGGCAAATACAGGAGGTATTCGATCACTCTTAAACTGATATACAGTGACTTTTACACAACCAATTTTCTCATTTGATTTAATTCCTGTCCCAGAAGCAACCCAAACAGAAGAACCAAACCACTTGCCCTGTAGGCTCACGGCAATGCAGGAGTCTATCCCAGCATCTCTGGCTGTAGGCAGGGAAACATTAAATTCTTTCTGGCAGCTCTAAAAGAAATTTAGAGCTAGAAGAAGAAGAAGAAAAACACACAACCTTAAATTAAGGAATGGTTCCAAACAACCTCCACATGTCTGAGTGTCCTATAGGGTGCACAGCTGGTTCAATAAACAAGAAGTGAGTTACAACAAACTACCCGAACACTCTCTGCACTAACAAGACAGAGGCTGAATCCGAAATCGCCCCCTAAACCCTCAATCACTATTCCCTACTTTAGTCCACTAATACAGCTCACTTGAAGGAGTGAAAGAAAACAAGTGAGCAAATTCGGACAGCCGCTGTGTGTACATCGGCTGTACACTTGTGCTTCTGGTTGGACTCCCCTCATGCGATCCAATCACTTCGAATGATCCAGAATGCAGCAGCACGTCTTGTCTTCAACGAGCCCAAAAGGACCCACGTCACACCTCTCTTCATCTCACTGCACTGGCTACCACTTGCTGCTCGCATCAAGTTTAAGGCGCTGACCGTTGCATACAGAGCCACCACGCGCTCAGCTCCTGCTTACTTTGACCCCATTCTACAAATCCACACCCCAACCAGAAGCCTTCGCTCAGCAAAGGAACGACGGCTTGTGGTACCATCACAGAGGGGGAAAAAATCCCTTTCCAGAACATTTTCATTCAACGTTCCCAGCTGGTGGAACGATCTTCCCAACACCATCCGAAACGCAGAATCATTGACATCATTCAAAAGTCACCTTAAAACTCAGCTCTTCCGTGAGCACTTAACCTCATAAAAAAAATAAAAAATAAAAGAATAAAAAAAATATTTCTTCTTTCTCTTTCTTCTTCCCTCCCCTAGCCTGTACTACACTGAGCAATGTACACGGTCTCAGGATCTCAGGCTCTTATTGCGCTTCTCGACTCTTCATGACCTATCGCTTCATGTTCCCCCAAGTTGTAAGTCGCTTTGGATAAAAGCGTCTGCTAAATGCATGCATAAATGTATTGCAGTGCAATGTGGGATAGAATGAGTGCACTCAATAACATCCACTATGGTTTCAGACACCCCAAAAAAATGGCTGTCCCCTCAAATAGTGCCCTATTTAAGGGTATAGGGGGCAATTTCAGATTCAGCCAGACACTTGTGTGGACCAATGGTGGCATGTAACCAAGAAATAAACACCACACGTCAGCCAAACTGAGAGCTTTTAATATTTATATAAAAAAAAAGTATGGCATGCTCTAGCCTGCTTAGCTTTTAGCCACCAGCCTTGGGCTATAGGTCGATATGGCTGTCCTGTGTCTTGGCTGCCTAATAAAGCTAGTAAAATCCGGCGTATTGCATCTTGATAGGCTCAAAACAAAGCCGGATAAATAAGGATGCTCTACGGAAATCAAGCTACGCTTTTAACTGTAATTGCACAGGTACAAGATTGTATAAAAAACAAGATTAATAAAAAAAAAATTAACTAAGGGATAACTGAAGGGATAGTTCACCCCAAAATGAAAATTCTTTAATTACTCACCCTCATGTCATTCCAAACCTGTAAGACATCAGTTGTGGCAAGCATGTAAGACAAGCATGTTTACTTGACGTGCAAGAACCATTGAGATTCATTCTTGTGTTACGCTGCAAGAACCAATGGGGTTCATACTCGTGTTACGCAGAACGTCTCAGGTTACGAATGTAACCATCGTTCCCTGAGAACAGGGAACGAGACGCTGCGTCAGCTCGATGCTACGGGGAACGCCTCCAGCGTGACCGGTGCCTGAAATCACAATCAAAAAACGTCAATCCTATTGACCGGCGACAGCCTCTGACATCATCAAGGTGCGACCAGGAAGTATAAAAGGGCGCCTTGCCAACATGACAGCATCCAATCGTCTGAAGGGACTGTTTTCGGCAGGCAGGCCCTGCGGCATGACAAAGCGACGCAGCGTCTCGTTCCCTGTTCTCAGGGAACAATGGTTACATTCGTAACCTGAGACGTTCCCTTTCGAAAGGGAACTCACGCTGCGTCAGCTCGACGCTACGGGGAACGATATACCCACCCCGCCATGTCGACGGGAGTGCATGCCCACTGGCAGTGACAACTGTCAAGACAAGCAAATTCAACTGAAATGCCTGAACCACTCCCCTTCTGGTCACATTAGGCTGTCAGTGACAGCGCTCCCTACGGTCAAAGCCCAAGCTATAGCCTGAGAAGGAAACCTTCACACACATGAGGTCCTTCCCAGGCCTTGCTCGAAGGCCTGGAACCAGCCCATTCGACAGAAGGGGTTCCTTTAAGGGAACGTGGCAAGGGAACCAGAGGGAACCCATGCCAGTCACTATTCGGGAGGTTTTCACTGAATGCCACCAGGGAGACGACCAGGTGACCCAATATGGGACACGTAATACAGTCAACCCTGTCTGTAAAGTACAGAGCCTCTGGTACTCGCCTCTGAAGAGACATCCCGCTAGGGTGCTGCAAGAAAGGCAGTGTCCTCCACTAGCCGGACCTCAGAGACGGGTTATCCCGGAGAGCAGCGCTCAGCGAAGTGCTTTCTAACCCTTGCTAGCGAGGGGAGTTTAGCCGCTCGATCCTCGGATCTACCAAGCACTTACTTTAAAACGTGCTTAGGAGGCCAAAGGCCTTACGGGCTGATCGTACCAGGGAGGCCCAGAGGGGCCTACAACCCATGAATCAGCGCCAGGCGGCCGTAAGCCCATAACAGACCCTCACTTGAGAGGAGCTCATAAGCCTGCCCGGTAGGTAACCATGCCGTAGGCAGTCTATGAAAGTCCCCTCCTGTAGGGACCGCATAACAGCAGCGACGTCTCGTCATGCTAGGGTAAGAACACCGCCTTCAGGTCTCGCGAACGGCCAGAGACCGGCGCCTGATACCAGCCGACCACTAGCGGTCAGCGTAAAGCCAGTGGTGCATTCCCGCCTAGGGAACTCGTTCCCCAGGGAGGCCGAAAGGGGCCTCCGCCTGGTAACCTGTGTCGACTGCTCGCGTGTCCAACAGCGGAGCTCGCCCTCAGGAAGGCCATACAGGCCTGATACCTGATCGCAGTCGTGCTAGCCCTCGAGGTAGCTGGGAAGACCAGGGACTCGCTTCATCAGGGAGGCCTAGCGGGCCTACCACCTGCAAAAAGGTCGGGCATTCCTCCATCACAGCCCTCCGCTCAGTGACTGGATCTATCCAGAAACCACGAGACAGGAGCGTGCCCTCAGAGGAGGCCACGTGGGGCCTACTACTGCAAAGCGAATCCCACAGGGAAGCCCCGTGCAGCTTGCCTGATAGCAGCCCATGCTACGATCAGTTACCGAAACTGGGGACTGGGGAACGATTTCAGGGAGGCGCAATGACTCCACCTGATAGCAGAACATGCCGCCCATAGCGCTTCACTGCGCTAACCGTCTCAGCGACTGAGAATCGGGAGCTCGTCCTCAGGGAGGCACAGTGCCTACCACCCAATGGCAGAACGTGCTACTCATAGCACTATATGCTCATTGCCACAGCGACTGGGAACCGGGAGCTCGCCTTCAGGGAGGCCCAATGCCTACCACCTGATAGCAGAATGTGCTACTCATGGCACTTCATGCTCACCGCCACAGCGGCTGGGAACCGGGAGTTCGCCTCCAGGGAGGTCACTCAGGGAGGCCGGTTGAGGCCTACTACCTACTAGCACTCATGCTAGCCATCCAGTGACTGGAGCCCAGGAACGCCCCCACAGAGGAGGTCAGGTGAGCCTGCTTACCCCACAGCAGGCCCTTAGGGAGGCCTGGTAGCGCCTACCACCTACTAGCAGCTCGTACCAACCGTCGAGGGGCTAATGCCCAGTAGTACCCCCTCGGGGGAGACCAGGCAGCGCCTGCTGTCCAGCAGACAACCCCCAAATAGGAGGTCTGCAGATTCAAAGGACCCTGCAGTGACTTTAAGAAGGCTGGCTGCTGCGCCTGGGTTATGCTTCCTATGTTCGCTGATCTATGTTTCTATGTGAATAAAATCCTAAAGTCAATCTTCAGCATATAAAGCGATCGAGTCTCTTCAGAAAATTTTGACTGAACCGCTCAATTCATATGGATTAGTTTTACAATCTCTTTATGAACTTTTTGAAGTGTCAGTGTCAGTTGGGTAGCTGTCTATGGAGGGACAGAAAGCTCTCAAATTTCATTAAAAATATCTTTATTAGTGTTCTGAAGATGAATGAAAGTCTTTCATGTTTGGAACAACATGAGGGTGAGTAATTGATGACAGAATTTTAATTTTTGAAATGAAAATGAAAATGGGTATTGGATAATGGATATTACTTCAAAATCAGGACCGCCATTCACTACCATTATAAAGCTTGGAAGAACAATTATATTTTTAATATAACTCTGCATGTGTTCATCTGAAAGAACATACTCATGTACACCTAGGATGGCTTGAGGATGAGTAAATCATGGGATTTATTTTTTTGGAGGGTGAACCATCCCCTCCGTCCTTTAGTCTAGGATGCGTGGTTTTTCTCTGTAACATTCATAAAGTCAACAAATGTACGATGCCTAGTGTTCAAAATTCTGTTCAAATTATATGTTTAATTGCCTTTTATTTACATTTATGATGTATTTAGCTGCTGTTCATAGCCTATCTGGTCTCCCATCAATTCATCACCCACTGCATACTAGCTGGTATATGCTTACCAGTGACCACAAAAGATGATGCTATCATGGATGGTGCATCTACAAATTGGGAATTTCTCATCATGCAAACAACACTGGTAAATTATAGCACCATATATGGTGAGGTGTATTTGTATGTGACTGTAAACATGCCATTCTTTAGAAATAATGGTGTATTATCAGCACAGCTGCAGTCAGGCGTATGTTTTTGTTTCTGGGTGTCTGTTAAAGCACTGATAACACGAATGGAGCCAAAGCTTTATCGGTTTACCACTACACAGTACATATTCTAGTGACTCTCAATGAGTGTGTGTGTGTTGAGCAGATGCTGTTTGAAATGGCTCCCAGTCAATAATGACCTGATTCAACAAACACACATTAATGATATTATCTGCAGTCTGTGAGGCAAGAACTTTCAGGAAAGCATAGTGTTTTAACAAAATGTCATGATTGAGGGTGAAAAATTTGAATAACAGTAACTGCTATGTTGTCTACTGATGATATACTGAATTCATTCTTCACCTGGTTACACGTGTTTAAAATGCACTGTAGTTACATGCACAGAAATCTCAAATGTTAAATGCAGCAGACAAGAAAAATGTAGTTCACACTTTTAAATGCCTTCCAAAACCAGTTAGGCACTGGGAAACCATATAGCATACTATAGTATATTTTAGAGATACTGAGGTGTGCATACGATGGACACTTTACACTACTATGAAGCCACGGGAGAGGCAGTAAAGCAGCGCTCACGTGATAATGACAGCAAGTAGCACGTCCAGTTTACATTCATACTACACACACACGCACACACACACTATATAGAACATACTTTTCTTTAGGTGTCATAAATAATTTCTTACCTACTCAAGAGTATGCCATTTCGGATGCAGCCATATACTTGCAAACTTCCGTCATTTTGAAGTTTGTTCAACTTTGTCAAGTGGACGAGATAAGTATGTTTGGACAGACCCTCGACCCCTCACAGCCGACGTCTACCCGACAGTCAAAGCGGCATTACGTCACAAAAGTGTGGACTCAGGAGGAAGACAGCAAGGTTTTAGGGTGCCATGTGGGACAAGGCCTTAAATGCAGCCTGTGGCGGAATCTGCTGTGCCTGCTGCCAGAGGGTATAATAATAATAATAATTTTTTACATTTATGTAGCACTTTTCTGGGTACTCAAATCGCTTTGGAAAGGGGGAATCTCCTCAACCACCACCAATGTGCAGCATCCACCTGGACGATGGCAGCCATATTGCACCAGAATGCCCACCACACACCAGCTGATTGGTGGAAATGAGACCCAGTGATGAAGCCATTCAGTATATGGGGATGTTTAGGAGGCCATGATGGACAGAGGCCAATGGGCAAATTTGCCTAGGATGCCGGGGTTACACCCCTACTCTTTTACCAAAGGACATCCTCAGATTTTTTAATGACCACAGTGACCTCGGCTTAACGTCTCATCCGAAGGACGGAGCTTGTTACAGTATAGTGTCCCCATCACTATCCTGGGGTGTCAGGACCCACACAGACCACAGTGTGAGCACCCCCTGCTGGCCTCACTAACACCTCTTCCAGCAGCTAACTGGTTTTCCCATGAGGTCTCCCATCCAGGTAGTGACCAGGTTCAGCCCTGCTTAGCTTCAGTGGGAAACCAGAATTGGGAAACTACAGGGTGATATGGCTGCTGGCCTGGGTATGATGTCACTAATAAGTAAAAGCAATGTGTTACTATGATAATTCAGGTCGAATGTCTAATTGTTATTTAGCTCCTCTACTCCTTAAATGGCAAAGTCATCCCTTCCATCCCAAGAAACAAACGTCCATTTTCATGAGCTCCCTACATAACACAATAGTCCAAGTAACTAATATAGAAATGTGACAAGTTTAAGGGGTTATAGGAGTATGGAGTGTTATCTCATGTTATCTCACTTTCCGGACACACTTTGGGAGCCAATGCTTAAAACAGCCGGCAGATGAAATTCAGACATTCTAGAACAGATGACGCACAATTATATTAAAGCAAAAAATAAAGAAAGAAACCTCTGTGTCTGTTTTCATGCCTTATCCACAAGAGATAGTTCACCCAAAAATGAAAATTCTGTCATCATTTACTCCCCCTCAAGTTGTTCCAAACATTTTTTCTTCTTCTGCTGAACACAAAATAAGATATTTAGAAAAATATGGGTAGCCAAACAGTCAAATGAAATTCTTCAAAACACTACATTTTCAACTAAATATCCAAATAAATCGAATTAGTAAACTAAATGAAACATATAAACTAAATTACTGATCTAATTACTGATCTAATGCCCACATTGTCACTATATGATAATTAAAATTAGCTAGATGACATCACCGTTTTCTCCGGAGCGGCTGTATGGCCCAATTAAATTCTGTTGCATTATTTTCCTGTTTAACACTGTGAAGCTGCTTTGAAATTATCTGCATTGTAAAAAGGTGATGAGATGGTGAGATGGTGGTCCAGTGGGTTAAACCATGGAACTGATATGCAGAAGGTTGCTGGTTCAATCCCAGCGGTCACCACCAGTGTGTCCTTGAGCAAGGCACTTTACTCCATGTTGCTCCATGGGGATTGTCCCTGTAATAAGGGCACATTACTTGTCTTTGAAATATGGTTAAACTACTGCCGAATGTACTGCCAAGTATTATGGTAAACTAAAATATACCTTTATGCCTTTTCTATTTAAACTTGTATGCAGGGGCACAGGAGACATTTTCAAAGTGGGGGGAGGAGGGACCAAACTGTAAGCAAAAGCTCAAATAGTAAGATCAAATTTCCAAATATCAGACCACCACTTCAGGCTCACTGTCGGACCACCATCATATATTAAACTGCCTGATCATTAATAGAATAATATTGATTATTATTACAATACAAAGTAAGTGAAATAAGAAGTACAAATGAATGATCAAAACTTAGGGATGAGCAAAATGCCTGCAGAATGCTAAATCTGTCCCCTGTAGACCAGCCTTTTATGTGGGATGTCTCAACTTTCAACCTTGCACAATTCTACTTTGATACATTTTGATTATGGGTGTGCAATATATTGACAAATTATCTCAATATTTTCTAGTATTTTAAACAATATTTTGCTGAGTGTGTTATTGTGCTGGTACCTTGGCAGGTTTAGGACTGCTGTTGTTAGCTGACTCCTAAAGTTTTTGATTTCCTGCATTTGGCATTTAAATAATTTAGACTGTTTAATGCAGCTCAGAGGTGATAAATGTATAACCTGCAGTTATAAATGCATAAATAATGTTTTGATGTTTTAAACATAAAACGTTGAATATTGATTGAATATTGAAATGATTTAAAAAATGAAAAGATACTTTAAAGGGGGGTATAATGCTATTTCATGCATACTGAGCTTTTTACACTGTTAAAGACTTGGATTCCCATGCTAAACATGGAAAAAGTTTCAAAAAATAAGTTGGACGTTTGATGGAGTATTTCTGTGCCAAAAATTCTCCTTCCGGTTTCTCACAAGTTTCGGAAGGTTTTTTCCGAGTACGGGTCTGCGTGATGTCAACAAGGGTGGAATTTCCTTGTATGGGCCATATATGCGCACTTTTCCCGGAAGGGAAAGAAGCTTCCCAAAGAACCCAGCGTTAAAGGGACAGTGGATGGAGTTGTGCAAGTGATTGTGTTTTTTCCTTGCATTTCGGCGACGATTGTTTTATAAACAAGGCCCAGTTTCACGGCGGATTTGTAGATCGTCTAAAGATGAAAGATGGAGCGGTCCCAACGATAAAGGTTCACAGTCGTGCACCCGCAGGCGGTGAGTAAAACTGCTTCAAATGTCTGTGTTTTTGGCTACCGGTGCGTAAGTGCACATCAAGTAAACATGATCACGTATAGGTCATTTATCAATGGAGCATGCGATGTATGGTGTGTGTTTAAATAAAAAAATTTAGCTGACCACTATAGGTGTCTGTTAGTTTATTGTAAAACCACTCCAAACAATTTCAGTCTCCGGATCATATTCTGGATCATTTATGTATGGCTGAATCTGATTGATAGCCATGGTTTATTTAGGTTTATTTTTTCCCCACGTTTAAGGACGTCACAGCTTTCAGACGCTCTTAATGCAATAGCTGTGCGCACTTGTGATTCTTTAGCTCCACCCACACGGTACACCTCCATCCGCTCAGTTTTATTCGGAAAGGCTCGGTACAGCATATTTTTCCTTTTATAAATATAATAAAACTAAAGACTTTTCGGTGATATGAAGGATGCAATACTACTCTATAGGTACTCAAGATTGACAGAAACTGTGTGTGATTACCTCCCCCCTTAAAATGTGAAATTTAAACCAGCAGTAGGTGGTAGCAAGTCACTGTTAATGGGTGAGTCATTGAGGTTCAACAGATGCATTCAAACGGCCAATTCATTCAGGAACGAAGCATTTGACTCTCTTATATTTTCTTAGTCATCGAATCATTGATTTCTTCAAAAAGCTGATTCATTCACCTAAGAAACACCTCCATGTGTTGCTCAGAGATGCAGTTACAGTGCTGTGGCTTTGATTTGAACTATTTTCGTTACCAGAATAGAGCAAAAACAGGCAATATGGTGTCTAAAATGTAAATCACTTATTAACTTATTGTTCAGTAAACATCTTGTTCAGTTCGCACTCTTTGTCTGATATTTATTAACTATATTAAATTATATAATAGTAAACCATAAGAGTAAAAAGTTAAATCACACACTGAAAGTGTGTCTAATCTTCAAGACTATATCACAGTGTATGCGGGTACTCTCTTGGTGTGTGTGCGGGATATACTCGATAATGTCAGATGGCTCATTGTTAAAACAACAATTACGATATATATCGCACAGGGCTTGAATTACTTACAATGAATGTGATGTTCATACCAAAAGTGCGACTGCTTGTATGTCATGTACATCTCTAATGATGAAGTTGCAATTTAGCACATTTACAATATTTTAACGTTCAGCGTAATATTAACACTAAAGTTTAAATGAAAAAGTTTAAGTGCTTTACATGTACTTTTGAAGTGCAATACAAGTGGATCTATTCATTGTCTGGTCATTTACCTCCCAGAGCTGTGTTCAAATAAAGTAAACGATCCACACACAGGTGTCTACTTATCCACAACACAGGTTAAAGTCCTGGGCTGAGTGAGATCACTGTGAAAGAATGAGAGAACACACACAACTCTGCTCTCTGTAACATTGTTCCTGGATGCCACATACAGATGCTCATATGTACCTTGGTTCATTAACTGTTAACTCAAAATTAAAGTAAAATTACATTATAGCATGCCATTTCTCTAAAAAATTAAATAAAAAGTAAGGAAGATGACCTCGTGAAATTAAGTTCAAATCAATCCCAACAGCATGAAAAAAGCATAATCAGTGTTACACAAAAAGTCTTATATCATGCAGAAGCCATTTCGAAAAATAAATACTTAAGTAGCTTGTAGAACAACTGTAGCTTTAGTAGCAACAACTGTAAAAAAAAAAAAAAAAAAACTTTTAGTCATATTTGCATGAAATTATCCACTCATGGCAAATTCGTAACTACTTTATCCCTCAAATAGCGAATTGTCTAGTGTCCTTGGGATCGTCAGTTTTGGCAATCAAACAGATGACATCATATTTGTCCCTTGGGTACTTTATGATAAAGAGGGAGCTCATGGGTGACTTGATGACAGCAAGGTCTTCTGGTCCTTTGGCAGCTAAACAAAGCTAAATCATCACTCCTCCATGCAGCAGTGTTTGCCAGTAGGTTTGAGGTGTTTGTGGAGAGACATTGTGAGTATAATAACTACTTCAGTCTGTTCTAATGACATTGTTCAACAAATATTGTGGCTTTTTCAAATTTAGCTAGATTCTTTTCTAGATTGCACTGTTAAAAACTTTAACATCTATACACTACCGTTCAAAAGATTAAGGGTCGGTTCAATTTTTTTTATGTTTTTTTTTTTTTTAATGTCTCTTATGATTACCAAGGCTGCATTTATTTGATCCAAAACAGTACTATTGTGAACTATTACAATTTAAATTTGAAATACTTGAATTTTCAGCATCATTACTGCAGTCTTCAGTAGTTATGTTTCCATCCAAAGTTGCAAATTTAACTTTTGTAAATTGCAAATGTGGAATATCACATAAAACCTTTCTGAATAAAGCTGCACTTCCATCCCATGTGTTCAAGAGAACAAATGCATCACTTCCTGGGAAATTTGTGCAAAATATCTGAAATAAAAAGGGAAGTTGCTGAAATCGGTGAAGCCACTGTGGCTATTTTTTCCTATATCATTAATGACTTAATATGTTACCTTCCATTCGGACGCCTGGTGTTTTGGAACAATTATGTGAGACACTTCTGGGAGGTCAGTATACCAAATCATATTGATGACAGACTTTGGCTCAGGGGTTCCAGAACAACCAAAACTAATTTTGAGATGCTGTGCAATGAAACTGATCCACTGGTTAGTCCAGTTATCCAAATCACATCCACTGTTGAGGCAAAGTCAAGTGAGGTTTTTGTTGCGCGAGGGATTTATGCGATAAATGTGTTTCCATTGTAGTATATGTGTATGTCTTCTTATCGAAAAAACATGATCCGCCTCAACTGAGCGCATAGTTTTAAAGCAGATTTTTAGAATTTATGAACATCTTGGCGTTTCCATTCAGCGATTTATATGCAATATCCCAAAATGCGTATCAAAATAGGTGGATGGAAATATACCTATTTTCATTTGATCCTTCACAAATCATAAACACAGATCAGGCATAACATTATGACCTAACATTGTGCTGGTCCCCTTTTTGCTGCCAAAACAGCCCTAACCCAGCGAGGCATGGACTCTGCATGGACTTCGCTTTGTGGCAGGGCACATTATCCTGCTGAAAGAGGCCACAGCCACGGGGAATACCGTTTCAATGAAAGGGTGTACATGGTCTGCAACACTGCTTAGGTAGGTGGTACTGTAACAATCGGTCTTATTGGTTGAAGTTACATGTATTGAAATGGGGTCAGATTCTACTGTGTGAGATAATGAAGTGTTTAAAAGGATTAGACAAACAACAGTAGTAAAGTGACCCCATTTCAATACATGTAACTTCAACCAATAAGACCGATTGTTACATATGGTGGCCCGTACGGGGAACGTTTAAGATTTGTTACGCTGTGTTGAGAAGAGTGTTTTAAGGATGACGACACAACAAGTTAATGCTGCTTCTTTTAATACATCAGCTGGTAGGAATGATGAACGGGGGTTACAACTTTGTGAGTGTAAACAGCTATGCACTGAGGTTGCTGATCTTAAAAGCATTGTTTTAAGACTGGAGAAGGATTTTAAAGACTCTGTTGAAAGTTCTCTTAATCGTGAAGTGTGTTTTAGAGATGCTGTGGATTTAAAATTTGGCAAAATGGAGGACACTATAAAGGATGCCGTGGCGACACTGGAGAGAGAGGTCATTGAATGTTTCAAGAGGAGAGACAAGAAATGGGCGAAACAGCTGGAACAAACAAAGGATCCAGAAACTGCCATCTCCCCTCCTGCTGCGACGATCAGCCCAGTATCTCCCACCTCGGCCCCTGGCTTTCCACCGGCCAATGATCCCACCGCCTCAACCACTTCACAGACTACCAACAGAGCGACCGATGGAGATTTCTGCGCCACCATTCCAGCGGGGCCAGATTTCAACACCATGTTCTCTATCCTTCCCTTCTCCCGAGAGGAACTCAGCAGCGCACAGACTGATGATGTCCCACTTCAGCGACTTCCCATCTCACCCTCTACTCCACCGACCCAGGGTATCGAGGTACAAGAACACCAGGGCTTGCTGTATCGTCGGATCGAGAAGGACGACGGAAGAGTCAAGCTCCAGCTCCTCATTCCACAGACCCTGGTCCAGCAGACGCTACAGGCCTTCCATCAGAGGACAGCAGAGAGACATCATGGGCGGCTAAAGACCCTCCTGCAGATCCTGGAAGTTGCCTGGTGGTCCTCGATCCGCAGAGACATCTGGCAATTCGTCAGTGACTGCAAGGTGTGTGGACTGGAAACCAGGGAGTGGGCTGTTACCAACCCTCACAAGAAACTACCTCATCATTTCCATCACCGTTCATCAGCAGCAACAACAACATCATCCATCAAAGAGACCTTCAAGCCGGAAAGGAGGAAATGCCAGGGGGGCTGGCGGGCCAGCAAGGCTGGGTGCAACACGACCCTGGGAGGCGTGGCGCCACCGATCCTAGGGCACCCAGGCTGGTATCGACTTTCACCTCTTTCGAGCATTCCAGTAGATTCCTCCGGCAGACTAGTGCCTGTGTGGGACGGCCTAGTTTTATCTAATTTATTACAAAGACATTTTAAGACACACATTCAAGAGGATACCCACTACATGGACAATGGCTGACAGTACCGTCAAGGGACTAGTACCTTCCCCGGGGAGCCGTAGGCTAGGGGGGGGGACTATGTGACACTGTCACACAAGACGCTTGTTTTACCACTCTATATATTATAATGATTTTATGTATATTAGAGTTTTAATAGGTTTACATGTTGTCTTAGTCATTTTAGTCCATTTTAGTCCTCTTATCTGTTTTAATGTGTGTATGTCTTTAAATGTTACGGGGTCCACCTGTCATGTGACTGATCACATGACAGGAAGAGGAAGCAGACCAGCATAAAGGTGGCAGCATGGAAAGCCAAAAGGAGGAAAAGGAAATGCACTGGTGATCACCGAACCTGGATTGTGGAGTTAATATTGTCTCACCTTTCCAGTGACACGCATTTGGATTCACTCTCACTTGGATTGTATATACACGGTTGGACACTTGCATAAGGACTATCAGCACACTGGGACTCATTCGGACTGTTTTAGGGTAGGGTATTATGGATTCCATGCTTTTAACAGACTGAAGTTTCCTAGTTTTACTGTGTTGTTTTAAGTCTCTTGTGTACATTGTAAATACACCGTTGGTTTTCCACTTTACTACTGTTGTTTGTCTAATCCTTTTAAACACTTCATTATCTCACACAGTAGAATCTGACCCCATTTTAATACATGTAACTTCCACAATAAGACCGATTGTTACATATGGTGGCCCGTACGGTTGTTACAGTACGTGTCAAAGTAACATCCACATGGAGGGCAGGACCCAAGGTTTTCCCAACAAAACATTGCCCAAAGCATCACACCGCCTTGCCTTCTTCCCATAGTGCATCCTTGTGTTCCCCAGGTAAGTGACGCACACACACACCCGGCCATAAACATGATGAAAAAGAAAATGTGATTCATAAGACCAGGTCACCTTCTTCCATTGCTCTGTGGTCCAGTTCTGATGCTGAAGTGCCCACTGTTGGCACTTCCGGTGGTGAACAGGGGTCCCCATGGGCACCCTGACTGGTCTGCGGCTATGCATCCTAATACGTAACAAACTGCGATGCACTGTGTATTCTGACACCTTTCTATCAGAACCAGCATTTACTTTTTGAGCAATTTGAGCTATATTAGCTCGTCTGTTTGATCGGACCACACGGGCCAGCCTTTGCTCCTTAAGTGCATCAATGAGCCTTGGCCGCCTATGACCCTGTCGCCGGTTCACCACTGTTCCTTCCTTGGACCACTTTTGATAGATACTGTCCAGTGCAGACCAGGAACACCCCACAAGAGCTGCAGTTTTCTAGCCATCACAACTTAGCCCTTGTCAAACTCGCTCAAATCCTTACGCTTGCCCATTTTTCCTGCCTCCAACACATCAACTTTGAGGACAAATTTTTCACTTGCTGCCTAATATATCCCACCTACTAACAGGTGCCATGATGAAAAGATAATCAGTGTTAGTCACTTCACCTGTCAGTGGCCATAATGTTATGTCTGATTGGTCATATATATATATATATATATATATATATATATATATATATATATATATACACAGCTATGTAAACAATGAAGAGACCACTGCAAAATTTGCAGTTTCTCAGGATTTATTATTTATATTTGAGTAAAATTTACATTTTATTTATTCTACTAACTACTGACAACATTTGTTTCAAATTTCAAATAAATAAAAATATAAATAAATATAATATATTTATATAATAATAAATAAATAAATAAATAAATAAATAAATAAATTGTAATTTAGAGCATTAATTTGGATTTAGAGCATTAATAATCAAGACAACTGGTCAAAATGAAAAAAAAGGCAATTTTTTCAGACATTGAATAAATGCTAATAAAACAAGTATATTTAAACAACTAAGAGTTTAGAAATCAATATTTAGGGGAATAACCCTGATTTCCAATCACAGCTTTCATGCATCTTGGTATGCTCCCTATCGTTCGGTCACATTGCTGTTGGATGAATTTTTGCCACTCCTGACGAAAAAAAATTCAAGCAGCTTGGCTTTTTTGAATAGCTGGTGACCCTCTTGCTTACATTCCAGAGGTTTTCAGTGGGGAGGTGGGTCTGGAGATTGTGATGGCCATTGTACGTGCTTGAGTCACACGTCCTTCACAAAGACAGAACTGCCTGATTCTGATCTTCTCTGATGAGTCCAGTTTTAGCTTTGCCCAACACCTGGTCTTCTAATGGTTAGACAGAACCTGAGGCCTACAACCCACCGTGTCTCGCACCCATTGTAAATTTGGTGGAGGAATGGTGATGATCTAGTGGTTCTTTAGTAAGGCAATAATTGGCCAGATACATCTTTGTGAAGGATGCATAACTCCACGTACAAAATTATTGAACGAAAAATTGCTTCCTTCTGCTCTGACAATGTTCCTGAACTCGAAGGATTGTTTTTTAGTGCAGGACAATCCTCCAATCCACACAACCACGCCAATCAAGGTTACATTTTTGTTTTAAAAAGCCGCTGTTTGGATTTAAATAGGTTTAAGACTGCATGATTGGATTATTATTGCAGTGATTATTACGTTTCTAAAATGTTATATGCTTGGCAACAGTTCTTCTATCCCTAATCGATGGAATGTGTAGCTTTTCATTTCTTAAACAACCATGTAGGAAGACACATCATGGCCATATTCCAAGATGACAATGTCAAGATGTATAAGGCTCAAATTGTGAAAGAATGGTGGTGATGTTGCACAAATAATCATTTTTTCACACAAGAATCGGCACCTCCCCAGACCTTAAATTCATTAAAAGTCTGCTGGAGTAGTAGTAGTTATTTTCATAAATGTTCTCTCTTTGTAAATCATTCAAAAGTATGTAGAAAATAAAAAATTATGGGTTTCATATTATTCAGAAATGGCTTAATAATTCTCCTAAGATTGATGACAACAACCACAACAACTGCCTTGATGTGTCCGAATTTGTGTTGTTCTGGTACACGATACATGGGTGGCTAGGGAAGAGAATGAGGCACAGTCATGGTTTCAGCATTTCGGCGAAATCTGTTGTGTGTTATGAGACTATAGTGTTTTATAATTGTAGAATCTGGTGAAGACAGGCGATTGTGGTTTATGCTGTGTTAAGAGAAAAAAGGTGTTGTATTGTCGTTTCACATGACTTTACCTCTAGAGACAACAAATAGTTGAAGATGAGGGTTAAACATTCCCTGTATGGTGTGTGGTTCTGCCTCAGGTAAAACAACGTAATCAGGCTTAAAAAAAAAAAAAGAAGAAGCTCTGTCCTGTCAGAAAACACACACTGGTGAAGAGACTTCTTGTTAAACGTAATTCCAGCCAGCTGCACAAACACTTTGTATAGATTTGTCTACACATAACAAGAGACAATTGTGTCCATTGATTCACTCACAGGATTCTGAACAAACACAGATAAGACATAGAAGAGCCTGATCTGCTGATCACATCGGCTCTAAAACACAATATAGCCGGTAAGCAAGAGCACCTAACCTGCATATGACCATTTAAAGCAATGAATCTAACACATCTTGAGGGTGGAGATGAAGAGAGGGAGGGGAACCCATTTAAAAAACTGATCATACCAGTCATAGTTCAGGAAAAAAAACATGTGAATCAGCATGAAGGGGCTTTGTGGAAAGTAGCGCCCTCTAATACACCTCACCCTTTATACATAATAAACTTAATAAAGAGCAAAAGTCTATTCATTAACCTCACAAAAGCCAGGCTTCATTCATTCTCATGGGCATTGTTTACTGTACATCATGCATTCACTAGGACACTTTTCCTGTTCTGCGAATTTAAGAACAGCATTCGGATCAAAGAGATCAGACTGATCAGATCAGAATAAACGTCACGTTTATGATGATTAAGAGTAATTATGAGAACGTGGAATAACTGGAAATGTTCCCACATGAAACACTTACACTGTGTACTTTATGTTTATGGACATCCTCATATTTCATGCGTTCATCAAAATAAATATTTGTTGTGTCCTCAAAATGCTAGAGTCAAATGTGTTTGATTGTCATTGCATGAAATGTCAAATATCAAAGCAAGTGTGTGTGTGCTGCAGCAGCTATTCTTCATCGCATTTGCTCAGCCTGTGATTTTTAGTGTATGAAGTGGATTTTCTTTGAAACAATTTTCACTCAGAAACTGCTAGTACACTTTCTTGTAAAACAGTGTAACCAAAGGTGTAGAGATTTACAGACTATGGTCAATTTTGATCAACTACTATCATGCAATGACATTTGATGTTTTTAAGTGCAACCTTTGGGCAGTGTTGTGGGTAACGCATTACAAGTAACAAGTTCCGTAATTACTTTTCTCAAGTAACGCATTACTTTTAAATTTACTTTAAAGTTACGGTAACACTTTACAATATGGTTCTTCAGTTAACATTAGTTAACATGAAGTCAAGTCAAGCTTATTTATATAGCGCTTTTTACAATGCAGATTGTTTCAAAGCAGCTTTACAGTGTTAAACAGGAAAATAATGCAACAATTTTATTCAGCCGTATAGCCATTCTGAAGAAAACGGTGATGTCATCAGTTCATTTCAATTATCATACAGTGGCAGTGTGGGCTTTAGATCAGTAATTTAGTTTATATGGTTAATTTAGTTTAATAATTAGATTTATTTGGATATTTAGTTGAAAATTTTAGTGTCCCCAACTGAGCACGCCAAGCCAGAGGTAACAGTGGCAAGGAAACCAAAACCCCATCAGGTGACCTAATAGAGAAAAATAAACCTTGGGAGAAACCAGGCTAGTTCTCCTCTAATAACTAATAATGAACTGCAATTATAAAAGCATTTATTTATCTGTGTTAATGTTAATTTCAACATTTACTAATACTTTATTAAAATCTTGTTAACATTAGTTAATGCACTGTGAACTAACATGAACAAACCATGAACAGCTGGATTTTTATTAACTAACATTAACAAAGATGAACAAATACATGCATTCCTAATGGTTAGTTCATGTTAGTTAATGAAACCTTATTGTAATGTGTTACCAAAGTTACTTTTTCAAATAAGTGACACAAGTTACTTTGTGTTCCCATATATATTGACTGACAGCTCTGAAGATTGCAGTAATGATGCTGAAAATTCAGCTTTAAAAGGAAGAAATTTCATTTTAAAATATATTTCACAATAAATTCACAATATTACTGATTTGACTGAATTTATCAAATAGACATGCATAAATGCAATGATTTCCAAAGTTTGTACATATGTACCACTTTTTCAAACTCTTCAGGTATTATTAGACCCCATCCTTGAAAAATGTCTTGTCCCCATGTTGAGAGAAATCTCAGGATCGAGTAATGTGAACGTGTGTGAATAATTAAATATGTTAAGTAACACAAATATACTTTGTGAATTTAATCAGGCTTATGCATTTCACATTTATAAATTGCTATATATTTATAAATTAACAAGCCAGCCCAGGTGAGGAAAAAACTAAAGTTATGCATTACTTTCCATAAAAAGTAACTAAGTAATGCAAATAGTTACTTTTTTTAGGGATTAAAGCAATATTGTATCGCATTACATTTAAAAGTAACTTTCCCTAACACTGCTTTTAGGGACACAGTTAAACTTATTTTAAAATGCATAATATAACAAAACATAATGTATATATTTTACATATAACTGTACATTTGTCCGTGTAATACAGAAGAACTTATCTAAAACAAAAAATAACTCTTGCTTTCTGTTTTAATACTAAACTTGATACCCATCATTCAAAAAGTGCATCAGATGTATTTGAACGAATAGCTGACTGAGTGTGAGATTTCTTACATACTGCTCAAACATCTCAAAACTGCTCAACATCTTCCCATATGAACCTGAGGACATAAAGAGTCAGAGAAAACTCACCCAGACAGCCGAGTTGAACTCTGGAGAGATTAGTGTCCGTCTGCTGCACGTCTGTCATCCACAGGAGTTCAGAGAGCACGTCCAGACCCGCTGTCCTGACTCTGCTCTTAAAGTGTATTCCCTGTCAGCACCGAACTTGCTGGCATGGATCCTAACATCACAGGCTGAGAGTTCCTCATTGGTCGCAGGGTTATAGGAGTTGAAGGGGGAGGACTGAACACTGCACAGACTAAAAATGAAATGTGTGCCTCGCTGATTTTGGTTTTCCTTTAAAGCCAGAGGATTGCAAATACAGTACATGCTTTTCATTACCTAAAGCTGGTTTTGGATGCGAGTATAGCAATAAGGAGTTGGTATTATCTATCTATCTATCTATCTATCTATCTATCTATCTATCTATCTATCTATCTATCTATCTATCTATCTATCTATCTATCTATCTATCTATCTATCTATCTATCTATCTATCTATCTATCTATCTATCTATCTATCTATCTATCTATCTATCTATCTATCTATCTATAGAAATTAACACTTTTATTCAAACGTGACAGTAAGGACTTTCACATTAAAATGTCATATAAATGTTGGTCTTTTGAACGTTCTATTGATTAAAGATATGCATCACTGTTTCCATTTAAAAAAAAAAAAAAAATTCATATTCATAAAAATCAGAAATATCTCTTGAGCAGCAAATCAGCATATTAAAATGATTTCTGAAGGATCATGTGACACTGAATGTTGGAGTAATGATGCTTAAAAATCAGCTTTATATCACAGGAAGAAATTATATTTTACTGTATTTTAATCAAATAAAAATGCATAAATGCAATGATTTTCATATGTACATACATGTGTACGTATATGTACCACTTTTTCCAAACACTTCAGGTATTAAAAGACCCCATCCTTGAAAAATGTGTGAAAATCCATGTGTGAAAATGTATCTAATCTCCTGTCAGCAGTACATCAGCACATTATAAAGCAAGGCTGCTGGACACATGACCAAATATACAAGAGTATAGCACATGTTCCAGTGCAATGGCAAGGCAGAAACAGCTCATAAAGACGGATGCATGGCAAGTATTTAACAACCCCCCCCCCCCCCATATGCAAACCAGCTCACCACTACACAAACCCAACATCTGGCTCTGCACCAGTGAGACTAATTGGCTGCCAGACTTTCAACAAAGCATAAACCAAGTCCTGCTGCATTTGAAAAGACTTTGAAAGAAATATTACTGTGAGAAATACATGTTCTTGGATCTGATGTAGCAGTAGAGAAAGTGCCAGGCTATAGATTGCCTGTAACATGTGGAATCTTGTATGGATTTTGACTTAGATTCTGAATACAGAAAACACCTGCTGAAGTCTCCTGTGTCAGTGACGAAAGCATGAGAGCTTTAACATCACCAACGACATAGTCCTTCCGGTCAACACACAACCAGTGCAAAAAAACAGAAGTGACTGTGTGTCATTGAAAATAATAAACTGAACAACATCCTTAAAGAAATCAGTATACAAATTTGATAAAACAGATCTGTGTTGGTGTGGAGCAGTCAGAAATTCATTCTAAAGTACATTCAAAAATTATGAGATTGCATGAGCATCTGAAAGGACAATGTGTAGAGATTCACAAACCTATTGATCATATGATCTACTATGGAGCGCTTGAGAATCTATACTGAGGAAACTGTTGCGCCATCTAGAGGATCTGCATAAATATTGGTATTCAAAGAAAGAGCACAGCAATAAAGAACCTGTAAAATGTACCCCCCAAAATGTGATTTCTCCAAAGTTTTTCTCTTTTCAAAGCTTGTAGTACATGTTACTTGGGCGTTTATTGTAAACATCAGATGTGTGGGTCTTATCTGTCAGTTTGTTCCAGTAAGAGGAGGTTCCCGGTGCATCGGCTGCACTTAGAGAGACACAAAGCGCCCACAGGAAATATAAAGTAAACACTCTGAAGCACTGCCCTGGACCCTAGACAAAACATCTGCCCGAAAGAGAGAGAAAGAGTTGGACTGATAGAGGATTATACAGCGTTTCAGTACATTCAAGACCGTTCACTTAAAAAAAAGAAAGAGTACGCTTTTATATCTGTTTCTTAACACACTTATAAATAGTTCACTTTGTCAATGTCAAATTAAAAGTAGTTCTTTAAAAAAAAAAAAGTAACAAAGTACTTGATTATAATTCAGTATTACATTTAAATTTGAAATAATTATATTAATAATTATAAATATAAAGCTGAATAAATATATAAAGTAGTATACACTGTATATTTCATGATCAATAAGTTATGACAACATGTGCTTTTAAATAGCTTTATATTATCAAAATAAGTTAAGCAATCTTCAACTTTTTTAATAAGTTATACAAGATTCAACAAATGTTTAGTCAATTCAAATGTATTTTAAGTTGAAATTACTTAAACATCCAAGTTGATTGTACTTAATTTAAAGTATACTTTAGTTTACCTTAAATGTTTGTCAGTAAATTTGTCAGTACACTTTAACCATATTTCAATGGCGATAGAATAAATTATGAAATTACACACAAGTCCTATTTAAGTGGGCCAAAAAAACACACTAAAAGTTTAGCTAATTGCATTTAACAAATTAACCAATACATTTTCATCTCATTGCAATTAGCATGCAAATAAGTGTCCGAAAACATTACATTCACACTCAAGTATATTAATATCAAGTATATAATTCATATATTATTATCAAGTATATAAATGATTTTCATAAGACTTTCTACTCTTTTCAAGACACCAGTATGTAGCAACTTTGTCAAGCTGTAAGCTTCATGATATAGAGCCTGGCTAAATGCCTACATTTAAACTCCTCTTTTGAAAAAAAACAAAACAAAAAAAAACAGTCAGCTAGTTAGTAAGGATTATTCTATTAGAGTGAAGGCGTTACACCAGAATAGATATATGCACTACTAAAAAACTGAATATTGAATAAAAGTAGCATATGTTGCTATAAAAAGGAGCATAAAATGCTGCTAGAGACTTGATGTCCCTGATGGGACTCCTTTCTTGTATCTTTAGGCTCCAAGGTTCATATTTGATTGTCTTCCTGTTGGCTCTCAGTGTAGTTAGTGGTTTGATTCTCAATCATCTAGTTATCACTACAAAGGGATTTCCAGCCTGAGTCAGCAGTGCTTCCGGACTTTACTGATAACAGTAATGGTAATATGCTTATGTTACATTTAAATGTAAAAATTCTGCAATTATTTACTGACCCATATCATGAACCCATATCATGCGGATTCAATGAGATCGCCCCTCAGGGGCGAATCATTGAACAAGTGTCTATTGGATTTACCTGATCTCTGATCTGTTTTATACATTCATAGACTCATTAGTGGCCGTTTCAATGGGACGCTATACAAAAGCCACCTGTATTGGAATGGTGTGAACATTCGCGAACAGAGAGTTGTCTGGAACTGTAGGTATACTCATGTATGAATATATACCATGGGCGTAGGTTTGGGGTGGGGGGGGGGGGGGGTTATCTGACCCACTACATGCACAGATGCGCACGTGTGCCAAAGCACTGGCAGACAAGCTAGTGGGTGTGTGTGTGTCGACGACAACAGTAAGTTACCAGGGCTGTCTCCCAATACACACTAGAGGTAGACAGATAGTGGATTTTACCGATAACCATTTAATCGACCGATACTTTGTTAATGGATACTATAAATATTCAAATGAGAAGTTCTAACGGAAAAAAAAATCCAAATTCATTAAAATTTTTCAGGTCAAATTTGGTCCTTTAGCTATTACCTAGAAACATGCATGTACATTTCCTAGGTAACACTATGCAAGTCCCTATACAACAAGGATGTATTAGCTTACATGAACTATATGCATTATGCATACATTTTTACAGCATGTATTAATATGAGCACTACAATCAGCTATCTGTGCCGATTAATCGGCAAAACCGATGAATCGGTCAACCTCTAATACATACCCCATAAAAGACCACAGTAAAACATTTTAATATTCCCTTTGCCCTTCAGCATGTACATGTTTGCCCCTTAAGAATGGCATATTGACTGATGTCATAACTTGGGGGAATAGTTTATTGCCAATGAAGTAAAGATGATAATATTGGAAAAAAAAGTGTGTGTGGGGGGGGGGGGTTAAGGTCAAAGTTATTAGAAAAAAAAAACACAAAGAAAAAGTATGACAGACCATGTCAGGTTTAACCCATTTTTGAGACTTTGGCTCCCCGACTACGATCAATCAATCTCGACAGCTGTAGGCCTAATGGTAAAAAAAAATTACATAGTAAAAGTATTCAAGAGGGTTTCCACATGTAATACACATTTCAAATGCATTTCAAAAAAGATGTCAGCCAATCACAGCAGTGGGCATTTACACTGAAGTCTCACAGCAGACACGCCCCTTCAAACAGAGCATTCAAGCCAGAGTAGCCCTCAGGATCAGGATAGAAAAATGCCTTTTATTTCTAAATTATGACATTTTATGATGTAAAAATCACACTAACAATATAAATACACCTCAGGAAACATTATAAAATAATTTTGAAAAAAATCCACATCATGGGACATTTAAAATTTTCTTTTGTGTTGAATCTTGAACTTATTGAGCATTGAAAGTGTTATTTACAAAAGGAAATGTACAGTAGTTAATGCTGTAAGTAAACTGAATTTGTCTGGTTTTAATTGTAATTTTACAATTACAATTATTGTCTGGTGAAGTACAAAGGAAACATTGAAACATACTGTTTGCATTGATCCTTTTTGCTAATAACTCTGGTGAGAGTGGTATTACTTATTGCTGAAGTTGCCCCGCTTTAAGAATATGGAAGAGGCAATGGAACTAGTCAATGAGTTGTCACTCCCTGCAGTAGAAACTAATCCACCTGTGCAACAGATTAGAACCAGTTCACATAAAAGAGGTTTAACAGAGAAAGGCCTATAGATCCGTGAGCAGGAAGCAAAGAAACAAGAAAAAGCTTTTAGATAAGGCTTCTGGAAGCAGAGATTGAAAGCATTCTGTTCCAATGAGGAGCTGGATAAAATACAGCATTCAAAGCAGACACAGTTTTATCAGTGTTATGAACCAATACAAATTGTAAATCGTATGGATTCCTGCGCTGCACTGACTGTAGAGATTAGTGATCTTGTGAGTAAACAACTGGATACAATTGATGAAGATTATAATGAGGTGCTTATGAAGGAAAGAGTGAGACAAGTGCTAAATAAAGAGGAGTATGGATCCCTTTTTGGATACACAATGACAAATTCGATCCGACAACCAATCAAAAACCTCTTCTAAGATCTCAATTAAATGAGCTAATGCAGAGGCAGAACTTGCAGCCAAGCTCGAACAAGCTAAAGCTTTGCAAGAAATTCATGATCCACAGGCAAAGGTAAATAAGACGGAGAGTGATTGGAAGCTTTGTGACACAAAAATTTTGTCGGAAATAAAGCAAAAAGAGGCTGAAATGCAGTTATGGCTAGTAGAGGGGAGAAAATGGCTATATCAGTTGCAAGTGGATAAGGAAGTTAAAGTAGTTGCAGCTTGTGTCAAAGTTTATTATGAACTTGAAGGTAACTTTCAACGCTGTGATGAAGAAATAGTCCATAACACTCACACAGGTTGCCAAAGGACAGAGCCCCCTCCTCAAATAAACAAGCTAATAAACCCAGAAAATCGTTTTTGCCTCAACAGGCATGTTGTGAAGAGTATGGACTTATCTCAAGCAATAGCAAATTCACTAAGTGCACACCGATTGCCTGGTCCAGAACCTACCATCTTTGCCAGTGACCCCTTGAAATGTATAGACTGGAAGATGTCCTTCATGGCCCTTATCGATCGAAAGCCTCTCCTACATGGTGAGGAAATGTTCAATCTTAAGAATTACCTTGATGGAGAAGCTTGCAGAGCCATGAAACTCAGAGGATGTGTATTGTCGTATCTTAGATACAAGGGAAAAACTCTGAAGAGAAGAGAACAAAAACTTCTGGATGGTCTCTTTTAATTAGGACTCATCTCAGTAGCCAGCAATACGCACACAAGCACGTTCTTCTTTACTTTTAAGAGTGTTACAGCCCAACAACACAATGTGCCACCGCCCCCTACTGGTAAAAAAAAAACCCCAGCCTTTCTGCTAGGCTGTGTTGAGGCAATTCCTCATGTTACAGGACCAGCCATCCTAAATCACTGTTAAAAAAACTAGTGCTGTCAAATCGATTAATCGCGATTAATCGCATCCAAAATAAAAGTTTGTGTTTACATAATATATGTCTGTGTACTGTGTATAATTATTATGTATATATAAATACACACACATGCATGTATATAGTTAAGAATTTTTTAAATATTTATATATATTTATATATAATATAAACTACATAGATATATATACGGTAGCCAATATACATGCAAATATTTCTTAAATATACATGAATGAGTGTGTATTATATTATATATATATTATATATATATATATATATATATATATATATATATATATATATATATATATATATATATATATATATATATATATATATATATATTTATATATATATATATATATATATATATAATTATACACAGTACACACACATATTATGCAAACACAAACTTTTATTTTGGATGCGATTAATCGATTTGACAGCACTTCTTGAATGGATTGTGTTGAATTCGAATTGTGGTGGAAGAGCTGGATACATCAGGTGACTATTCAAGTTTCATACAATTTGGATACAATCACTGCAAGTAAAAAGCTCTGTGGTCTGCAAGTTCGAGGACTGCAAGCAGCTAATTTTATCCAACTACAGCAAGCATATACTAGAGACTTACTTGCACATCCCACATCCCAACCAAAAACACAGCTCTTCAATGGTCTCCTCTCAAACACCTAGCCACTTTATTGCCACCACTTCAGAACATATGACTGTCCATCAGCACTAGCTCCTTTAGTCAAGTCAAGTCCCCTTCATTTATATAGCGCTTTTTACAACACAGATTGCTTCAAAGCAGCTTTACAGTGGTAATAGGAAATTAATTTTGCTTTAGAAAAAAAGCTAAAGTAAGTTTTTGATTGATTAATTTCTGTTGTAAAAACTGATTAGTTATTTAATTTGGCACCCCTTAAACAACACTATCCTCAGCTAAAACAGAAAACCCCCAAGGCGTTCCGAACGCCCATCCTCACGGCAACAGCACCTGGTGGCTGGAGAACGCAACCTATGAAATAGTTTTGAAACTATACCACCACCATCTCTTCGCTAACCCCAAAAAAGGCGAATCTGCAAAAACGGCGACCGCATGTACACAAGCATTACATTTTAAGCCTATAGGCAAGCGCGTTTGAATACGTATGTGTGCATTTATCTGTACAGAGGGAAAGGGAAGGGAAGAGAAGGAGGCCTTCACAGGGGAGAGTCTAGTTGACACGGTCTCTGACACGGCTTTAGTAGTCATCATAGGTGGTAAAAATTTACCATTTGTGCAAAAACTGAGCTTGGTTGGAGTATTATAGGCCTCTCAAATCCACATTTAGACAGACAGGGAAATCAGAGCTTTATCCATTGAGTTGCAGTAAAAGATATTCCTGTCTCAATTCTAGAGTTAGATTTCAATGAAAAAGGTTACGAGTATAAAAGTGTGTCTCAAGAAGATGTTCGTTTCATACAGCATCTTAGTGCCAATATCCGACAGAAGGATAATGGACATTATGAGCTTCCTTTCCCCTTGAAGTGTAATAGTCGACTCTCACAGCCAAATAACAGAATGCTAGCAGCTGTCCGACTGCAACATCTAAAGAAAAGAGTCAAGTCTAACAAACAGTATTACAGTCACTACAAGGTATTCATGGAGATCAACAAAAATACGAAACAATACCTTCAGGAGAGAGTGTGTGGTGCATATCCCTCACACACACCCAGAGAGTGCACGCATACTTGATGTAGTTTTGTAGATTGAATCTCAATGACTCACTCATTAACAGAGCCTCACTGCCACCCACTGGCGATTTGAACGTTATGTTTTAAATAATTTCAAATATTCAACGTTTTATGTTTTAAACATCAAAACATTATTTCTGCATAACTGCAGGTTATTCATTTGTCACCTCTGAGCTGCATTAAACAGTTTAAATTATCTAAATGCCACTTCAGATGCAGCTTCTGTTTCCTCTCCATTGCAAAGATTAATTTTGTTGATACTTATTTAATTTGATCGGTAACTATTGTGTCTTATTATTCTAATAAAATGTTATTAAATGTATGCAATTGACACAAAAGATTAGGCTTGCATATAGTTAGGTTTAAAAAATAAATGTATAAAAGGTAAAAATGCCCTTACAAGGTAAAAATCTATTTAAATGTTTTGGAAAAGATGATTTCTGTCATTGCTGTGAACTGACCACCACACAGAATATGAAGAATATCCGAATCAGCTGTCCACGGCAGTCCTAAACCTGCCAAGGTACCAACACAATAACACACTCAGCAAAATACTGTCTAATTATTGTTATCAAGATATCATTTTTTGTCAATATCGCACACCCCTACTGAGGTGTAGTGATTTTTACTCAATTCACCGCTGACGTAGTGATTTTTAGATCACATGACACTTAAGGTGTGGTTGTGAGTAGGGATGCACCGATACCGATACCAGTACTCGGGTGTCGGTCCGATACTGTTGTGAAGTACTCATACTCGTACTCGTAAAACTACCCCGATACAACCGCACCCGATACCACTTTATGGCAACGCTTCTTCGGATGTGGAGCCGCGCGGAAAGTTACATAATTCGCCTTGCACACCCGCACACCGCCGCGCCAAGTGCAAAGGGGTCTCGCGCTCTCAAAGCGCACGACTGCCATAATATGGCTTCATTTTTTCCGCGCTCACCCGATCGCTAGTGCGGACGCGGCGAGTATAAACCCAGCTTAACCGCTCGTGAGGCAGATACTGCTCGGTAGTGAGTGCTGAAAGTGAAGGGTTGTTTAGTAGGGATGTGCGCAATGACTAGCCTAACTCAGGTAGTACTATAACAAGCCTAAGCAAGCTTAATTGTTATACTAGTTGGACATGACATGGAAGAAAATGGAAAAGTTTTGTGTAAGCTTTCAAAATCCTCCTTCACCCGAGTGGAGATTTATCTGAAGCCTCCGCGAGCGCCAGAGAAAACCAACGCATGCAAAACCTGAGGTAAAATTAAATGGTTTTGTTTTTCCTGCAAATATACACTTTTCAAAATAATATATTCATTTCAAGATATAACATTTACACGACAGTAATTTAAACATAGCCTTTGTAAAAAAAAAATATATTTAAAGCAAAACCTTAAATGTGCCCAAAAAATGTAAACGACTAGTATTTTCCAAGTCGTCTTGCAGCAGCACTAACGTTTAATCGACTAGTCTCGCACATCCCTAGCTCAGTGTCACACATTGTAGATGAAAACAGAAACAGGCTCATAGCTGATAATGCAGAGAAGCTTCTTTTCATCAAAAAGAACCAGCCTCTCACTTTTCTGAAAAGGGCTGTATGGCTATGATAACATAATTTAATTCAGTGGTTCTGCTACTATGTTGTGTGGTACTGGAATCCACTGAATGTTACAGGTTACATTTATGTGAAATGGGCAGCAGTGGCATGTTTGTTCAGGAAAACACCAAGTTGAATGTCAGCAACGGCATCAATTTGTGTATTTACTTTGTTACAGTCAGAAAGTGAAAAACATCTGATGAAAATAAAACATTGTTATAAGAACTGTAATGGTATTATTAAGTACTCGTATCAGTACTCAGTATCGGCAAGTAACCAAATGTAAGTACTTGTACTTGTACTTGGTCTGAAAAAAAGTGGTATCGGTACATCTCTAGTTGTGAGTGTATCAGATGACCCCTCCCCCCTTTTGATATGGGGCACCAGCTAAGCATACTATCTTAACAATACAAGAACACTCCCAAAAGAGCTGTTCAATAATTCAGAATTCATGTAAACTAGAGGGAGTTGGTCAGCTGATTTATCTGAAGGATTTGCAAGTCTGGACAACTAGTTTTTGATCATCAACGCAATGAAGACACAGTGTAATAAAATGAATGAAATTGATTAACAATAGATATGTAAAAGTAAATACTTCCATGATTGATAATGCTAGTAATGAATATACACTTCTAAAGGATAGTAAACTAATAACCAAAAAGAAAAGTACTGGATTAAACGATAAACCCATAAATGACGTGAACACAAAATGGATAAATGCAATGCTGTTGAACAGAATGTAGCAATGGAAGAGAATTGTATGGGAATGCTTCTTATGGAAACCACCTAATGGTTCTGGCAATTGGAGATAAATAAATACTTATATATCATTAAACAAATAATAAACCTATTATTTGTAACAAACTGACCTCAGATAACTGTTATCTAAGCAGGTTAGAAAAACATATGCTGCATGTATAAACGAATGCCTAGATCTCTAGAAAGAGGTTTGGTAAGTTTATATTTACATTCCACACAGGCGGGTGATCAGTCTGTCAGTAGAGATGTCTTCCACTGGTTATGCAGGTAGCGTGCAGTGGGAAGAGTGCAGCGTTGCGATCCAATAGTCGTTACCACGCTGGGCTGAAGGATGCAGAACTTTGCTTGCACCAAGAGGGTCCTTAAAGGAGAACTCCGGTGAATTTTTAAGTTGGTGGACTGGGCTGTGCTGCTGGAAGAGTCGTAAGAGTCAGATAAGATCTCTCAATGAGCAAGCTCTTTTTAAGTGCAGCCGAAAACAATATAATAGGTTTTGCTCACAAAAGCCTCTTTCCTCGTCAGGTCAGAAGCTCAGGACGTGATGTGTCTGTTAGTGTCTCCTTCCCTGTCGAGTTGGAAACGCAGAACAAGAGTGTGTCTACCCGGGGGACATATTTATCCCTTTCTGATGAGAAGGAGATTGAAATCCAGCACCTTTCCGATCCTGGAGTGTGATTGGCCACTGGTGTCCGAAGTAGCCACGATGTTGCCCACCCTAGTGTGGAACTCATTTGCAAAGTGGCGTGTTAAAACAATGTTTTTTTTACCTATGTATTATTTCTTTACCAAACCTCTTTTAAAATATAAAAGGCATTGTATGGAACAGACCAAACATGATAAGGAATGGTTAAGTCATCGTCCACACATTCGTTTATCTGTTAATGGATTTGTCCTGTGAACTGTTGTGTTAACAGTCATTAACCATTAACATAAACATAAACTGTGCTTTGTATGAAGACGAAGAGGATGTGTTGCAGTTTATATAAATTTAAGGCCTCCAATCCAAACGTGTATGAATGGATTTAGATAGATCTCTGTGGCCTCACTTTTGCTGCTGCATCCAGGAGGTCCTGGATAATTTTTTATGGCAGCTCTTGCCTAAACCTTAGGAATGAGTTTGGTGGTTAAAGTCAACTTGTAGACCAATGAGAAGTCCTCTCCTTGGTGGTGGTGGGTGCAGAAGGTCCCCCTTCCTGCCCTGTAAGAGGTGTCTAGCAGTTGTCTTGGCATCTTATCTGATGTTGCTGAACATTTGTTTCATATGTTCATTCACCAAGGGTCCAATCACAGTGTGGCACATCTTCGTCCACACCGGTAGTTAAAGAGGGGCCTTGCCATAAACTGGTCTCTGGAATGCCATCCTAACTGATGTCCACCACACAGGACCAGCTTAAACCAGCTCATGACCAATTAAGGACCATCACAAACCAACTCAAACCAGCTGCCATGCTACAAAACATACCTAACCTGCTTTTTTTTTAAACAGGGGTGGGACTTTTGTGTCGCTTCAGAAAGGAACTTGTTGCAGTCATCTGCGACATAGAAAAGTTCTTATAGTTCTTATGGTTGGAGGGTGGCGACTTGGAGAAAGAGCCTCAGAGTATTGCATTGCAGTCCACCTCTTCAGTGTCACATCATCTCCTGGTGGCTAATTTCGGGCTGAAGTACTTGACAAAGCATTACAAAGTGAACCATCCATCAGCCTCAGCTTTCATTGAGAAGAACTCTTATGTAGATGATGGGTTAACCAGTGTTTGTTCGATCCATGAAGCCAAATAACTGATTGTTGAAGCTCAAGTGTTGTGTAAACATGGCGGTTTATGGCTTCATAAACGCAACTCAAATGAGGAAGATGTTCTCTGTTGCATAGACTCATCAGAAAGAGTAATCAAGTCCCTTGATCTTAATCTGGAAGCAACACCAGCAGAACATGTACTTGTGTTCAGTGGTCAACAAAGGATAATGTTTTTAGTTTTAACATCGACTTCAAAGACCAACCATCAACTCACCATGGTGTTTTGTCTGTCATTGCTTCCTTGTATGATCCTCTTGGATTTATTGCAACATTCATTCTACAAGGAAAGAGTATCCTTCAAGAACTGTGCCGTAGAGGCATCAGATGGGACGATCAACTCCCTGATGACTTGTGTCCACGGTGGGTGGATTGGAAAAATGGTCTTCAGAAGCTAAAGGAAGTCTCCATAGCAAGATGTTAACACACACATGCTTTCAATGATATCATCAGAACAGAGTTACACCACTTTTCAGATGCAAGTAATACAGGGTATGCTGCCTGTTCTTATCTCTGTTTTAAAAATGACAAGAGTGATGTGCATTGCAGTTTGAGGATGGCTAAAACTATGGTTTCGCCTACAAAAATCTCAAGTACTCCAAGACTGGAACTTTCAGTGGCTGTTGTATCTGCCAGAAAACTGAGTTTGAAATGAAGATTGACCAAGATTCACAGAGGTCAGCAAACACCGTCGCTGAAGAAGAAGACCAACACTTACTTCATCACTGCCTGTTTAGCCCCACCGACCGATTCAGGTGCTAGGGTGTTGCTAGAGTACTCTGGGTGGTTGCTAGGGTGTTTCTATGCGGTTGCTAAGGTATTCTGGGTGGTTGCTAGGGTACTCGGCTGGTTGCTAGGGTGTTGCTATGCATTTGCTAGGGTACTAGGGGGGTAGTTGCTATGGTATTGTTGTTGTTGCTAGGGTACTCAGGGTGGTTGCTAGGGTGTTGCTATGCGATTGACAGGGTATTATGGGTGGTTACTAGGGTGTTACTATGTGGTTGCTAGGGTACTCAGGTTGCTATGCAGTTTCTAGGGTACTCAGGGTGGTTGCTAGGGTGTTACTATGCAGTTTCTAGGGTACTTGGGGTGGTTGCTAAGGTGTTGCTATGCTGTTGCTAAGGTATTCTGGGTGGTTGCTAGGGTACTTGGGTGGTTGCTAGGGTGTTGCTATGCGGTTGCTAGGGTACTTGATAGATAGATAGATAGATAGATAGACAGACAGACAGACAGACAGACAGACGATGATAGATAGATAGATAGATAGATAGATAGATAGATAGATAGATAGATAGATAGATAGATAGATAGATAGATAGATAGATAGATAGATAGATAGATAGATAGACAGACAGACAGACATAGATAGATAGATAGATAGATAGATAGATAGATAGATAGATAGATAGATAGACAGACAGACAGACAGACAGACAGACAGATGACAGACAGACAGACAGACAGACAGACAGACAGACAGACAGACAGATAGATAGATAGATAGATAGATAGATAGATAGATAGATAGATAGATAGATAGATAGATAGATAGATAGATAGATAGATAGATAGACAGACAGACAGACATAGATAGATAGATAGATAGATAGACAGACAGACAGACAGACAGATAGATAGATAGATAGATAGATAGATAGATAGATAGATAGATAGACAGACAGACAGACAGACAGACAGATGAGTTTTAGTATGTCCCAAAGCCTACCTACTCTTCTGCTACACACTCAAAAGCATGCACTTTTTCTTCACAAAAACAGTACATACTTTTAGGACATAGTATAATATCTATATATAGGCGAATTGGGACGCAGCACAAGTCCTGAAAAGTGAAGCCAAAACGTTTTGATCGCAATATAGGTCAATAACCCCGGGTAATGTAATGGGACGTGAGACAAACTAAACAATCAAATTACACTTTAACATTTTTTTTTTTTAAGTTTCTGTCATATTAGGTAGTTTTTAATCACGCTGATGTAAGTTCAAGTGTTCGTTTTTTAAATAAGTTTAGTTTTAGTAAGTAATTTGATGCTATAAAAACAGGGGGTGTGACGTCATGATTGTCAGCTTCTGAGCAAACTAGTCATTGAGGGACCGACGGAATTCTTTCAGGATTTACGGGTGGAGATTGGCGCTTTAACTTTGATTTCTACATTTCCACAACTGTTTATTTCACACCGACATGATGAGTTGTTCTGCAGTAATGTACAAACCGATTCTGCGGGAGTGTGGGATTTCACGCTCACTACTGCGCAGACTCGTCCCAAATCAGTGCAAGATGTCAGCGCTATATTGAGACATTAGCCACATTTACATGCACACTTTTTTGTCAGATGATTAAGGAAAGATACCATAATCACAGAGGTATAAATATTAACACAAGTAATTAAAGTAGACCGTGGGTAATGTTACTTAAAGGTCCCGTTCTTCGCGATCCCACTGTTCAAACTTTAGTTAGTGTGTAATGTTGCTGTTAGAGCATAAATAATACCTGTAATTATAAAGCTCAAAGTTCAATGCCAAGCGAGATATTTTATTTAACAGAAGTTCCCTTTCAAAGCCTACAGCTAACGGCCGGCTTGGACTACATCCTGGTACTTCCTTCTTTAATTACATCAGTAGAACAGTAGAACAGACTAACCTCCGCCCACAAGAATACGCGAAAAAAGGGGGCGTGGTCTTGTTGCTGTCCCACGTGGAGAAGAGGAAGTGTTGCGTGGAGAAAAGGAAGTGTTGCGTTTGAGTGTGTTTGTCGCCATGTCGTCGAGACGCTGTTATTTTCATCCCGGAGTCAAATCACCTTTGTTTGGCTTTCCCAGGGACGCTGTAGAGATCATTAAGCGCATACATCTCTCCGTTAAGCGGCGTGACCTTTTCGTGCAAGTTACGTGCGCTAAGCTGCTGTCAAATCACAACACAGGAACCGTGCAACGTGCGCTAAGCTGTGGTCAAATTACAACACGGGAACTGCTGGCACAATCAGAACTCGTTACGTATTTCTGAAGGAGGGACTTCATAGAACAAGGAACTCAAACAGCGGTGTACAGAGTAAGTAAATTGTGTTAAAAATACTGTGTTTTTTTACACGCGAAACATGAACACATGTTATATTGCACACTGTAAACACAATCAAAGCTTCAAAAAAACACGAAGAACGGGACCTTTAACCAATTTGAAGCAGTTGTTGAACTTTTTTTATATAACTTGCAAGAAACAGAGAGAATGTTCCCCGTCGCCATGGCAACTCTCAACGGCCACCAGGACTTGTACAGTTTTATAAAAGCTTTTTATTATTTGTTGTAAAGAGTAAGAATCACCTCAGAAAAATAAATTCTTCTGTCAGGTGCAGTTGAAGCCTAGGACAGACGCTGTCAAGATGAGATGGTCTGTGTCATTATTCCAACATTATGTTCATAACTTGTTACGAAATAACACCTCCGAAAAATGAACTTTCCTCTCTTGTCAACATTATAGCCTGGTGTGAGTGTGGCGCGCACTCTTCAGTGGTGGAGGCTCTATATCACGTCACAGAAAGACGTACACTCAAAGTAATCAGGGCTGCATTTCCCGAAACCTTCTTAACACTACGTCGTTCTTAAGTTATACCTTAAGGTTTACCTTAACGTTAATACGTGTTTCCCGAAACTCTCTTAGATAAGAATACCTTCTGTAAGTATTACTTTCGTAAGGTTGGTCTGGACCACTCTTAGCTATACCTTATCACTATTGACAGTTAATTCCACTAGTGGCCACCACTGTGCAAAAAGCTTATTTACATTTCAGTAATTCTGAAGTTGTAATATACACCCAATGTTCAATCAGGCTATTTTTTTTTTTTTTAATGCAAGGATTACAATTGTCATTACACTAATGGTTGTTAGCTTTTAAATTATATTATCCAAAGCAGGGATGGGCAACTCCAGTCCTCGAGGGCCACTGTCCTGCAGAGTTTAGCTCCAACCCTAATCAAACACACCTGAACCAGCTAATCAATGTATTCAGGATTACTAGAAGGCTACAGGCAGGTGAGTTTTATCAGGGTTGGAGCTAAACTTTGCAGGACAGTGGCCCTCGAGGACTGGAGTTGCCCATCCCTGATCCAAAGGTACATCAGCTGGCAAACCATTAGACAGGAAAAGCTTAGGAGCCTATTTAAAGGGAATGATTGTGGAGGGGAGTTTGGTCAAACTATGGCAGCGAGACAGCGAATAGTTGTGCTAAATCAAAGACGGCGCCGTCCGCGGAGCCATTTAGTGTATGTGCACTGTTTCATACGTGAAAACTTTAGTCCCCTGGCTACCATGCCATCAATGTCCAGGTGGTGGTGGACCACAGGGGGAGGTTCGTGGACGTGGTGGCAAAGTGGCCTGGTAGCACACGACAGCTTTGTGTGGGCCAATTCAGCGGTGGGTGAAGATGCAGAAATAGGTGTTTTCGGCCAGATAATTTTTTTAGGAGACAGTGGCTAAGTTACCCTCTCAGAACCTATCTTCTAAATCCAGTCACCAACCCCACCACACAAGCCGAGCACGATTACAACATCGCACACATCCGTACCCGCAACTTGGTGGAGCGCTCAATCGGGCGCTGGAAGATGCGTTTTCGGTGCCTGCATTAATCAGCTGGAGGGTTGCGTCTGAAGCCAGAAAGATGCTGTTCAGTAGCAGTAGTTACAGCCATGCTACACAACATTGCAGTCAGTGGAGGTGCAGCCTTGCCAGAAGAGGAGGAAGAAGAGGAGGAGGAGGAGGAAGAAGAAGAAGTCCACAACCCACCTCAACTAAGTGATGCCCTACACGGGCAGCAAATCATTCACACTGTTTTTGGTTAATGTATTTTTTTTCACCCTATATTTCGTTTTATGCAACCACACAACATTCATTCTTTTTTGTGGACATACACACTTTCTCCCAGCCATTTTTTGTTCGCAATTGTGCACAACCGAGTTTATTCACTATTATGTGCCATTGATGATTGTGCAATGAATTCATTACAATAAAAATGCTCACAGACCCAACATTGATGACAGGAAGTGTTTGTGTAATCAAGTGTTTAATGAAACAAAAAGAAAGAAAATCCACACTATTGATCATATATGCATGGAAAGAGTGCTTGCGTCTGCAGTCACTGGGTTGTTGATTGTTCATCTGTAATGTAATGAAATAATTTGAGTAAATTAACACACTATGGAAAATATATTGTAATAATATAAATGACTCTTTCAAATGCCAGTGAAGGCATACTGCCAGTTAGTGTAGCGGGTTGACGCATGATGCGGTTGAGAAGGAGATTGCTGGTTCGCGTACTCATGTCAGAATTATATAAAATTTAGTTTGCAAGTTCAACTATTTCTGAAGTGCTTCTTTTATAACAAAATAAAATATAAAAAATTTGCATAAAGCAGTGAAACAACCCCTGCTAACGTCGCACTTAAGAAGGTTTACCTTAAGCAACCTCCTAAGGCAGGGATGGGCAACTCCAGTCCTCGAGGGCCACTGTCCTGCAAAGTTTAGCTCCAACCCTGATAAAACTCACCTGTCTGTAGCCTTCTAGTAATCCTGAAGACATTGATTAGCTGGTTCAGGTGTGTTTGATTAGGGTTGGAGCTAAACTCTGCAGGACAGTGGCCCTCGAGGACTGGAGTTGCCCATCCCTGTCCTAAGGTATAGTTCGAGGAACACACCTAGAAATGGTATACCTTTAGTTAAGTTATACCTTTAGAGTCTTCGTAGCGCGCTAAGAGACAACGTTATCGGGAAATGCAGCCCAGGTCGTTTACATAAGGTGCGTTTACATGGAGCACTGTAATCGGTTTAAAAGTCCAATCCGAATGAAAATGCTCCATATAAACACCTCAATCGGAATAAAAATGGCCAAACCGAATGAAATTGTAATCGGTTTAAATGGGGTGGGATAAACCTTTTCATGAACCGATCAAACGAAAAATTCCACCATGTAAACGACCTGATCCGATTACTGTGAGTGCACGTCTTTCTGCCCGCGCGCCTCCACAACTGAAGAGCGCGCGCCGCGCTCACACCAGGCTAATGTTGACTGAGAGGAAAGTTCATTTTTTTTTAACTATTACATTTTTTTATTTCATAACTTTTTAGTTCATAAGTTATGAACATAATGTTGGAATAATGACACAGACAGCCTACACCATCTCATCTTGACAGCGTTTGTCCTAGGCTTCAACTGCGCCTGACAGAAGAATTCATTTTTCTGAGGTGATTCTTACACTTTACAACAAATAATAAATAGCTTTTATAAAACTGTATAAGTCCTGGTGGCCGTTGAAAGTTGCCAGTGCAACGGTCGGGGAACATTCAAGCTGCTGGAGAGGACGTGTCAACATTTCTCTCTGTTTCTCGTAAGTTAGGCTATATAGGCCTATAGAAAAAGTTCAACAACTGCTTCAAATTGGTTAAGTAATTACCCATAGTCTTTAATTACTTTTGTTAATATTTATACCTCTGTGATGGTATCTTTCCTTAATCATCTGAAATATTTATGCGTCTAGCCTAAAATTAGTAATGATGCTGAGCACGTCTTGAATGCTTTCATTCATGTTTCGCCGTACATCCTGTTTTTATTAATAATTTAATGTTAATATTGTTAATTTTGTGTTTTTCAAAATAAATGAATTTAATTAATTTTGAGTCCGCATTCCTCATTCACAGCTGTTGAAATAGCCATTGTATTGGACATAAATTAGTTTAAACGATACTCGGTTACTTAACGTAACCTCGGTTCTCTCTAGAAGAGGGAACGAGTATTGCGTAAGTTCCTTACGCTACGGGAAAGTATTCTTTCTTCGAGATTTCTGAAAAACCCAAAATTATCCTTAATTTTGTAACATTGTCAACGCAGTGCGGCAGCCTGGCAGACCATAGCAGGCTATTCCAGCGTGCTATTGGCTGCTCTGCTGGCAACTGCAGCAGCCTATCGGTGAGCCCGCGTGACGTGGCGACCAATGAGGGCGCTTCGCGCCCACCTGGCTTCATTTGCCTACAGGTGGGGCGTGGCCACGTGTATATAAGCAGGGCTCACGGGCTGCATATTCGGTTTTCGTAGTTCTGAAGCGTAAAAGCCCGCGGGGCGCACGGCAAGGAACGCAATACTCGTTCCCTCTTCTAGAGAGAACCGAGGTTACGTTAAGTAACCGAGCGAAAGGAACCTTGGTTCCACAGTCTCGAGCGGTTCAAAGGGATGAGCCTTCAGGGCCTCTAGGACCAAGGCCAGATCCCATATAGGAACCGATGGGGGCCGCGGGGGATTCATCCGTCTGGCTCCTCTGAGGAAACGGATGATGAGCTCGTTCCTTCCTAGCGTGCTACCTAGCGTCGTCTGAGCGAACGCTGCTATAGCCGCCACATACACTTTGAGCGTGGAAGGGGACCTGCCCAGTTCCAAAAGCTCTTGGAGGAAGGAGAGCACCCGCTGGACCCCACATTGCTGTGGGTCCAATCCCTTGGAAACACACCACTCAGTGAACACCGACCACTTAGAACTATATAACCGCCTTGTCGAGGGGGCTCTAGAGTGTGAAATCGTGTTCATAACCCCTTCGGGCAGGTCAACGGGTATTCGTTGGTCACCCATACATGCAGAGACCATCGCTCTGGATGGGGATGCCAAACTGACCCTCCTGCTTGAGAGAGGAGGTCTGCTCTCAGCGGAACTGGCCAGGGGGGTGAGTGCGACAGCTTCACCAGCTCTGGGTACCAAATCTGGTTCTCCCAGCGCGGCGCTATAAGGAGCACCGGGCGGCGCATCTCCCTGATTTTCGCTATGACCTGGGGCAATAGGGAAATCGGCGGGAAAGCATACAGCGGGAGGCTGGGCCAAGGTTGGGACAGCGCATCCTCGCTTTTGGACAGAAACGTCGGGCAGCGGGCGTTCTCTTTTGTTACAAAGAGGTCGAGCTCCGCTCTGCCGAATAGGCGCCATACCAGCTGGACTGTCTGGGGGTGCAGGGACCATTCCCCTGGGAGAATGAGGCCCCTGGACAGCTTGTCCGGGCCCACGTTGAGGTGGCCCGGTACGTGCGCAGCTCTCAGCGAGCGCAGCAAGCTGTGTGCCCACACGAGCAGGCGTTCTGTCAGATTGCCCAGACACCTGGACCTGACACCACCCTGCCGGTTCACGTAGGACACCACTGTGGTATTGTCCAACCGGACCAACACGTGGTGTCCTCGTATAAGCGGGAGAAACTGCTTGAGCGCGTTCTCCACCGCTATCATCTCCAAACAGTTTATGTGTAGGAGCTTTTCCCCGCTCGACCAGAGGCCCGAGGCCGATCAGCCCTCGAAAACGGCGCCCCAACCCGTGGTGGAGGCGTCCGTCGAGATGACCTTGCGGTGTGAGATGGCTCCCATCGTCACTCCCCGCTGGTACCAGTCGGCTACTAACCAGGGCTCTAGGGCTGAAACGCAGCCCTGAGTCACTCTGATCCTGAAGCCTCCGGACGCCCAGGCTCTGTGAGGCACTCGGGCGTTTAACCAGCATTGCAGCGGGCGCATGCGCATTAAGCCCAGCTGGAGCACAGCTGCAGCTGAGGCCATACGTCCCAGCATCCTCTGAAAGAGCTTGAGAGGTGCGATTTTGCCCGGCCGGAAGTACGCAGCCATGCGCCGAACTTGGCGCGCGCGTTGGGGTGACAGGCGGGCTGACATTGCCACAGTGTCCAGATTCAAACCCAGAAATGAGGTTGATTGCGTGGGCACTAATGAGCTCTTGGTCCAATTGACCGTGAGCCCCAGGCTGTCCAGATGGCTGAGCAGCATTGCCCTGTGGGCGAGGAGCTCGGCCTCTGACTGCGCCAGGATGAGCCAATCGTCCAGATAATTCAGTACTCGCATCCCTCGACTTCTCAGAGGAGCGAGGGCAGCGTCCATGCACTTCGTAAATGTACGGGGTGCTAGTGACAGGCCGAACGGAAGGACGGTGTATTGATAAGCCTGGCCGTCGAAGGCGAATCGTAAGAATGGCCTGTGACGCGGCGTTATCTTGATTTGAAAATATGCATCTTTCAAATCTAGGGAGATTAGCCAGTCTCTCGGGCGAATATGCGCGAGGATCTGCTTGGTCGTGAGCATCTTGAACGATCTTCTCATAAGAGCTTTGTTCAGACGCCTCAGATCCAGAATCGGTCTGAGCGACCCGTCCCTTTTTGGCACGAGAAAATACCGGCTGTAAAAGCCTGACTCGCTCATAGAATGGGGAACCGGTTCTATAGCCCCTTTGCACAGCAGCGTGGCTATCTCTGCTCGAAGTAGATGTGCTACTTCCTCGCTCACTCTCGTCTCCGTACGCGCACAGAAGCGCGGAGGGCGGCGAGCGAACTGCAGAGTGTAGCCGTGCTTCACTGTTTTCAGCACCCATTCTGATACACCTGGAATGGCTTCCCACGCTCTCGCGTGTGCCACACGGGACAGAACGGCCTCCGGGCTCGAAACGCCGCGCTTCGCGGGTTTGACGGCCTGTATAGGAGGGGCGGGCGTGGTGTGCGCGCTCTCTGTGCTGTGGGCCAGCCGATCGCTCACGATGGCTGGCCGCCCTACACACTGTATCTCTGCCGCTTCGAGCGGGGAGTGGCCTGTGTGTGGCCCTACACTCGTCGTTCCGGCCACCTTGGGCGGAGAACAAATGGTGTGTGGCGCGGCGTATGGCGCCGGGGGCAGAATGTTCGCAAAAATGTGTGAGCGCGTTTGAGCGGGCACAACTCTTACGCGTGGAACATGACCGGTTAAGAGTGGCTGTGTGACAGCGCGTGTGGTGATTAGGCGTGGGCGCAAATAAGCGGACACGTGACCTAACTCTAGCACTCGAGCGGCCGGTGGCCGCTTTATGTGAGTGAGAGACACAGGATTTGTGGTGCTTGGGTGCAGGGGTGAACACAAAAGTGGGCACGTTTACTGCATTTGAAAGCACATACGGCGTGAGCCGTGCAACCAGATATAAAGCAACTTCTTGATTTCTCTGGCTCGTCGTAAAAAACGGCGGTTGTAGACAGGCGAGAGGGCAGTTTTGCCGGCTCGTTGGCTGCGTGAGAGCCATCTGCAGCAGCCACAGGAGTGGGGGCTGACAGGAAGAAGAGTTTTGACGGTGGTCCGGCCACGGCGGGACTTAACCGTCGCTTCCCCCCTCTGCTAGGAGGACTTTGGAGGGGCTTCAGTTGGAAACAGGCGAGAGGGCGAGTTCGCCGGCTCGTAGGCTGCGTGGAAAACATCTGCAGTAGCCACAGGAGTGGGGACTGACAGGAAAACAGAGTTTTAACGGGACTTAACCGTCTTTTCTCTCCTTATGTATAGACGCCCAAAAATACTCGAGCACCATGCGGTGCGAGTTAGCTTTCTGTATGTAAGAAAAGCTGGCCGCAAGCCCGGGGAAGCGGACAGTAAAACATTTTTATCTGCCGCGAGAGCTGGGCTCGAACTCAGGTCTCCGGCGTTTCAGCCGCCGATTTTGCCACTGTGCTACCGGGAGGGACACAATAGCGTTCAGTTAGCGCGAGCATACGGCAGTACGTCCTCGTGCTTGTTGGCAGTCGTGCGTGCATAAAAGACAGGCTCGTTACTGCAATAGTAATATTTCCAGCCACCTGAACTGGAGAGGGGGCTGAGAAATGCTAGAGAATGGCGGTTCGTCCAGCCACAGCGGGACGAAAACACCCTCTGTTAATTTCCCGGTGAGTGCGGCGCGCGCGCGCGCGCTGAACGTGCTCGTGACCGTGCGCACTCTCATTCCTTGTGAACGGCGCAATCTGCGCGGTCCAACAGGGGGGAGTGCGGGTTCGTTGGAGAGCATATGTCAGCGTCATGTCTCATGACGGCGTTTGTTTGCTGGCGTGCGTGTCTTAACAGGCTCGTGTACAGCAATATGAACAATTCCAGTCGCCTGAACTCATGAGGGGACTGAGAAATGTGCGCGAGGGTGGAACAGCTCTCTTGTAACGTAAAGAGAGCTGCAGGACCGTCCGTTTCTGCCATCCCTTGTATGTAAGCGGTGCATTAGCGCGGCATGAACAGAGGGGGGAGGAGGCTCGCTCCGAGACCGTTCATTCCTACCATCCCTTGTAAGCGGCGCGGTGGCGCGGCTTGGACAGAGGGGGAGGAGGCTCGCTCCGAGACCGTTCATTTCTACCATCCCTTGCAAGCGGCACGGTGGCGCGGCTTGAACAGAGGGGGAGGAGGCTCACTCCGAGACCGTTCATTCCTACCATCCCTTGTAAGCGGCGCGGCTTGAACAGAAGGGGAGGAGGCTCGCTCCGAGACCGTTCATTTCAACCATCCCTTGTAAGCGGCGCGGTGGCGCGGCTTGAACAGAGGGGGGGAACAGCGGAGTGATGTTGGCATAAAACTGCTCGAGTCGAGCCCGCAGGGTCGACATAGAGAGTTCCTCGCACTCGGGGCATTCGCCCGCGAGGAGTGCGGCGGCGGCGTGGTCACGGCCCAGACAGAGAGCGCAGACACATGGCGGTCTCTGGTGCTGAGCTGCACGTGGCACGAGCCGCAGGTGGAACGAGGCGTTTTGATAAAAACGCTCGTGCTCTTTTATGAAACGTGTGACGCAACGGCGAGAACACGTGCAATGAAAGGATATAATGCTGCCGGATAGCAGAGCAGGCACGGATGGCTGAAGGTGGCGCGATGCTGCCGGCTTCTTCAGGCGCTGTCCTCTGCTTGCTCATCTGCACGATCACGGCGGCGGGTTCCAGATCCAGCGATGCGAAGGGCTTCGCTGAAGAAAAGAAAATCGAATATGCAGCCCGTGAGCCCTGCTTATATACACGTGGCCACGCCCCACCTGTAGGCAAATGAAGCCAGGTGGGCGCGAAGCGCCCTCATTGGTCGCCACGTCACGCGGGCTCACCGATAGGCTGCTGCAGTTGCCAGCAGAGCAGCCAATAGCACGCTGGAATAGCCTGCTATGGTCTGCCAGGCTGCCGCACTGCGTTGACAATGTTACAAAATTAAGGATAATTTTGGGTTTTTCAGAAATCTAGAAGAAAGAATACTTTCCTCTCGTAAGAGAACTACTGCATGCCCGCCCACAGAAAAATAAATAAATATAAAAATGACATAACTATTGATCCACGAACGACGCAGTTATTATAATTGGCAACATTATGAATCAATGCGGCAGACAAACTGTGTGCCCATGTCACAAAATGATTCCGACTTAAAGTCAGCACAAGTAAACACCAGATCGGTTTAGATAACGTCTCATGTAAACAGTCCACCGAATCTTTCAATCGGAATGATTTTAATCGGAATGACAAAAAAGTGCGCATGTAAACGTGGCTATAGTGGAATTTTCCGTTTGATCAGTTCATGAAAAGGTTTATCCCACCCCATTTAAACCGATTACAATTTCATTCGGTTTAGCCATTTTTATTCCGATTGAGGTGTTTATATGGAGCATTTTCATTCGGATTGGACTTTTAAACCGATTACAGTGCTCCATGTAAACGCACCTATTGGCGGCTTCATTATTCTACAAGGATGAAGAGTGAAGGGCCGTTGTCCATCTGTTTTTACAGTCTATGTTTGTAGAGCTAGAAAGTGTCAACCATGACATCAAGTCTCATAGATGAATGGAACTTTTTTTATTTTTTTATTTCAGCAAACATCATTTGGGGTCAAAAAACACTGAACAGGTTTTACTGATTTAATATACTGTGTTTATCAGACTGTGATTTTATTTTTATTGGGAGAATTCTAAATCAGACAACTTGGACAACTTGGACATATTTGTTCTGTTTTTAAGGTAAATCTTCATATCTCTTGATAACTCTCACTTTTTTTTTTTTAAATAAGGCCTACTTGTACTTCTAACTTTAAAATGAAGTCAATATATATATATATATATATATATATATATATATATATATATATATATATATATATATATATATATATATATATATATATTAAAATCCACAACATTAGGCCTACCACAGTTGAAGGAGTTCAGAAGGTAAATACAAATGCAAGAAGATTTATTTACATATGAATCTTGATCCCAAATCAAACATATCTTGGGATATAAAGTGTTTTTGTATAATATCAACCAAGATAACAGATCGTATGATTGTCTTGTAGCTAGTCTATGAAGGTTAGATAGTTTAAAGGGGATTGATTTCCGCCAGTAGAGGGAGCTCGTGCAACCGAAGCGATGACACACATCCGAGTCTAGGAGAAGAAGAGAAGAGAAGTGAGCGAGGGACAGGGAACATAAACATGAGAAGTGGAACACAGACGTTCATTCTAATATAAATCTGCTGTTTTTCAGACTGTGAGTACATTAATTTTTATCATTTATTAGGTGATGGTGAAATTAAGCTTTTTCCTTAGTCCTAAACCTATGAGTTCATATTAAGGCATGATCAAAATAAATGGATTATTATTGTGGAATGGTCCGTTGAATTGCTTAGAACTGGGCATTAAAACAAATTGAGCGTGCACAAATCTACACATGTAAATGCGCATTGTGATTTATTCTTATCAGTGGTGGGGAAATGAAGCTTCATGAAGCTTTGCAGTTTTCCAGTCAGATGTTCATTTCTTGAGGCTTCGAATGCACACTAGAGACACCTGCTGGTCAATGCAAAAATGGTGCTTAAAATAGTCAATTTTTTGTATTTCTTTACTTTCTAATACTTTCGCAGGATAGACTAAACGAGACAGTCCCTCTGTTTTGGACAAAATAACTCTTCCTTTGAGTGACACAACCCTCATGAACCACATATCAAATTTCTTTTTAATTTTCACTATAAGAGGTTGGATATTAGATTGCACTCTATCTGACTGATTTTTACAGATATTGATACCAAGATAAGTTACTTCCTCTAACTGGGATACCTTCACATTCGGTTAAAGGGATACTATTGTCTTTAAGTGGAAAAAGGGTGCATTTTTTTACATTTAAAGATAAATCTGAAGCTTCAGAAGACACTCTATAACTTTTTTAAACTGTGATATATCTTTCAAATACAAAATGTCTTTATCATCAGCAAGCTGATTGCATTTAATTTCTTTTTCCCTAATTTTGATGCCTTCAAAAGAGTTATTATGAATGTGTAAAGCCATCGTTTGCATGACCAAAAGAAAGAAGAGCACCAGATGTTTTTTAGTTGGCTAAAATGCTTTTATGGACACATGATAATTGAATATTTGTTGCTAGGCATATAGCCAATTAGTCTCTTTAGCATTTATGCAAAATACTGGAGCTAAACTTGAGAAAGAAGTCCAGAAGATTCCACAGCGTTCCTGCACACGTCATTTGCAGTTGTAACTCATGGGTGGGGATTATGCTAATTAATAATGAGTGTACACGCGCGTCCTATTTACGAATGTTTGGAATTCATTAATATACACACGTTTAACTAATGAATCCGTGGTATACGAAGCGTTTGTGAATCTGGAGGAGAGTTTTCGTAAAGGTCCATTTTACGCGCAAATTACTCAGAATTTGCTCATATTTACGAACATTTCATGAATGAGACCCATTGTTAATCAAGGTCTCCATTTGTCAACAAGGACAATTGGTCTCCAATTGTCAAGAAGCAGACAATCCTTATTGGGTTTAGGTTAGGGTTGTGGTGATAGCTGACTGAAATCACGATGGAGCGCCACCATTGTGATGCCACGCCCCCCATTGCGAGTCTTGTTTTGAGTGCGACCCACACTAAATCCTCTTTTATAGTTAAACTAAAAACTTTGCAGGGATTGAAATTAACATTGAGAATATAACCAATGCATATATTCTATTTTAAATACTGTAGTTTATGCCAGATATAGCCTACATTTTGAAATAATAAACAAGGCTGAAACAACCATTTCATAAGCATGCGTGTTTATTTAAGCACTTCCGTCAGTGAAACAACACACCATAGCCTGTAAAACATTTAAACAATTATCAGTAAATAATGGTAACCTAAAGAATATAAGATAATTAAAGTTTATTAGTATAAAAAAAATAATAATTTCCCCTCAAATATTTGTCATATACCGTCCTGCGCGAGATGAAACACAAGCTGGATAGACACCTCCTCAAATATCTTCGTCTTCATGTGTTCTCCTGATGTTGCAAAGCAACACTTGTTGTAAAAGTTCTGAAGATCGAATTTTATGTTCCACAGGGTCAAGACATTTAAAGCTACACTGTGTAACTTTTTTAGTTTATTCTTAGCTAAAACACTTAGTTCTTTCAAAAATATATGTGCTCATTAATGTATATTTACTTCTTTCAAGTAATAAAGTATTCTCGTAAGTTTATAATATGCCATTGAAAATACATACGGGTAAGGGGTTCGAATGGGGGTCGCCATGTTGCCCCTCCATCTTGAAAGTACATTAGCCAAAGAGGGACATACCCGTAAATTCAAGCTTCGCCTTTCGTGTTTTAACACTCTGTAACGAGTAGGAAAATAGTGTGGCCCCTTTAAGTCAAGTCAACTTTATTTATATAGCGCTTTTAACAATGTAGATTGTTTCAAAGCAGCTTTACATTGTTAAACAGCAAAATAATGCAGCCTAATTTTATTCAGCTGTATAGCCATTTGATGTCATCAGTTCATTTCAATTTCCATACGGTGACAGTGTGGGCTTTAGATCAATAATTAGATCAGTAATTTAGTTTACATGGTTAAATTAGTTTATTAATTAGATTTATTTCGATGTTTAGTTGAAAAATATAGTGTCCCCAACTGAGCACGCCAAGCCAGAGGCAACAGTGGCAAGGAAACCAAAACCCCATTAGGTGACCTAATGGAGAAAAATAAACCTTGGGAGAAACCAGGCTCAGTCGGGGTGCCAGTTCTCCTCTGGCCAATTTACAAACAACGTATTATTATTATTATTCTGGCTGCTTTACAGGTCAGAGGTCATAATAGATCGGAATATTCAAAGGACCGGAGGCAACACGCTGGAGACGGGTTTATTGAGGATGATGTTGATTAAATAATTATTAAAGTGCAATATTCGAATGATCGGAGGCAACACGCTGGAGACGGGTTTATTGCGGATGACATATCGATTTAAGTATTATTTAATGATAATATTCGAACAATCGGAGTCATCACGCTGGTGACGGGTTTATTTAGATGCCGTGTCGATGAGGCAGTTGCAGGGGGAGGATAATTGACACGGTCTCTGCAGACACTTCGGGGTCCTGTGTTGGTCTTCTCTGGTCCACCATCTGATTAGGATACGGCCCAGATCTGGCTGACTGCAGTAAACCTCGGGATAAAACAGAGAGAATATCATTAGCGTAGATGCCATTCTTCTGATGATGTAACGAGTACATCAGGTGTTATGGGAAGTGTTCCCGGTTCCGGCTGACCTAGTTAATGCAGCCTAACAATCAATTAATTGATAAAGTGTTTTATGTGTATGCCACAGTAAAGAGATGTGTTTTTAGTCTAGATTTAAACTGACAGAGTGTGTCTGCTTCCCGAACAGTGCTAGGAAGACTGTTCCAGAGTTTAGGAGCTAAATAGGAAAAGGATCGACCGCCTGCAGTTGATTTGGATATTCTCGGTATTAACAACTGACCAGAATTTAGAGATCGCAGTAGACGTGATAGAGTATAATATGTTAAGAGCTCGCTCAAGTATTGGGGAGCTAAACCATTTAGTGCTTTGTAAGTAATAAGCAAGATTTTAAAATGTATGCGATGTTTAATAGGTAGCCAGTGCAATGTTGACAGAACTGGGCTAATATGGTCATACTTCCTGGTTCTAGTAAGTACTCGAGCTGCTGCGTTTTGGACCAGCTGGAGTTTATTTATTAAGCGAGCAGGGCAACCACCCAATAGAGCATTACAATAATCTAGCCTTGAGGTCATGAACGCATGAACTAACTGTTCAGCATTTTGCATTGAGAGCATGTGCCGTAATTTTGATATATTTTTAAGATGGTAGAAAGCAGTTTTACAGATGCTAGAAACGTGGCTTTCAAACGAAAGATTGGTATCAAAGAGCACACCCAGGTTCCTCACTGACGACGAAGACTTGACAGAGCAGCCATCAAGTGTTAGACAGTATTCTAGGTTACTACTTGTGGAGCTTTTTTGTCCAATAATTAAAAATTCAGTTTTTTCTGAATTGAGTTGCAGGAAATTAACAGTCATCCAATGTTTTATGGCGGCTATGCATTCCGTTAATCTTGTGAATTGGTAAGTTTCCTCAGGGCGTGAAGAAATATAGAGCTGAGTATCGTCAGCATAACAATGAAAACTAATGCCATGCTTCCTAATAATATCTCCCAGTGGTAGCATGTACAGGGTGAAGAGTAGCGGTCCTAGCACTGAGCCTTGTGGTACTCCATACTGAACTTGCGATCGGTGTGACATCTCTTCATTTACTGCTACAAACTGATAACGGTCGCATAGGTATGATTTAAACCATGATAAAGCAATTCCACTAATACCTACATAATTTTCGCGTCTATTCAAAAGAATGTTGTGGTCGATGGTATCAAATGCAGCGCTAAGATCGAGTAACACTAATAGAGAGATACAGCCACGATCGGATGATAAGAGTAAATCATTTGTAACTCTGATGAGAGCAGTCTCGGTACTATGATACGGTCTAAATCCTGACTGGAAATCCTCACAGATACCATTTCTTTCTAAAAAGGAACATAATTGTGAAGACACTGCCTTTTCAAGTATTTTTGACAGAAAGGGTAGATTTGAGATTGGTCTATAATTGACTAATTCTGTAGGATCAAGTTGCGGTTTTTTAATAAGTGGTTTAATAATAGCCAACTTAAAAGTTTTCGGTACATATCCTAATGACAAAGATGAATTAATGATATTAAGAAGAGGATCTATGACCTCTGGTAGCATCTCTTTTAATAGCCTAGTCGGTACAGGGTCAAGCATACATGTTGTTGATTTTGATGATTTAACGAGTTTAGCCAATTCTTCTTCTCCTATAGCAGTGAATGATTGTAATTTTTCCTCAGTGACACTACAATGCTCTGTCTGATGTGATACTGTAGTAGACGGCTGCATGGTTAAAATTTTCTTCCTAATATTATCAATTTTACATGTGAAGAAGTTCATGTGAAGAACTTTAAGAGCGTTCGCCCCGGTTGGAGCGCCTGCGTTCTGTGTGTGTGTGTGTGTGTGCGCACTGCGCCTCGAGCTCCCATGTGTGCGGATTATTTTCTGTCTTCTGTTGCTAACATTCACATTCATTTATTTTTGTTTTGTTGGGTAATGCTGTGGACGGAAGTGGAGTTTGTGCCGGACTCTTGTGGGGGTTCCGCGGGGAATAAAGTGCGGGCTGTTTGATGTCAATCGCCTTCCGTGTTTGCATCGACTCCAGTTGCGTTGAGTGAGCTATCCGTATTTTTCACCCGGACACACGCGTTACAACTCGATGGCGAATGTGAAGAGGGAGATTGCTGGATCGAACTGGAAGCCATGTTAATCTTGGACTAAATCGGCCACCGTAGGAGTTAAAACGAAATCGGAATTGTGAGCAAAAGAAACTAATATTTACTGGATGGTCATATACCCTTTCACCGCTAGATGGGGGAAAATATCACACAGTGTAGCTTTAAGCTATGTTTAATTATTCACTGCCAGAGAAAACGAAAGTAAAATGGCCTGTGTGTTTGAAATGCGCTATTCAAATAAACTTGACGCGCCTTACCAAGTCTAATAACAAGCACAAACTGTGTTAAATAAAATAAAGTAAAAAGGTAGCCTATTCGTCCTACAGTGTTCTTCTACTTTCCCACAGTAAAGGACGTGAATGGGTATAATCCATAGTTTTCAGTCACGTGACTGTTGCGGAGCCTTGGAGGGCAAAACCGCCATAGAACTCCATAGAACTACAGCACAAGCCTGTCAAATTTCCATCTTAAAACAAAAAATATGTGAATAAGATGCACGTTTTGGGCACTTATGATCCATATACAGCACCTGCTGCAGTATTTCAATCACTGAAAATAGCGGGACATTTTTAAAACGCTTAACGTGAAAAACACTATAGGGTGAGCTGTACCAATAAGGATTAAATTAAGCAAAGTTTAAATGATTTGTTGATATGGGTTTTATTTTAAATCGAGTTGTTGCACCACTTCATTTTAAACACAGATTAATTACGCAGTAAAACGTTATAGAGCTGGTAAAGCAGCAGGCGGAGGGTGAACTGACAGGCCTTAAAGTGCTTAATGTACTAAAACAGTGATATTAAAAGATCAAATTCAGTTTACACCTTTTTGATGATGCATACTATATACAGGCGAGTAGATGAGGCAAGAATATGAACGCAACGTGTTTTCTTTATAATGGGTTTCGATGGGAAAAACACCTAACGAGAAACCTCGTGTTGCACTAATATTCTGTGTTCGTCTGCTTTCCTGTACAAAGTATGCAACATCATTAAGTTGTATATTGAATTTGGTATTTTAATATCACTGTCTTACCGCATTAATACTGACTACAAACCTGGTAAAAATGACTAGCAGGCAATGGAGGAGAGCCTTGTTTTGCCCTCCAGGTGGGCTTTCCTATGAGCGTGTGACGACACGTGAAAACTATGCATAGGCTTTAGGCATGTGCCGGTATCAAATTTTCATGTTGCGATTAATTGCTGATGCTTTTATCACGGTATACGGTATTATCACGATATTGAAATTTGTTGCAAATAAAGTGTTGTCATACTATAACAGGTTTAATAACTTTATTATAACAAAAATAATCAAACATTTAAATACAATAAAGCAATACACAAAAATGTATAAAGTAAACAAATACTTAAAACAGATTAAAGTGCAAAAGAATTATAAAGAACAATAGGTAACACTTTACAATAAAGTCTCACTAATTAATGCATTGACATCAACAAAGAGCGAATAACTAAATTTTTACAGTTATTATTCTTTAATAATGTTAGTTTAAAAAGCAACTGTTAGTGTTAGCTCAGGTCCATTAAATAATAGTTACAACTTTTTATATTAATAATGTTATTAAATGCTGAAATTTACATTTTACTAAGATTAATACATGTTTTAGAAGTATTTTTCATTATCAGTTTGTTAATGAATGAACTAATGTTAAATAATGGAGCCTTATTGTAAAGTGTGTGACTGAATAACAATCAGAACACATTCAAACAATATCTAGGGCATGTAATTTAGTCCAGATTAAAATATAAAATGTTTAAGTTTGAAAATGAATAGCCTTAAGTCTTTAAGTATTAAGTTGGTTGTGTGATGAGCACCGTGGCAAATAGAAAACTTTTTGTTTACGAGGATTACAGGGGAAACAGCTGCATTTCTGCTGTTCCGTCAGCACCCTCTGCTGTCAGAGAGTGAACGTGCACTTCAGTTCCGCCATGTGCTCGGCTCATGCACGTTGGGTTTTGTTTACATCAGTGCGCGTTCCTCTTTGACATATTGTTCGTTTTAAACGGTTGATGGGTAAAGTATTCTTAAAATGCATTCTAAAAATCTGAATAATTTGTAAGAAATAATTATTCACGGTATTTTGAAGTGCCCACAATAACAATATTGTGCATGTTCATTATTGCGGTATATCGTATTACCGTTTACCGGCACATGTCTAATAGGCTTAATTATAAACAAACGAAAGGAAGAAACGTTTATAATTCCCTGCGAAAATGGGTGCGACGCGAGTGAAGATTTGAGAAAAGAAACGAGATCAGGGCTCTACATAGCGACCATTTTGGGCGCATTTGCGCCTGAAAATTACTGCGGAAAAATATTTATGCACACCGGTGCGAGTGACCCGATCGATTCTAATGAATAGATGTATTATACAATCGGACTTAAAAACTACAACTGCCAAAGTGCATCAACACTGACTGACTGAGCAACTGTTACGTTTAGTGCTGCAATCAACTGCTTTTCATGCCTTCTGTCAGCAGAGCATGTGCAAAAAACGTGTGCGACAGACTACACTTCACAGATAGTTTACAAGGTGAAACCACGTTCTATGGGTGAAACGGGTGTGACGCGGCCATGCGCACTTATCAGACGTCTCGCGCTGATGTTTCTTTGCAGCCAACATTAACTAGAAATACCACATTCGGATTATCATAAACAAGGTCGGAAATTAACAGGGGCTTGGGGCAAAAATGCCACCAAAAATGAATGAATAAAAAATAATTAAAAAACGCCCCTGTATGAGTTCTCGATTTAATTTTTATCAGCTGCAGTCCATAAAAATGACTAGATGCATATGAGTGAGTACATCATGAATACATTTTCCAAACCGTGTTTTTATCTTACCCTGAATCACTACGGTACACATATAATAAGTGTTTATATTCTGACTATTCAATTCTAGTTCGGGTCGCAGCGCTGCAGAGGAGCACAGTCCCTGCGTGACTCGCCATAGACATGAACAGAGAGAAGCAGCTCCGGCTGCAGTGTTCTTCCGCCAAAAGCATGCAGTTCTGTTTATTAAGCGCCAGAGAGCACCTAAAGTTACGGACAGCTATTGCTCCGAGTATTGGCATGATTGCAAATGTGATACTGATCTTGTACAAAAGTCCAATAGACAAGTTGATATTAAGTAACAACGTTTTAGCCACAATACTGTTTATTTCGTGAAAATCAAAACTACACCAGAACTGTTGCGCATCTCCAAGCGGTTCGATTCGAATGAATTTGCATTTGAACGATTGAATGAATGACTCCCACATAGACTTGACTCCACCTACTGGCTGTTTTATTTTCATTTATACTTTGCATATACTTTTGCATTTTCTAAATTCAAAAACTTATATTTAAAACAACATTATTTACCCATGAGCTGCATTAAATCTATGTAAATGTGTCTAAGCACAGCTTCAGACAGAGCTGCTGTGCCACTTCTACAGTGCAAAGATTGATCTTTTGATGCTGATTTAATTAGATTGGTAACAGTCTGGTTGTGTCTTATTGCTCTAACTGAATTTATTGTTTAAATTAACATTTTAAAAACAACTTTTCTATTTTAATTGAAGAAATTGACAAAAGATGATGCATACATTTAATAAGATTAGAAAACATTGCTCTTATAATGGTAAAAATGCCCCAGGACATTAATTTAAAGGGACAAAGATCATCCTGTAATGGGAAAGTTATAATTGGAATGCGTGTTATTGATCAGAAAGTGCTCCTACATTTTTGACTGTGCTCCTAATGTTTTTAAATTAGGAGCACAAGTGCTCCTCAAGAAAAATGTTAGCGTAGAGCCCTGGAGATGTGTGTCCATGTGGGATAAAATGGACTAACATTAGGTCTATTGTTAAAATTCACGGAAATCGCAAAACAGAATAAAAAAGCTGACAAATCTTAAATTGGGCTCAGCCTACCTCTCTCATTTGGCATGAATCAATTCATGGCTGTGAATTTATTTCCTTTGTAAACAAAGCTTTCGGTATTAATCACGTAAAACAGCATTAACATACAATACACTGGGTTAGTAACAAAATTATAGTTTTGAAGTAGAAAATAGTATTTATGTAAAGAGATATATTAAAATAAAAAGTGCACAACTCTTCTTAAGTGGAAGGAAGCTACTTTTTTCCCTCACGTGCAACCTAGCGCGGATGTGTCATTATTTGGGTTAGTAAAATAACAAAATTATATAGTTTTTAAGTAGAAAATAGTATTTATGTAAAGAGATAGCAAATTATATATTTGTATTAATAAAAAAAAAACGACGATATCATCGTCCATCACAATGTTTTATTGTAAACATCGTCAACTGCCAATTTAGGAGACCTCGCCCAACCCTAGTTTAGGTAACAATGTACAGTAATTAAGCCTTGACCCATAGATGAGGGGAGCCATCAGGTTTCTATAGCCTCCTTAAAAAACAAATATAAGAATTCAGAAATATAATCTTGAATTACTTTATAAAATTCACCTGTAATGGTGCGTTCACACCGGACGAGATTCGCGCGAGTGATTTACATATTAAGTCAATGCAGAGACGCGAAATGGCATTCTGCGGCGCGATTTGCGCGAATGAGGCGGCGAGATTTGCGCGATTCACGCGATTGAGGCGGTGCGAATGACGCGAATTGAGCGTTTTGAACGCGCGAATCGCTCAAGTTGAAAAATCTGAACTTTGGCGGATATTTCGCGCCGCGTTAACCAATCACGAGCTTGCTCTAGTAGTGACGCATTTACAAGCGGAGGCAGAAATCCGAACAACAATGGAGGACAAGATAATCGTGGCTGCAAGTGGATACCGGGAGCTGTATGATACATCATCCTATCACTACAGGAACAGGAATAAAAGGAATAAAGGAATGAAAAGGATCTTGCTTGGAAGAAAGTGAGTTATTGTGGGCCATTGTGAGCCAAGTGAGCCATTTCACAATGAGACAGGAGCAGAAAAAAAGAGCCAGAGCCAGCGGCAAATGTGAGAAGGACTAGCCGAGGAAAGGCGGGTCTCCCCGGGTAAACGAGCGTGGAATGTCACTGATCCCCTGGATCTCACAACTTCAAAAACGCCAGATAAAATGCTCAAATAGGCACTCTTTTTATAAATTAACCACAGATTTGAGCTTTAAACAACTATATTATCGCCTGAAAAAGTCTTTAAACTACGTTTTGTCACACATTAATAGTAGTATTTTTTACAAAAAAGACGTCAAGTGACCATATAGGCTTATATAGGGCAGAATACCCTCCCATGACGCGAATTCGCGTCTGTTGTGTAGTTGTCACACACGAATTTCACGCGCGAATGAAGCGAGTAAACTCAAAATGTTCAAGCGTCCACCTTCGCACGATGAGCGCGAATTATTTGCGCAAATCGCGTCCGGTGTGAACGCCACATAAGGCCATCATTCCCTGGGGATTTATTACCTTTTAATTTACTAATGTTGTTTTTTAGTTCTTCTAGGGATATACACTCACCTAAAGGATTATTAGGAACACCTGTACAATTTCTCATTAATGCAATTATCTAATCAACCAATCACATGGCAGTTGCTTCAATGCATTTAGGGGTGTGGTCCTGGTCAAGACAATCTCCTGAACTCCAAACTGAATGTCAGAATGGGAAATAAAGGTGATTTAAGCAATTTTGAGCGTGGCATGGTTGTTGGTGCCAGACGGGCCCGGTCTGAGTATTTCACAATCTGCTCAGTTACTGGGATATTCACTCAGAACCATTTCTAGGGTTTATAACCACTAGGCCAGTGTTATATATTTTGTTCAGTTAAGTACTTAGAATATCCCAAATGTTTCCAACTATTTGTAAATCATGAGAAATTGCTATTTTAACCAAGGAACCGGGATGTGTGAGCTATGCGTTTGAGGAAGTCACCTGTCGATTGCGTCATATCTGCGTTACCCTCGGTTTCCGGTTTTATTTAGCAGAAACACTTTACTCTCACTGCAGTGTGAACAAGTGTCATAGCAGCCGCCGAGCAAACGTCATAACTTCCTTTTCAACACACTCAGATATATCTAATACCATAAACAGAGTTGCGTTACCTCATGACTGGAAAAGAGGAAGTGGCGCCAGCAACCGTGTGTTATAATAAAAGTCCCGCTCTTCAATCGCTCCTGCGGCCTTGCTCAGCTCCACAACACTCGGTCCTGCTCTGCTTCATACTACAGTAATGTTAATAATCGCATCCATGAACATGATTTCTGCCAGAGTCCTATCGTGACTCTTTTCCACCGGCTGTGAGGTGAAGACCTCATGTCCCAAGATTCTGCGCTCAAACGTGGCGTCATCAAACTACGCCTTTGTTTTGAACAGGCGACATCTAGTGGATGGAAAAGTTACATAGTGTAGCTTTAAAGGGCATATTGCAGGTTAAATTTTTTTCGAGATTAATATATAACCTTGTATGAAAATACCATATGAAAAGGTAGTGCAGGATTTAAAATGTTTTTAAAAGACATAAGAGCACAAATTTAGTAGATAAAGTGGCCATTTCGTTGGCCGCTTGGAAAAAGCGAATTTTTTTCAACATCGCGTCATATTACGTCACGAGAGGGAGTGGTTCGCCGACCTCTGCGTTGGCTCAGTGCAGAATAGGTTGGTATTCAGTAGAGTCTGTGTATTTTCGGTAGTTTTTCTATTCCAATTTATCATTGTCATGGTAAATTATTATCCAGCCTGTCAGGGCATCGAGTCCACAGGTTTCCTAAAAAAAAAAAGTTAGGAATTCTGCATGGTGGCGTTTTGTGCAGGTGAAGAAACGGGACTTCCCTTCGCGCATCTGCTTCAAAACACACGGTGGTGTGTATAGTGCTTTAGACCGGAGGATTATCATCCCAGCGATATGATGGAGTCAAACATTCAGTACGTTTACATGGACAACAATACTCCGATATTAATCTGATTAAGACCATACTCTGATTAAGAAACTACCAGGTAAACAGCGATTTCTAATTAACTTAATCCGGTTAAAGCCATACTCGAATTAAACAAAAATCGAATTAAGACATGTGGAGTATGCCTATTTTAGTCGCATTATCCAAGTGCATTGTAGACATGTACACACCTTAATCTAACTATTAACGTCGTGTATGAGTTTTCGCCGCATTTTGTGACAGGACACACACACCAGGCACACACATCAGGCAAGTGCAGAGGGGAGGGCTTTGGGGGCTCGTATCAAAAGTATATAAAGTGCCCCTCTAAACAATCATCAATAATATTGTGACAAATAAAACAGAATTTGAATTATAATTAATATAACCGCGCGTACAAAACAGTAACAATGCGCTCAAATTCCCGTTTATCTTTTACGTATCTTTCAGTCTGAAATGTCGTTGCCATGACGTGTTGCTATGGTGCGTGACTGCGTGTCTTGCTTGACTGCTCACTCGGACATGGCCTCCTCTATATTTTTTTTCTTTGTGTTGTAATAATTCTGCTCATTGTAAAAGTAAAATACAATACGTTTGTATCTGTAATCCCAGATTCATAATTGTCTGCTCTGCTTACAACAGCGGTCGGGAACCTCTAGGCTCGCGAGCCATATGGCCATTCAGTGAGCGCTTGTGGCTCGATGGCAGAAAAAAACAATCCAAACAATCACGATTTTGAAACCTTAATTTTCATCATTAATCAAAGCTATTATTCGAAATGTTGGCTGTCAAGAAGGAGGCAAGATGGGCAGTGTCTCTTAAAAAAAACTGAAAGACACAATATATACAAAAAAAAAAACAAAAAAAAAAAAAAAATTATATATATATATATATAATTACATTAAAAAGTATAAAAGTCACTCGTTTTTATAAAGTCACACTGTCCAACAGCGACACCCGCAGGTAAAGTTACAGCGGGTTGCCTGAGCCCATTGATTTGAACAGACCTACGAAAGTCGCGCTATGATTGGACGCCGGACAGCGTAGCGTGGCATGGGTACGTAATGACGTACTATTAATCGAGCTATGTTCTGTAACATGTAAAATGGGAACATGAACGTAATATTCTAAAAGCAACTCATGTAAACGCCTTAATCAGATTATTGTCTTATTCAGAGTAAGGTCAATAATTAGATTACTGCTGTCCATGTAAACGTAGTCATTGTTATACTCATGTAAGGCCGGCTACACACTGGCTGCGTGACGTGAGCGTGGCGTTTCTATCTGTAGACCTGCTACACACTGCAAACATGTTAATGTTAACTTCATGTTTAACATAAAATATATAAATAAATATTTATATAAATATATAGCCTACTGATACAGCAAAGACAACGTCAGCACTCGGCAGTATTGACGGCCGAATAGGCTACAAAATATTTTGTTCTGCCTGTGCAATATTTGAAAATCGATATTATATACATTTTTTTAATTACAATTATATCTTTATTTATGTCAAAACCTAGAGACTTTCACACATAAAAATGTCATTTATTAATATGTATTCGTGTCAAAATGACAAACAGCTTTTCCTATTCTATTTTGCCTGGAAACGCTTCCAACACACTTGCGTTTCGCATCGGTTCTATTTCTAGCACGCGCTTTCGGCATGGCTCGAGCCGCACGTGTCACGCAGCCAGTGTGTACCTTGCCTAAAGGATGAATAAACATCCACACGCGATGCTTCTTTGCCGTCGTGTTTACATTAATGAATACAAAGTATGTACATTAACACAAATGAATACAGTCTCACACTTTTTCGAAAAAAAGTTCTGAATTATGTGATATTTTATTCATGCCATGTATGCACATGCAAGTTCACTCAAATACATTCTCATAACGTCATACATCTTCACACTAGCGGTAAATCGGCACGAAACAAACCCATAATACAGAATTAATGAATAAAGGATAAACACAATAACACAACGTTACTGTCTGTGGCTCGGCGGCCGGCGGGAGATGTGACGGTACCGGATCCGGCAGAGATGCAGCTCGGAGAAAACGTGAACTGTGCTCCGTGGCGTGAGTCTTGTAAGTTACCAAATCAGTCGTGATGAGAAACCGCTAACGTTATATCACATAACGTTTAGTGTGGACGGATATTAACGAGTGTGACTTTTCCTGATGGTCAAAGATATAAATTTCTGTTATTGGTAAGTAAATCAATAACTTACTAGATGACAATAACGTTACCAGCTTTGCTATTGCCTGATACATGATAATAATCAGTACAGTGTTGTAATCTGAGCACAGTGATCATATCGTTAGCTAGCTTCATCCAGCTAACACTGGTCTCTCTCCGAGGCACCTGCCGCTGTTCTCCACTGTTTCTCCTCACATAAATACTCAATCTGTCTCCTGTAATCGTTGTTCTGTCTAATCCTGGTCTCCCTAATTGTGTGTCATAATTGTATGGCTGTGGTCTGCCATATGAGTATTAATAAACATTTATAATGTCCTCAGCGTCCGAGCTGTCATCGCGATCCATTGTTTTCCTATCGTTGAAATTCACCGCACTCCCTCTCGTTATGTCACGTCCGGTTTTGGCATTTTTAGATGCGGAAGTAAAATTTTCTCACAAAAACGACTCCAAAAGCCTTAATAGTGTATTTTAAAGTATACTTTAAAGAAAATCTAGTTCCTACATTATTTTTCTATACATTGACTCACTGGAGTCTCTAACCTGCAATATGCCCTTTAAGGCTATTCATTTTTAAACTTAAACATTTATATTTTAATCTGGACTAAATTACATGCCCTAGATATTGTTTGAATATGTTCTGATTGTTGTTCAGTCACACTTTACAATAAGTCTCCATTATTTAACATTAGTTCATTCATTAAACTGACAATGAAAAATACTTTTAAAGCATTTATTAATCTTAGTTCAATGTAAATTTCAGCAAAATAATAACACATTATTAAAATCAAAAGTTGTTACTATTATTTAATGGACCTGAGCTAACACTAACAGTTGCCTTTTTTTTTACTAACATTATCAAAGAATAATAACTTCTGTTAAAATGTAGCTATTTGCTCTTTGTTAATATTAATGCATTAACTAGTGAGACCTTATTGTAAAGTGTTACCTATTGTTCTTTATAATTCTTTAGCACTTAAATCTGTTTTAAATATTTGCTTACTTTATACATTTTTGTGTATTGCTTTATTGTATTTAAATGTTTGGTTCTTTTTGTTATAATAAAGTTATTAAACCTGTTATAGTATGACACCACTTTTTTTTTGCAACTTATTTCAATATCGTGATAATACCGCATACCGTGATAAAAGCTTCAGCAATTAACCGCAACATGAAAATTTGATACCGGCACATGCCTACCTGTGACTAACGTAAAGTCACTAAAGTAGCTTAGAAACTCAACCGGTATAGGCATATATTTTAATACCTTTGAAGTAAGTAGGCTAAAAACCACAGCTTCATAATGAATAGAGACGGTATGAGTAATTCACACACAAATCACTCTCTCATTAATGCATTCAAATAAATGTAATTGAGGCCTACGGTGCTAATTTATCTGTATCTGATGTACAAAAAGCAGAAATCTGCCCCAGAATATAACTGCTGAAAGTGAACCGTTTCCTTCAAGTATTTTAAAATCACAAAGAAAATAACTTTCATTAGAAAAAAAAATATCCACAGTAGAAAATAGTAGAAAATATTTACAGTAAAAATATTATCAGGAACTTACTCAAAACACTTATGAGGGCAAAAAATGGAAAGCAAAAAAAAAAAATCGTAATCAAGGTACGTTTAATTAATCAAGGTTTTTATTTTTGGTCAAATCATTACAGCCCTACCGTTTAGTCGTTTGCAACATAATTTGTCATATCTACTCCCTAATCAAGGCATAACAGTTCAGGCAATCACACTCTGCACACATGGAACATTTTCAAAGAAAAGTATTAAATATCAAAGAGAAGACAAGCAGCATTTAACATGCCTTTATTATTTAAATGTGTTTGGGTACATTTGGCCACATTCATTTTCTAAATAACCCTGTTATAGCTATCTATGGTAAAGTTCAACGTTTGATAAGTATTGCTCTAGAAAGTCCAGATAATTACACTGCAGTAGTTTCTTTTTTGGTTGAGCTAAAAATCTAGGACTAGTTCACAAATGTAGGATTTTTAAATAAAGAGAAATTTGATTGACAGCAGTGTTTATATTAAACACAGAACATTGAACTAAATTAAAAAGATGGCTGTTATAGTTTAGGCCTAACATTACTCATGTTGTAGTAAAAAAATAATTTATTTCCCCTACATTAAAATGAATGCTTAGTTTGTGGTTCATCGTTATTTTAATGTTACACATCGTTATATTAATGTTAACTCGCAGTGGATCGCGGGCAGGGGGGTTGACGGAAGTGGGCGTGTCTGTACTTTTATTTACTTTTGTTTTATACAAAATATTCAATCAACTATCACAAAATATGCATCATTTGAAAGCTAAAACACTAGAATCGTGTTTTAGATCGGATCAGATCGGACGAATCCAAAAAACAGCAGCGTACATGTCAGTGTAATGCTGCATTCACCCCAAACACGAATAGAGTGTCAGGAGCGAGTGATTTCAATGTTAAGTCAATGGAAAGGCGCGTTGACGCGCGTCTGGAGGTCCTGTGGCGCGATCGTTGTGATTCTGCCTCATTCGCACGTCCAGTTACGAGCGAGTGGTGCTTTTTGTGCATTCATGCGTTTGAAGCGAATTCGCGTCTGAAGCCCGAGTTGAAAAATTTGAACTTTGCCGTCAATTTTGCGCCATGTCAACCAATCAGGAGCCTGCTTGCTGCTGTCACGTGGTAAAGTGATGTGATGAGAAACCCTGCATGATTTAAAAATACTACTATTGTGTCACAAAATGTAGTTTTTAGACTTTTTCAGGTGAGAATTTAATTGTTTAAAGCTCAAATATGTGGTTTATTTATAAAGAGAGCGCCTAAGTTGTGAGATCCAGGCGATCACCGGGCACTCATCGCTCATTAACCCCGGCGAGAGCAGCCTTTCCTCGGCCAGTCCTTCTGACGTCTGCCGCTGACTCTGATGTCCTGTAGTGGTTCGTCTTGTGCAGATCTAACGGGTGATCTCTGGTGTCATGAATCTATCATTTGTTGTCTGCCAAATCGTTTTGACTGAGGGCAAAGAGAAGTTTCATAACTTTATTTTTTAAGGATATTTAAATATACATGCAGTGAAGATAATGTAGGAGTTGCCTGGACCACATTTGTGTGACTATTAATGTTTAATATATATTTTTAATGAAAATGAAAAGAGGCAGTGGTGTTTTATGACATTTCTCCTGGAGCGACTTGAATCGCTTCAAACGCTCAATTTATACGCGCATCCAATTCGCTGTAGACGCACGAATGGATTCAACATTTCCAAGCGTCCAACTAGACGCGAGATTCACATTTGTTGTGAACGCAGCATAAGGGTCCACTCTTCAAAATGCATCCCACTTTTAATCCAAAACAATGAAAAAATAAGGGAAAAAAACAAAAATAATCTGTTAGAGTAATCAATCATGTCCATTTTCAATGAAATATCGATTCTAATCAGTTTCTGGCATACTCCCCTGCAAGAATAGTCTCTATGAACCCTCCCAGGTCTCTCTCCTTCAATCACAGCCTTTCTGAGGTGTCATCATATAGAGGAAGCGCATTACAGGCTTGGTGAGCTGTCAATCATTGCGCCCATGGTTTTTGTTGGATAAAGGCAGTCAATGCCTTGCCAGCAATGGTTTGATTGATGGACGTAGTAACCAATCAAAAGGCATTATCTTGCGCAGTGTTTGCAAGCATGGCATGAATATTGCTCAGTCTCCATGACACCGCTGTGCCTGCCAGTTTGCACACACGCAATGGAGCGCGCAGACTCTATGACTGACACATCTTATTAACTAAATTAGTGTTTTACACTTTGTAATTTCTGTAAATTGTTGCTCGAGTTTTTCCAGTAACTGTATATCCATTATAATTAGCAGTTTATTGCTGATTAATTTGAATTAAAAAACTACTCTTTACAATTACAAATGTTCTGAAAAAGTTTTATATTTAGGTTATTTTCAGGCTCTTAACATTAAAGTCTCATCATTTTTTAATAAAAAGAATTAAGTGAATTAAAAAAAGAAGTGAGTCACTTACATGTATATTTACATGTACAGTGAGGAAAATAAGTATTTGAACACCCTGCTATTTTGCAAGTTCTCCCACTTAGAAACCATGGAGGGGTCTGAAATTGTCATTGTAGGTGCATGTCCACTGTGAGAGACATAATCTAAAAATACAAATCCAGATATCACAATATATGATTTTTTAACTATTTATTTGTATGATACAGCTGCAAATAAGTATTTGAACATCTGTCTATCAGCTAGAATTCTGACCCTCAAAGACCTGTTAGTCTGCCTTTAAAATGTCCACCTCCACTCCATTTATTATGCACCTGTTTGAAGTCGTTAGCTGCATAAAGACACCTGTCCACCCCATACAATCAGTAAGAATCCAACTACTAACATGGCCAAGACCAAAGAGCTGTCCAAAGACTCTAGAGAAATTTTTTTTACACCTCCACAAGGCTGGAAAGGGCTACGGGGAAATTGCCAAGCAGCTTGGTGAAAAAAGGTCCACTGTTGGAGCAATCGTTAGAAAATGGAAGAAGCTAAACATGACTGTCAATCTCCCTCGGACTGGGGCTCCATGCAAGATCTCACCTCGTGGGGTCTCAATGATCCTAAGAAAGGTGAGAAATCAGCCCAGAACTACATGGGAGGAGCTGGTCAATGACCTGAAAAGAGCTGGGACCACCGTTTCCAAGGTTACTGTTGGTAATACACTAAGACGTCATGGTTTGAAATCATACATGGCACGGAAGGTTCCCCTGCTTAAACCAGCACATGTCAAGGTCCGTCTTAAGTTTGCCAATGACCATTTGGATGATCCAGAGGAGTCATGGGAGAAAGTCATGTGGTCAGATGAGACCAAAATAGAACTTTTTGGTCATAATTCCACTAAACGTGTTTGGAGGAAGAAGAATGATGAGTACCATCCCAAGAACACCATCCCTACTGTGAAGCATGGGGGTGGTAGCATCATGCTTTTGGGGTGTTTTTCTGCACATGGGACAGGGCAACTGCACTGTATTAAGGAGAGGATGACCGGGCCCATGTATTGCGAGATTTTGGGGAACAACCTCCTTCCCTCAGTTAGAGCATTGAAGATGGGTCGAGGCTGGGTCTTCCAACATGACAATGACCCGAAGCACACAGCCAGGATAACCAAGGAGTGGCTCTGTAAGAAGCATATCATGGTTCTGGCGTGACCTAGCCAGTCTCCAGACCTAAACCCAATAGATAATCTTTGGAGGGAGCTCAAACTCCGTGTTTCTCAGCGACAGGCCAGAAACCTGACTGATCTAGAGAAGATCTGTGTGGAGGAGTGGGCCAAAATCCCTCCTGCAATGTGTGCAAACCTGGTGAAAAACTACAGGAAACGTGTGACCTCTGTAATTGCAAACAAAGGCTACTGTACCAAATATTAACATTGATTTTCTCAGGTGTTCAAATACTTATTTGCAGCTGCATCATACAAAGAAATAGTTAAAAAATCATACATTGTGATTACTGGATTTATTTATTTTTTTAGATTATGTCTCTCACAGTGGACATGCACCTACGATGACAATTTCAGACCCCTCCATGATTTCAAAGTGGGAGAACTTGCAAAATATCAGGGTGTTCAAATACTTATTTTCCTCACTGTACACTCACCTAAAGGATTATTAGGAACACCTGTTCAATTTCTCATTAATGCAATTATCTAATCAACCAATCACATGGCAGTTGCTTCAATGCATTTAGGGGTGTGGTCCTGGTCAAGACAATCTCCTGAACTACAAACTGAATGTCAGAATTGGAAAGAAAAGTGATTTAAGCAATTTTGAGTGTGGCATGGTTGTTGGTGCCAGACGGGCCGGTCTGAGTATTTTACAATCTGCTCAGTTACTGGGATTTTCACGCACTACCATTTCTAGGGTTTACAAAGAATGGTGTGAAAAGGGAAAAACATCCAGTATGTGGCAGTCCTGTGGGCGAAAATGCCTTGTTGATGCTAGAGGTCAGAGGAGAATGGGCCGACTGATTCAAGCTGATAGAAGAGCAACTTTGACTGAAATTACCACTCGTTACAACCGAGGTATGCAGCAAAGCATTTGTGAAGCCACAACACGCACAACCTTGAGGCGGATGGGCTACAACAACCGAAGACCCCACCGGGTACCACTCATCTCCACTACAAATAGGAAAAAGAGGCTACAATTTGCACAAGCTCACCAAAATTGGACAGTTGAAGACTGGAAAAATGTTGCCTGGTCTGATTAGTCTCGATTTCTGTTGAGACATTCAGATGGTAGAGTCAGAATTTGGTGTAAACAGAGTGAGAACATGGATCTATCATGCCTTGTTACCATTACCACTATCATGCCTTGTGTAGGCTGGTGGTGGTGGTGTAATGGTGTGGGGGTTGTTTTCTTGGCACACTTTAGGCCCCTTAGTGCCAATTGGGCATCGTTTAAATGTCACGGCCTACCTGAGCATTGTTACTGACCATGTCCATCCCTTTATGACCACCATGTACCCATCCTCTGATGGTTACTTCCAGCAGGATAATGCACCATGTCACAAAGCTCGAATCATTTCAAATTGGTTTCTTGAACATGACAATGAGTTCACTGTACTAAAATGGCCCCCACAGTCACCAGATCTCAACCCAATAGAGCATCTTTGGGATGTGGTGGAACGGGAGCTTCGTGCCCTGGATCCCACAAATCTCCATCAACTGCAAGATGCTATCCTATCAATATGGGCCAACATTTCTAAAAAATGCTTTCAGCACCTTGTTGAATCAATTCCACGTAGAATTAAGGCAGTTCTGAAGGCGAAAGGGGGTCAAACACAGTATTAGTATGGTGTTCCTAATAATCCTTTAGGTGAGTGTACAATTATTGATGAACAACTTTGATTTTAATGAAGAAGAAGAAGAAAAAACTACAAGAGAGCAGATTAGAACACGGTTTACAAAAAATCTACCACCAAGACCACTAGGGAATTCAAACATTAACATTGCATTTATTCACTCATGCGAAGAATCTCGGACTAATAATATATTTTATGCAAATTTATGCAAATATTGTTTACAAATAGTCCCAAAAAGATTATTTCCCAACTAGAATTAGACCTAGAATTGAATTCGCTGTTCTGTTTGACCTGGTTACAGTCGTGCTTTGAAGGAAAGTTCTTGAAGAACTGTTCATGTTCAGAAGAAACATTCATGTCGAAGAACTGTTAATAATAAAGATTGAGTAGATAGGATCAGTTGTGCTCCTTTTTTGTTGTTGTTGAATATTTTAAACACTTTTTTTTGTGGAATACTTGATGCGGCCCAGCCTGACCATGATACCTCCAGCGGCCCCCAGGCTAGTTGAGTTTGAAACCCCTGGCTTAAACGAACACATGCACGCAAAATTAAGTCGAAATGCCCATCTCGGCGAGTATCATCGTAAACACATTTCACATTTTGGATAATCAATTCTTGTTAAATACCTTTCCTCCATTACAAATATTTGTCACATAATTATAAGACCACATTTGAGTGATCATTGCAAAAATGTGTTTTTGTTTATTCAGATGCTTTTCTTATGCTTTATGAAAATGCTTGCTGTTTTGTCAATTTTGTTGTGTTTTTGTTATTGAGAGGAAAGCGTGCAGCACATATTTACATATATCTAACCGTTGCTCTCAGCAGTGTGTGCAGCGTCAGATGTTTTCTCACAGTATATTGCTGCTCACGTATTTCGTTTTACCCCTAAACGAAGAACAAAAAAGAACTTTGCTGTGAGTATATTGAGGCCTTAAATTAGCAACAGCGACCACAATTCACACCTTCAGTCAGTGAACAGCCGTTCATAAGAGTTTAAATGCTGGAGAATATTCCCATCTTCCCACAGAAGAAGAAGCAGCAGCAGCAGGAGGAATGGAGTTCAAGCAAGAACCCTGCAGAGTGAAAGATGAAGATACAGAGAAACAAATAGGTTGGTGTTTTCCTTCATTCTCTTTAGTGACTGATGAGGAACATTAAGATGAAAACGGACATACTATATACTAGTAGAATCAATAGTAAACTAGAATTATGCTAAATTAAGAATTAACTTTATTTCTTTGTTTCTCAATTGTCTTTTTTTAATTAAATTTAATGTTGTTTTTAGACCTGATAGATGTGAATGAAGACAAACACCATAATTTCACAAATGAAGATGGAAAACCGGCATATAAAAATGAAAACAAACAACACAAAGATGGAAATACAGTCTTTTCAAAGACTGAAGAGAATTTCACACAAAAACAAGTTGGAAAATCTGGAGTCAAAGGATTTTTCACCTGCTCTGAATGTGAAAAGAGTTTCATAGATAGATCAACCCTTAACAGACACATGAGAATTCACACTGGAGAAAAACCATTCGCCTGCTCTGAGTGTGGAAAGAGTTTCAGTCGCAAAGAGGACGTAAATGTGCACATGAGAATTCACAATGGAGAAAAACCGTTCACATGCACTCAGTGTGGAAATAGTTACCGACACAAATCAAACCTTCTAAGACACACGAGAATTCACACCGGAGAGAGGCCTCATACATGCACTCAGTGTGGAAAGAGTTTCATTCAGAAGGGACAATTTAATGTGCACATGAGAATTCACACTGGAGAAAAACCATTCACATGCACTCAGTGTGGAAAGAGTTTCACATCCAAAAAAGTTCTTAGAGATCATCTGCGCCGTCACTCTGGAGTGAAATCATTCAGCTGTGATCAGTGTGATAAAACATTTGTTTTGGCATCAAGCTTAAAAACACACCTTAATGTTCATACTGGTGTAAAGCCTTACTTTTGTTCTTTTTGTGGAAAGAGTTTTTCACAACTGAAGTACTTAAAAGAGCATTCAAACTGGTGTGAGACCTCATGATTGCTCTGACTTTAGCAAGACCGTCACTGTGTGGTTCTAGATGTGAGCATTTATGCATTTGGCAGACGCTTTTATCCAAAGCGACTTACAGTGCCCTTATCCCCCTGGAGCAACATGGAGTAAAGTGCCTTGCTCAAGGACACACTGGTGGTGACCGCTGGGATCGAACCAGCAACCTTCTGCATATCAGTTCCATGGTTTAACCCACTGGACCACCATCTCACACAGTGAGCACCAGAGAATGCACACTGAAAACATTTCAACAAGTTTTATATTTGAAAACCAACAAATAAACAAGCATCTCTATGCACTTTTAAGCAAGATTCTATTCTGTGGCATTTCCTTCCTTTATAATGACCGTTGTCAGTAGTGGCGCATTATAACAGCACACATCCACGTATCACAACGGACGCAATCTCTCGTTTCCTTCAAATGCATCTTGCGTCTCCATTTTTTTATTGTATTGTTTGCGAAATTGCTATTAATACTACTACAATATTGTTGTGATCTAGCCTGGTTAAAACTAGAACATTCTCAGTAGTAACGGAGTTATGGTCTGGCAAAGCTTCATAGACAAATCATTTCCAAAGGGGCGTCACCAACGGACATCGCTCAAATGCCTCTGGGCATTTTAGACCTAAAACCAATCAGAGCGATGAAGGAGATGACGTATGCAGAGCGACGGAGAAACATCTGAGACTCATATGTGGCTAATATGTTTAAGATTTTTTTTCAAATGAAATGAGGCAGTGGTGTTTTATGACATATTTTGTACGCAAACTTCTGACTGCGTCCGTGACTTGCCAAGTTTGACTCCGGAGAACGAACTCCCGAGGACGGGAGGACACTAGTCCGCCTACTCTGCTAATGGACAAGCAGCGTTCTTGACAGTATCACTCAGTATATATTTGTATTTTTTAGGCTACAATAAAACAAAATATATGATAAAACACCACTCTGCCTCTTTTCATTTTCATAAAAAAAAAAAAAAAATTAAACATATTATAGCCACACAAATGTAGTGCAGGCAATGCATATCTTCAATGCATGTATATAACAAAACGAAATATAAAAAAACCTGGCCTCTTTTTGTATATATATATATATATATATATATATATATATATATATATATATATATATATATATATATATATATATATATATATATATATATATATAAACATTAATATGTGTGCATATATAGGCTATGATTATCACTGTAATGAAATGAAATATGACATAAAACACAACCCAGTCTCTTTTTGCTAAATGTTAGTTTATGTGTGATCAATAGCCATTATAAAAGTATAAGTAAAAGGTAAAAGAAGCTGTACAATATATAAAGCAATTCAGTCAAACAAAGTCAGCGCTAGGAGACTACAACGGTAAAGTTTAATAGCTTAAAAAATATAAAGTTATGAAACTTCACTTTGCCCTCAGACAAAATGATCTGTCAGGGAACAAATTATAGATTAATGAGAGCAAAGATCAGCCGTTAGATCTACACAAGATGAATCATATCTTATGTTTAACCACTACAGAGACATCAGCCAGTGGCAGACGTCAGAAGGACAGGCAGAGTTAAGGCTGCTCTCGGCGGGGTTAATGAGCTTTGAGCACCGCTGATCCACTGGAGCTCACAACTCCGCAAACGGCAGATCAAATTTTCAAAAAGGCACTCTCTTTATAAATAAACCACAGATTTGAGCTTTAAACAACTACATCCTCGCCTGAAAAGGACTTAACTATATTTTGTGAAACATTAACATTACCAGAGGGCTCTTGCTAAGACCCATTCGTTTAGCCACCAAGGGGCATGCTGGTATATCAGACTTTGGCCGAATCCAGTCGGTAAGACAGCGATAACATCCTTTTTAGATATGAAGGCTTTGAGTGTTGTTCTTTGCTCGGGTTTTAACGAAAAGGAAAAGTTTAAATCGCTTAAAACAGACGGCAGCATCCTTCTTTGTAATGTAATGTAAATCTGCTTCACCGTCGCTGCGCTGTCGTCATCGTGTAAAGCCTGCCCCAACGTTTCTGATTGGTGCTGCAAAATCTAAATTTGCCAGAAGTTGTCTGGGTTTTCCCAGGCTAGTTGTGATCATCTTGTCTGGAGGATTATGTACTCTGTACAAAATGCATTAATAAACAGATAAGATGTAAAACATTCATCTCAATTCAATTTGTCCCCATAATTATTTATGTGGTAAAGAAAATTTGTGTAATAAGTGTACAATGAATATATATATATATATATATATTATTATTATCCATTAAATGTCACCCTAGTCTTGTTTGAACTTGTTTGTTCGGTGTCTCAAAGCCTGCATTCACTGCATTCAAGCGATCAACAGAGACTGTCTTTGTACTCAATGCTCATCACTGCAGCCTTTCATGTGATGGGAAAAGATCTAAAAATAATCCTATAATCAACACTTTCACGATTCGGTCATCTCAACAGCTGTAGGGGGAGAGTGGGGACAGAGTGTGGCAGTTGCAATATTGCTGATTTCTCCAATCAGGAATGAGCTGGAGTCATGATACTCCTACTGCACATGCTCTGTATGCCCCTCCTTCTTTCTGGAAGTTAACAGCCACATGTTAAACTTCCTTATGGGAGAACTGAAATTCAAGGTAACTTTTTTTACAACTAGATTTTTTGTCATTCTGTCTAAACTGTTTTAATTATCGATCTTTATAGTTTGAATGTGCAGTTTCTTAGCTCTTAACAGAATTGGGTACAATGGCCCTCATTTATCAATCTTGCGTAGAAACGGGCGTATATATTGGCGTAAGATTATGCTTACACTCCTCTCACCGCCTGATTTATGAAAGTGTGCGCACCTCTGAAATCCAGGCGTACGCAAAACCTGCCCTTGATAAATGCCACGGCTGAAAACGATCGTCATTAGAATAACACGCCCCTATATATTCAAGTCTCTGCCTCCCCCACGCCCTCATTTTACGCCATGGACACTCGGAAGACGGCAAAGAAGCGAAACTTCTCTGACGTGGAGATCGAGACCATCACCAGGGAAGTGGAAAAAAAACTAAATTGTTTTATTTGGGAGTTTAAAGAGTGGGATTAAAGGCGCCCACAAAAAGGTGTACGGTGGAAATCCAGTTTAAATAGCTGTTTGGATGAGAAATTACCTATCACAATTCATTATTTTACAGCACGTGTTTTGAAATAATTAGCATTTAATTTCGTATCACCTCACATGTATTGGGGTGTACAATAGTGATGATGATGTGATGTGGAGTACCATTCATTCACATTAATATAATTGCATGACAATTTGTAAGATTCTTATTATTATTATTAAGATTTGTATTATTAATGACGCTTATTGTTATTTAGAAGAAGAATGTCGTTATTATTATTATTATTATTATTATTTATTTTATTATTATTTAAAAAAAGAAGAATGTCATTTTTATTATTTTTTCAGTTTGAATTATTTTCAGTCCCAGTCCCTGAAACGTCAGGTAAAGCGCACAGGCTCGCAACTGGAGGGATACATATGCCTACAAATCAAATGCTTTGGTAAAGTCACACAAATTAAACCTTGAAGTCCATGTTGCACAAAAATAAACACTGAAGTTTATAATAACTATAATATCCCTATTCGCATGGGATTAGTAGCCTATGTGGGGACCTCAGGTGATTTGTAATAATTGCAGAGAATGTCTGTGATATGTGAAGTAAAAATTCCCCCGCAAATGACCTACCATATTTCACCAAACACTGAGGTCCTGTGATAACATTAGTCCCGTGCGAATCGACATCTCTGTGTTTTGGCCGGGATTAGGCGGATCGTACATCATTTTTGCAAGGTTTTTGTGTCCTGTGCGCATTTCTATCTTTATCTTTCACAAAGAATGGCGCTAGGCTGCTTATAATGCGTACGTTATGAATTCCCGTGTGGCCGCGCGGATTATACTTTCACTTTAGAATGAGCACCAATTTGGGAGTAAATTGCTTGAATGGTGTGTTTAATATTATTCTTAATGAAAAACACAACAACAGAACAGTACAATGACAACTCGCTTAAATGGGCACTTTTACATTTAGCTTTGAAACTGAATCTTCCGTCGTATACTGTTATTATTGCTCAGTTCAGTTTTTAATTGTGTCTGTTCTCTAACTGAACAAAATAATTTTTATTACTATAAAACAATCAAAATGATATCGATACGACTGTTTATAATTTCATACAGCTATATCTATAACGAAAAAACATTTTCAAGTCTTTACATCATATCCAGGAGATAAGTCAGTAAATTTGAGTAAAATCACAGCTAATTTCTAAATCACACGAGGTCCCCAGATAATACTTATCCCGTGCGAATAGGGCTTTAGTTGTTGTTGTTGTTGTTTTTTACAGTGGGTCATAATATAGCATATCTTTGTCAGTGCGTTTTGTGGTGTTAGGAATTGTTTTTCTGCGCATGTTTGCACTAACTCAAAACGTGCGTACACCACCTCCTGAGCTGGCGTAGGATTTGAGCGTGCCGTACGCCAACGTCCATATTGATAAATCTCAAAGTCACCGTGGTTTTGGGTGTACGCCAGGTGTACGCTGGAAATTTGGTGTACGCACTTCTGATAAATGAGGGCCAATGTGTTCAAGCTAATGTGTTATGCTAGCATCACTAGTTTTAAGATGCCTGCCAGGGGGTGGGACATTTGCAACCCACATGGTGTTGCAACTGTCCCTCATGACAATAATAATGACAATTAGATAAAATTGATATAAAATGCAATTCAGTGGTTTGATAAAGAACATATTTCAATAGCCAGGTGTCTCCTCTTTGTATTTCAGCAAATTGCTTTTTTAAAAGTCAAACTAGGCTGCAGTGTATCCTACATTTCCTGTTCTGTTTCTTCAGTATGCCACGAGACAGGAAAAGGACAACAGATAGGGGTGGCCCTCTACCTATTCTGTCCTTAGCTGCTGCTATAGTGAGCAATGACGGCAGGACAGTGAGGTCTGTGGCAAAACAGTATTGGAGAGGGAGAAAGCAAAGGTTAAGAGAAAGCCAACAAAAGTTAAGAGAAAACTGACAAAAAAACACACTGGAAACAAGCCAACAAACCAAAACCGAGAAGAAAAAGCATACAGAGAACTGAGAAAGAAGATTTTTGCATTGTCTGTTTGGAGAGCTACTCCAGACCGGGAGAGGTGTGGCTTCAATGCTGCCAGTGCAAGGCATGGGCTCATGAAGCCTGCACTGATGGTGGTTCCATTTACATTTGCCACAATTGTGAGTCAGATGGGGAATTGTGAAAACCAGTTGGTGTGCTTTTGGTGGTGTTATGAAATTGTTACTACTTGTTACTAGAGTTGGGCCTACATAAATCAGTTTGTGGGATTTTGACAAAGGTGTACTTGTTTTTTACTTTAATAAGTTAACTCAATAAACTCTGGTCTCAAATAAACTAAAAAAAGATTTGAAAAATTATGCCAAAGTATGAGTTTTATTACATCTAAATGACTGTTGCCATATGGGGACAGTTGCAACATTTTTCAGGATCCATTTAAGTACAAATTGCTTTCATATTCTCATATGTACACATTACAACAGTATGGGCAGGTAGGTGACATATATATTTATATATATATATATATATATATATATATATATATATGATATATTGTGATTTAAATATATTAAATCACAATATATTTATTTTAGGGGGTGGCACGGTACATAAAAAAAAAACCCCGAACCGTTTGGTTCGCTTGTCTCGGTTCGGAGCGTGTGCGTCGCACGGTTTCGACGCATGCGCAATGTATCCTCGTGCCCGTATGTTACCTCCGACAGTAGGTGTCCTTTTCGCTCTAATTAAGAGGTGTGTGTGTGTGTGGACATACAGTAAAATAAAGTAAAAAGTTGAGTGCTACAGGTCACGCCACGTGTAGAAATGCAAGTGGGAGAGATAAGGAAGGCTGCCCGGAGTTGGAGGATGCGCCAGCGATGTATAGCAGGCAGGGCAGATGCAGTGCGTATGGAGAGCAGGAGCCTCGCGCACCCGTTGTGCATTCACACTCTGGCAGTGTTTGTCTCGCGCAGCTGAACCGCGGCTCGTGTATTGCAAATACAGACAAATTTTGTCCATTCTGTCACATTTTCCGGTGTTCTCCTCCGACCCCTGTCTGTCTCATGCTTTGATTTATGATGGGCAGCATATATCTGCTGCAAATGCGACCGTGTTCCCCTCTGTCTCATACACACATGCATATAACATGTTGTATATAAGTAGTTCACATGATAAATGTAACATCTAAAAGTTAAGATATGCTTCTAGGTTTAATAATTTAAACATGCCTTTGAAGTTTGGGCAAAAACTTCTGGCAGTGTTGTTTTCGTGTTTGGTGTTTTTTTTGTTTTATTTGTTTTTTCACAGCGCTGGATGTCATGTGGTGATTGTGAAACACACGGAACACTTCATGGTGAAATGTGTTATTCAGGTCAGCTGAATTAAAGCCGCAGTGCATTGTTCTGATCAAAATTGACATGATTAACATGAAAAATGTTACGCCAATGTGTCGGACTCGGTAGACAGCCAGTTAGGAAACAACTTCTACATGATATAACATTTTTTTAATACTGTATCCTAAATTGTGGATGATTAAGCTATATATCATATGCTGAAGTACATTTCTGGAGTGTTAACGATTAAAAAAAACAACAAGAACCGAAAATCGTGACCCTAAAACCATGATACGAACCGAACCGTGGGTTTTGTGAACCGTGCCACCCCTAATTTCTTTACATAAATACTATTTTCTACTTAAAACTATAATTTCGTTATTTTTACTAACCCAAATAATGACTCATCCGCTAGGTTGCACATGAGGGGAAAAAAGTAGCTTCTTTCCACTTAAGAGTTGTGCTCTTTTTATTTTAATATCTCTACATAAATACTATTTTCTACTTAAAAAATATAATTTCGTTATTTTACTGACCCAGTGTTTTGTATGTGAATGCTTTTTCACGTGAATATTACTACAGGAGTGAATCACAAAGCTGTTGTAAGCCTAGAAAGGAAATAATGGTCAGATAGCACTTTTTCATTCTGTTATGCGATCTGGGCACCCGATTTTCCGTGAATTTGAACAATAGGCCTAGTCCATTTTATCCCAATCGACATGGACAGCTCGTTTCTTTTCCCAAATCTTCACTCACGTCGCACCCATTTTCACAGGAGATTATAAACGTTTCTTCCTTTCGTTTGCTTTAAGTCTATTATATTATTTTAATATAAATTTTAATATATATTTAATATTATATTAAATTAAGTCTATTATAACTATTCACATCCTTTACTGTGGTAAAGTATAAAAAACTCTGTAGGACGAATACCTTTTTACTTCAAATTTTATTTAACACAGTTTGTTCTTGTTATTAAACTTGGTATGGTGTGTCAAGTTTGGTTTATTTGAATAGCGCATTTCTCACACACACACACCTGTGATTTTAGTTTTGTTTTCCTCTGGCAGTGAATAATCAAACATTGCCTAAATGTCTTGACCCTATGGAAGATAAAATCTGCTCTTCAGACCTTTGCAACATCAGGAGAACACATGTCTATCCAGCTTGTGTCCCACATTCATCTCAAAGCGCAGAGTGGTATATGACACATCTTTGCGGGGAAATAGTATGAATCAAATATTTTTCTAACAAATATTTAATTTTCTTATATTCTTTAGGTTACCAATATTTACTGATAATCGTTTAAATTTTTTATAGGCTGTAGTGTGTTGTTTCACTGTCAGAAGTGTTAAAATAAACACACATGCTTATGGATGTTTTGGCCTCAAATTAATTCAAAATGTAGCCTATATATATATATATATGGCATAGACTACAGTATTTAAAATAGCATATATATGCATTAGTTACATTCTCAATTTAATTTACAGAGCAATCCCTGCTAAGTTTTTAGTTTAACTATAGAAGAGGATTAGTGTGTGTCGCACTCGCAATGGGGACGTGGCGTCACGGCTGACAACCCTACTTTGGACAGCGATTTGCAGGGAGTATGGGATTGTACACTTTCAGAGCTATCAGACTACAGTTAGCATTTACCCTGATCTCCTACAGCACTTTTAAGCTATGAAATTTGCAGGAAGTTTAAATTGTACAAAGACCTCTCATATGCCAAAAGATCAAGGCAAATTTGGATCCTCATGTCATCACCCCTTTAAGTGAACGTAAAGAGTTCGGTGAAAACTAGATGCGTGTCAGTATATTAGATCCAAGCATTCAGTCTTAAAGGTACAGCAGCCTAAAATACCTGTCTGTCATTTTAGTCCCCCTAATGTGTAAATTTAAAGTTTGTCACACCACAGAAAAAACAGATTAACCACCCAGCTAAATTTGAATGAAAAAAATGTGCCAAGTACATAAAATAGCTTATCAAAATCTTGAATAAATGCTGAATACACTGGGAGCGTGTCCGCTGTCAGCGCTGAAACCATGCCTACTCGCAGGAAAGCTGACAACACTCACGTGCTGCTCAAGAAAGCACCAGATGTCGGCAGGACGGGAGGATGAAGGCCGGCACTGGAGATAGTCGGCTCGGCTCCATTCTGCAGTGGATTATCAGTGAATCCCAGTTGTCTCCGATGAAAGTTTGTAAAACTATCCAGTGTAGAGTCAGTGTTGGTGGTGATCCTCAGCTCTCCATCAAGGTAGCTGTTCACAAAAATTCATTAATCTTTGTTTTGTAAGTTGTAGGCTGTGGTAACTAACAGTACTGACAGTAACTCGCAATTGAGCGGGCGAACTGAATGATGCAAATGTGCTCTAGTTTTGATAGTGTTAGGGGTAGAGCCAGGCTCAGTGGCTCCATTGCGTCATTGAGCCAGCATTTTAGCCCCGCCCAAAAAAATCCTGAACACAGCAATGGTGAAGAACAGTCTAACTCCACAATTCAGTACTTAACAGTCTTTGTAATCTGTTTAAGCAATACATTTATTACATGTATATGTATAATGTGTTTAGAAACAAATCTCTGAATTGCCATTACAGAGACTTTAATAACCATGTTTTTCACTGTTGAGCCAAAAGCGAGTGTGCCAGGGCCAGTCATGTTTCCACTGTCACTTTCAGGGCTTGGATCATGCTTAGTCTGGGCTTTCTTTGGACCAATGGCCAGGGTTTTTTGGCCCAAAGCGGGCCAACTGGGGTTTTAGGTGTGGCCATGAACAAAGCCTGAGTTTACCTGAGTCAGGAGATGGTCAACACATTTCCCATGTTATTATATCAGACTGCCAGCTAACTTTTAGCTCAAAACACACTCTAAGATACCAGCTAGTGTTTGAAATTACTTCCTTGCAATCCGATAAGAATCCGTATCACTGTATGAGGCAGAAATATATTTATATGCAATGCTGTCCATCCCATCCCGTATTTCCCCATGGGAAATCTGGTCACCCTACATCACTAGGATCTGTCATTCAGAAACATGGCTTTTCCTATCACTGCCTCTCACTACCTCTCATTCCAGCCAGATGATATAATGGTAGCTGCTCGCATCTCAGCCTGCCTAACAGACATTTCTTGCTGGATGAAGGACCACCACCACCTTCAGCTCAACCTTGCGAAGACAAAACTGCTTGTGATCTCAGCCAACCCAACACTTCACAACGTCTCCATTCAGCTAGGTTTGTCAACTATAACTCCATCCAGGACAGCCAGGAACCTTGGAGTTGTGATCGATGATCAGTTAAACTTCATAGACCACATTGCTAGAACTGCCCGGTCCTGCATATTTGCCTTATACAACTTTAGGAAGATCAGGGGCCTCGTTTATAAAATGTTGTACTATTTCTCAAATGTGCGTATGTGTAATTCAGAGAATGAAAGTACTCACAATAAATAAATGGTGTGTCCAATGATGTTTGCCTATAGAACAACCACTGACTTTGCAACCCTATACCTAACCTCACTATGTGCCCTTCAGAAGCTTGCGTTCTGCAAGTGAACAACGCCTTGTGGTGCCATCCCAAAGAGGAACAAAATCGCATTCACAAACCTTTACCTTGACTATTCCTTGTTGGTGGAATGGCTTGCCGTACTAAACCCGAGCTGCTGAGTCTTTAGCCATTTTCAATAAACTGCTCAAGATGCCTCTTTTATGTCAACACTTGACCCATTAATACTATCACTTACTGTTCTACATCAATTTTATTTTAACTTTGTGTGTACTGTGCTAGACTAACTGGGACTAGGTACAGCATTTGCATATTGTTGCCCTAATGTTGGTTTGATTGTGTCTGTTGTTTTCCTCATTTTTAAGTCGCTTTGTATAAAAGAGTATGCTAAATACTTACATTTAAATGTCATGAAATTGTTTCCAATTGACTATTAGAGCAAAACATTTGCACCTGGATAATTGAGAGTAATTGTAAGTGTGATGAGCATCTGCTAAATGAGCACAATTCACACCTTCAGTCAGTGAAGCCGCTCCAACAGCCATTCATGAGAGTTTAACTGCTGGAAAGTTTAAATTCCCATCTTCCCACAGGAGAAGAAAAAGAAACAGGAGGAATTACTCCAGGATAAACTACTGACACACCGTTGTAAAGATGGAGTTTAAGGAAGAACCCTGCAGAATAAAAGATGAAGATACAGAGGAACAAATAGGTTGGTGTTTTCCTTCATTCTCTTGACTGATGAGGAATATTAAGATGAAAACTGACAATAACATTTAGATACTTGTAGACTCAATAGAAGACCATAATTGTGCTAAATTCAAAACATGCTATTTTTTGTTTTTCCTTTGTCCTACTTTAATTGAATTATGGGAATTTATTATGTTGATCTTAGACCCAATGGAAGTGAATGAAGACAAACCGCATCAGTTTCTAAAAGTTCATCATTTCACAAATGAAGAGGGAAACATCATTTCAAAGACTGAAAATTATTTCACACAGATACAAGCTGGGAAAACTGGAGACAATGGATCTTTCACCTGCTCTGAGTGTGGAAAAAGTTTCACATATAAAGGAAACCTTACAGTGCACATGAGAATTCACACTGGAGAGAACCCGTTCACATGCACTCAGTGTGGAAGGAGTTTCACTCAGAAAAGTGCTCTCAAAGATCATCTGCACACTCACTCTGGAGTGAGATCATTCAGCTGTGATCAGTGTGATAAAACATTTGTTTTGGAATCATACTTCAGAAGACATTTTAAAACTCACGCTTCTGTGATGCCCTACATTTGTTCTTTATGTGGAAAGAGTTTTTCAGTACTGAAGTATTTAAAACAGCATGAGGTGATCCATACTGGTGTGAGACCTTATGTTTGCTCTGACTGTGGGAAGAGCTTTGTCAAATCGAGCAACCTAAAATTACACCAGAGAGTTCATACTGGAGAGAAACCGTACAAGTGCTCACACTGTGGAAAGAGTTTCTCTCAGTCAACACACCTGAAATGTCATGAGAGAATTCATACTGGAGAGAAACCGTACAAGTGCTCACACTGTGGAAAGAGTTTCTCTCAGTCAAAACACATGAAAGATCACGAGAGAATTCATACTGGAGAGAAGCCGCACCAGTGCTCTTCATGTGGGAAGAGTTTCACTCAATCATCTAGTCTACATGTCCATATGAAAAAGCGTTGCCCAAAGGTCTCTAATTGAGAAAAGTTTTAAGTTCAGACCCATGATGTATAAATAAATAATTTGATATTCAGAATAAATAAAAAAGTTGGAATTTGTGAATGGATGGCAAAAATAGCCGGTAACACTTTCTATGAAGAATATGCTTATAATGGATTATAGTCCCATTTATACTTATAAGTATTACTATTCTATAAATATATTTATAATGACTCATTAAGAGCTGTAATGCATTATAAGAACAGGTATAGTTACATTTATAATATTTGTATAATTATAAGTCATGCATTTGATTTTTCAATGTGCATGTTCATAATCCATTATACACTGATTTATAAGTATTAATTAGTCATTAGTCGTATGGTTCCATGAATGTATTTATAAAGATGCAACCTGCATTGCTATGTTATTATATTATAGTTTCAATGACTTTTTAGTAATTCAGATTTCTGTCAAATAAGTGAATAAATGATTATTAGTAGCTGTGTTGTGTACTTATAAATACTTATTGTGAGTAATAATACAGTTACTAACTTCTAATGCATTATTCATGGCTTTAAGTAAAGCTAAAACATAGGATGCAATTTTCATAAAGCAAATGTTAAGAATTTGCTCATTATACAGTTTAAGTTGTTTATTTGTAAATGAACAATAATTCCTGTGATAAAATAATGGGGGGGAAAAACATTAATACAAAATATATATTTTGAATGTTATACTAGCGAAACTACGGAGCCCCCCTAGTCCCACTTTGTCAAAAAAAATTATTATAACTATCTTGTGGCCTCAAGATAGTATCTCGTGGCCTCAAGATACTAACTCGTGGCCTCAAGATATTATCTCGTGGCCTCAAGATAGTATCTCGTGGCCTCAAGATAGTAACTCGTGGCCTCAAGATACTAACTCGTGGCCTCAAGATACTAACTCGTGGCCTCAAGATATTATCTCGTGGCCTCAAGATAGTAACTCGTGGCCTCAAGATACTAACTCGTGGCCTCAAGATACTAACTCGTGGCCTCAAGATATTATCTCGTGGCCTCAAGATAGTATCTCGTGGCCTCAAGATAGTAACTTGTGGCCTCAAGATAGTAACTCGTGGCCTCAAGATAGTATCTCGTGGCCTCAAGATACTAACTCGTGGCCTCAAGATAGCATCTCGTGGCCTCAAGATACTAACTCGTGGCCTCAAGATATTATCTCGTGGCCTCAAGATATTATCTCGTGGCCTCAAGATATTATCTCGTGGCCTCAAGATAGTAACTCGTGGCCTCAAGATACTAACTCGTGGCCTCAAGATACTAACTCGTGGCCTCAAGATACTAACTCGTGGCCTCAAGATAGTATCTCGTGGCCTCAAGATAGTATCTCGTGGCCTCAAGATAGTAACTCGTGGCCTCAAGATACTAACTCGTGGCCTCAAGATACTAACTCGTGGCCTCAAGATATTATCTCGTGGCCTCAAGATAGTATCTCGTGGCCTCAAGATAGTAACTTGTGGCCTCAAGATAGTAACTCGTGGCCTCAAGATAGTATCTCGTGGCCTCAAGATACTAACTCGTGGCCTCAAGATAGTATCTCGTGGCCTCAAGATACTAACTCGTGGCCTCAAGATAGTATCTCGTGGCCTCAAGATACTAACTCGTGGCCTCAAGATATTATCTCGTGGCCTCAAGATATTATCTCGTGGCCTCAAGATAGTAACTCGTGGCCTCAAGATACTAACTCGTGGCCTCAAGATACTAACTCGTGGCCTCAAGATACTAACTCGTGGCCTCAAGATAGTATCTCGTGGCCTCAAGATAGTATCTCGTGGCCTCAAGATAGTAACTCGTGGCCTCAAGATAGTATCTCGTGGCCTCAAGATAGTATCTCGTGGCCTCAAGATAGTAACTCGTGGGCTCAAGATACTAACTCGTGGCCTCAAGATACTAACTCGTGGCCTCAAGATAGTAACTCGTGGCCTCAAGATAGTAACTCGTGGCCTCAAGATAGTATCTCGTGGCCTCAAGATACTAACTCGTGGGCTCAAGATACTAACTCGTGGGCTCAAGATACTATCTCGTGGCCTCAAGATAGTAAAGTGTCTGACACATGGACCCTTATTAACATTCTGTGTAATATTCTCTGTTTTAATATTCAGTGTGCAATATAGTTTGCTGCAGTTCTGCTTCTATTTATTTACTAGTAGTGTTCACAATTCACAATTCATCACAATTATGTTAATACAGTAATGCAAATCTTGTAGGCTGCATATCCATAGTTCTTTATAATTCTTCTTCATATTTTATAGCCTATATTTATACTTTACGTATATACTTTATATTATACGTGTATATACTTGTTTATTTACTAACTTCTATTATTATTTATATTCCTTTAAATGTCTTTATGTGCACATCAACTGTAACACAAGAATTGTTCCCCGGGTTATCAATAGCATCAATAAAGATCAATAAAGTATTTCTGATTCTGATTTTAAGTTAACCTATATTGGAGTGTGCAGATTGGTTCATTAATTATTGAAGTGTTTCACATTGTGGTTGTTTTGAATGTAAGAAAAGCATGTGTCCGTGTAGCCTACGAAAAAACGCCAGCAGAGGGCGTTCTAGGCTTAGGTCACGCTACCTCCGTCTGGCTGTATTTATGTGTGTATTTCCCGGTAATTCCCAGTTGACGGCAAAGAGCTGTAGAAGAACAGCAGATGATCTAATCATTGTGACGGCTTTACAGAGGTAAGAGTGTTTTAATTAGCACGGTGAACATTTAGTTAGATGGCAAATTACTGAATTAAGATAACTGCCAGACTAGCTAGGTGTTGGAGCTTGAAGCATTAGCGATTAGCATATAAGTTAAGCAGGCTAATTCAACGTTAACGGCTATCATTGGGCTGACGGTTCTTTAGCCTCGGTAAAGTCCGGTAAAATTTGTAATGTTATTAACAGGGACAAAGCCCGGCAGTTCATGTGGTGTTGTTCTGTTTAGTTAACGTTAACTGATGGTGTCAACACTAGTTTTTGGCCATGGACTAACGTTAGTAGATGCATTGCAGTGAAATATCAGTAATGTCTGTGTATCAAGTAATCATATAATAATAATAATAATAATGATAATATTACATTTAATTTATATAGCCCTTTTCAATAAACTCAAAGACACTCTGGTGTAACGATACCTTCACGTCACGATTCGATACATTTCACGATACTGAACTCCCTTATACAGTATTATTGCATTATTCCAAGACATGTTAAAAGGTGAACAAAAAATGTACTGTTGATTAAAATATTAAATTTGTTTTACATTGTGTGTGTAAATGAATAGGCTTGAAATGGTGCTGGAAACACAATGCACAGTCAAGTCAACTTTATTTATATAGCGCTTTTTACAATGCAGATTGTTTCAGAGCAGCTTTACAGTGTTAAACAGGAAAATAATGTAATAGAACTTTATTCGGCCGTACAGCTGCTCTGGAGTAATTTAGTTTATAAAGTTAATTTAGTTTAATAATTAGATTTATTGGATATTTAGATTGAAAATTTGTGTCCCCAACTGAGTAAGCCAAGCCAAAGGCGACAGTGGCAAGGAACCAAAACTCCATCAGGGCATAATGGAGAAAAATAAACCATGGGAGAAACCAGGCTCAGTCGGGGTGCCAGTTCTCCTCTGGCCAATTAACAAACAGCGTATGATTATTATTCTGGCAACTTTACAGGTCAGAGGTAGCCTGGGAAAACCCAGACAGCTTCTGGCAAATTTAGATTTGCTCTGCAAGTAGTCTGGCAAAGAGCCCATTCAAGCCCATTTCTAATGCCTAGAAATCGAGGCACCAATCAGAAACGTTGGGGCGGGCTTTACACGGTGACGCAGCGACGTTGAAGCAGATTTGCAGCCGTGGAGCATCACTCGTTAGAATCGTTAGCTATCGCGGCTGTTTTAAGCGCTTTAAACTTTTCCTTTTCGTTAAAACCCGAGCAAAGAACAACACTCGAAGCCTTCATTCGAAAAAAGATGTTATCGCTGTCTTACCGACTGGATTCAACAAAAGTCTGACACTAGCTTGGCCCTTTGGTGGCTAAACGAATGGGTCTTAGCAAGAGCCCTCTGGTAGTGTTAATGTTTCACAAAATATAGTTTTAAGTCCTTTTCAGGCGAGAATGTAGTTGTTTAAAGCTCAAATCTGTGGTTTATTTATAAAGAGAGCACCGTTTTGAAAATTTGATCTGCCGTTTTTGGAGTTGTGAGCTCCAGTGGATCAGCGGCGCTCAGCGCTCATTAACCCCACGAGAGCAGCCAGTCCTTCAGCCGCCTGCCGCTGGCTCTGACGTCTCTGTGGTGTTAAACATCAGATATGATTTGTCTCGTCTTGTGTAGATCTAACGGCTGATCTTTGCTCTCATTAATCATTTGTTCCCTGACAGATCATTTTGTCTAAGGGCAAAGTGAAGTTTCATAACTTTATATTTTTAAGCTATTAAACGTTACCGTTGTAGTCTACTAGCGCTGACTTTGTTTGACTGAATTACTTTATTTATTGTACAGCTTCTTATACCTTTTACTTATACTTTTATAATTGCTATTGATCACACATAAACTGACATTTAACAAAAAGAGACTGGGTTGTGTTTTATGTCATAGTTCATTTATTACAGTGATAACCATAGCCTATATTATGCACACATTAATGTGTGTTTTTTTTTAAATGTAAACAAAAAGAGGCCAGGTTTTTTTATATTTCGTTTTGTTATAAACATGCATTGAAGATATGCATTGCCTGCACTACACTTGTGTGGCTATAATATATGTTTAATATTTTTTTTAATGAAAATTAAGAGGTAGAGTGGTGTTTTATCATATTTCGTTTTATTGTAGCCTAAAATATACAAATATATACTGAGTGATACTGTCAAGAACGCTGCTTGTCCATTAGCAGAGTAGGCGGACTATTAACTAAATGGCGGCGGGGATTCCCCCGTGGGGAAGTGCTTAGGAAGTTTGCAAGTGTGTGTCTAAAACTGGAGTGGAACGCAGCATACAATGTTTCTACGTCGCTCTGCATACGTCATCTCCCTCATCGCTTTGATTGGTTTTAGGTCTATCCAATTGCGCCGAGAGGTATTTGAGCGACGCCCCTTTGGAAATGATTTGTCTATAAAGCTTTGCCAGACCATAACTCAGTTACTACTGAGAATGGTCTGGTTTTAACCAGGCTAGGTCAGAGGTCATCAGTGATGGGAATAACGGCGTTATAGATAAATGGCGTTACTAACAGAATTATTTTTTCAGTAACGAGTAATCAAACGAATGACTGTTTCTCCCGTTACAATGCAGTTAGCGTTACTGAGAATAAAACGCGCCGTTACTTGAGTTCTAGTAGTGGGAAGTTCGGATCATTTTACTGACTGTTACTCGGATCTTTGAGTCTCGTTTCAGCAAAATGAACAAATATTTTTTTCAAGTCATTTCGTTAATTTCAGCAAAATATAATTAAAATGACATGTTAAATAGCCCAACCCATTTAGTACTTATGAAAATGTTGATTACATTTATAAAAACAAATAAAAATAAACTATAAGGTACTGCAGCCAAAGCCAAATGATAAGAAACTGATATGTTTAATTAATTGATTAGTTGTTGGGTCTTAAGTTCAGGCCATTGCAGTCTGACTTCGTTAGTTCACCTCACCTCCTGATCCGAGACATTCTTTATTTTGCAACTTGTTATTTATCATGTTTGTTCTTCGCCTCTCGTGTCTTCGGGTCTTCAAATTTCTCGAGACATTAGTTGTCGACTCGTCTGTGTCTTGACTCTGATCTGGGGCTGGGCCGGGCCGTGTGACACAGGTCCGGCAACAGAAACGATTAGTTCATTTATCGAGTCTTTGGGTTCGGGTCGAGTCTTTCGTTCTTCCTGTCATAGACTATGCTTTTTATGCTTTTTTGTATTATAGATTATAATAATAGCAACTACAATAATAATAATAATAAAACACACCACAGATGCACAAGAAACATTTAAAAGAGTGATGGACAGGGGCAATTATTATTGGAACTTTTTTTTTTTTTTTTTTTCAGATTCACTGTGTGTGTGTGTGTGTGTGTGTGTTCAAAAGAACGAAGGACTCAAACCCGAAGACCGGAGAGAGATGAAATAATAATTTATGTTTCCGTTACTGACAGCATAGCCTCTATGGGACTGACAGGAAGAATGAACGACTCGGAACCGGCCGAACTCGAGACTCAAAAGATGAACTAATCATTTCTGTTTCCGCTACTGACAGCATAGCCTCTATGGGACTAACAGGAAGAACGAAAGACTTGACCCGAACCTGAAGACTCGATAGATGAACTAATAATTTCTGTTGTTTCCAGTACAGATTCAGAACCCATATGTTGCGTAATGTGCATGCACGGTTAACACAAAATGAACAAATCACTCTCTGAGACAACTTGGTAGTCCCGAGTCATATTAAAGATTCGTTCAAAATGAACAAATCTTTCATGAACGACACATCACTGTTGAGCTCACTGAAGCGGTTTTCATCCGAACAGGCTCTCTGTCAGTTGTACCTGCAACGTTTTTCTTTCTCTGGTGTGTGTGTGTGTGTGTGTGTGTGTGTGTGTGTGTGTGTGTGTGTGTGTGTGTGTGTGTGTGTGTGTGTGTGTGTGTGTGTGTGTGTGGTGGTACACATAACTGATGATGATTGGTGGGTGGGAGACAAGGTTGAGGTTGATAGGTTGAGTTCACACACACACACACACACACACACACACTCCTATGACACACGCATATGCACAGTTAGTAATGGGCGATATAAACGATACAAAATTGGCCTACGATAGAGATTTTAAGTCTATTGCACTATCGTGATAATGCACGTTGATGACAGAATCTACCCGTGAAATTTAGAGCCACGAGCTGCAACTGCAGCAATGCATCATCGTATTGGTCATCTTGAGTAAACATAGCTGAAAGCGAAACGGAGGAGCTGGTAAAAAAGACCGGTGCAACATCCATTGTTCGGATTTAAGCCGTCCGACACACAGATGAGCGGGTGCGTGCGCACACACACACACACACACACACATTCGCTCACTGTCTTTGTAGTCTCTGCAGTGTTTCCCAACCGGAACCATTTTTTTTTCTTTTAAATTTTTTCAAATAATTCTCTCTTTGTAAACTTTATTCAATGCATGCGAGTGCTGCCGTATGTTCGAATATGACCAGTCCTTTTCGCCGTCATCACCCAGGTGTAGAGCCAGAAGACGCGAATGAGAAGTCGCGCGCTGTGAGAGAATGTGTCTCTGTGCACTCATCCGAAAGCGCGCACACGTCTCACAGCGAACAAATATTGAGTTCTCTTTCAAATCTTGCTCTTGAACGGACAAACTCACACAAAAAGTATGTCAACGTGTCCATCTTGATGAGTATTCTAGCAGACTTAAGTAGCATGTATAAACTTTATATATTCGAGAAAGACGACGCATATCCATGCATTAGGTCTTAAAGGGGCAGTAGCCTTTACTGCTGTCTGTTTAATGTCAAACAACAAAAGACAAGGACATCACACACTTCTCTTGATTGAATAGCTTTTGTAAGTTTAATAGGATTAATCTTTAATTTATACAGTCAAATATGCAATGTTATTTTACATTTGATCAATTTCTGTACCTGAAAATTAATGTTAGACGTACCTGAAAAGCATAGTTTATTTTATTAGTATCTTTGCTCAAAGGTATTTCTTTGTGCAGCTGCTTGTATTTAAATGATTTGTTCTTATTATTTTCTTTATTTTTATTTGACAGTAGTCTTTTTTCCCAGAACATAGCAAATACTGAACCGTACCGAAACCGTGAACCTAAAATCGTGATACACACCAAACCGTGAGCAATCTGTACTATTATACCCCTGTTATACCCCTATATCATAACATATGCGAGGGGGTGCCACAAAATGGAGAACATTTTCAAAGGGTGCCATGACTGAAAAAAGGTTGGGAAACACTGCTATAGAGGACACAAACGCATAAACCATCACTTCATGAGAATTTACCATTTCATTTGAGAAAACTGTCATATCATAAAATTAACAGGCACTCAAAGGTGTTCACGGCAACCCGTCAAAATAAAAGTTTGGTATAACGTGAGACATTTTTCAGAATATATTAGGCTAATTTAGATGTATTTTTAAGATGGTAGAATGCAGTTTTACAGATGCCAAAAACGTGGCTTTCAAACGAAAGATTGGTATCAAAGAGCACACCCAGGTTCCTCACTGACGATGAGGACTGGACAGAGCAGCCATCAAGAGTTAGACAGTATTCTAGGTTACTACTTGTGGAGCTTTTTTGTCCAATAATTCAAAATTCTTTTTTTTCTAAATTAAGCTGCTGGAAATTACCGGTCATCCAATGTTTTATATCAGCTATGTATTCCGTTAATCTTGTGAATTAGTTAAGTAGACAGAGTTCTATATTAAACTCATAAAAGACAATAGAGTCGAAAATGCCACAATTTATGAAGAGCTTGAAGCAGATAAGAGAGAGAAATACCTCCATATGTGCCGCTCAAGTATAAGGGGCTTTCATTGCTATCAGTGTTTGGATCACACACACACACACACACACACACGTCCCCTTCCATAAAAAAATAACGGCGTGCGGTGGCTGGGATATACATAAACCTAACAACATACGTGGCATAATTTTTGGAATGACTTCTCACGAGAGGAAAAAAATTGTTTTAATCGCATAACATCAGTTAATGGAAACGCCATCATTTCGCAATATTTTATAATCGACTTTTAAAAAATATCGTTAAAGTTTTGCGCAAATCTGTAATGGAAACGCGGCTTGTGCCACAAACTCACCATCGGATCTGGTTTTCAGCACTGCAGGGAAAGTTGTCGGTCCACAACGTGCCCTGTTAAAGCCGGACAAAGTAAATATGCTGTTTTTTCTGGCAAAAAATCTTGACTAGATTTGTTGCCACTTGCCAGGTGTGTGTGTGTGTGTGTGTGTGTGTGTGTGTGTGTGTGTGTGTTTTTTATTTTATTTAATTCATTCAGGTATTTTCATTTGATTTTCGTTAAAACAATATTAGAAAGAAGACTGGACTGTGTTTTAATTTAGGCCTATTGATTTGCAATAATTGTTATAAAATAGATGTTTATGTTAATTCAACTCTGGTTGACTGTTGCGGGTCTATTTGCACTTTTTTTATAAGCTGCTCTAGTTGTTATTAAAAGTTGTTCGGGCTGCGTGATTTAATTTAATTGATTTGTGTGCGCGAAAATTGTTCTGGATGTTTATGTTAATTTAATTCTGTTTGACTGTTGTATTTGCATTTTTTATAAGCTGCTATTGGTTGCTAATAAAAGTTGTTAATATTGTATGTGATGTTATTGTTTCAGTATTAGTGTTTGGTATTCAGTTTCTGAATGGTTTATGCACAAGCCAACAGTTTGGTGACGCTGTCTGAGCCTCATAATTTTTAATTAGTCACGATCAAGACGGGGGAAACAGTGTTTCATTGTAAGGAGTGCTATCAGAAACTTTGAAAGCAAAATGTTGGGAAGACTAAACGGCAGGAATGGAAATAGTGATTGTTTTAATGTCCTTCTTGTGTACACAAGCAACACCACTTCCCTACCCCTCAAGATGAGGTTTATGTGGTTTAATGAGAAATAGTCCAGTGGGTTTTGCCAGGTTTCAATGAGGCAAAGGAAATCTAGATTTGCTGTCAGTTACTCCAGATCCAGAATGAGGCTTGTATTTCTTAGTGAACAAGTGTTAAGAAAAGCCATTATCAGGTGACGTTACTTTGTTGACAGGTTGTAAGGACAGAGGGAGGGGAGAGAGATAGGACAGGTCTGAGTGTTGTTTGTTGTGAGGACATGACTAGAAAGTTGGAGTGCAACAGACCTACATGGATGGGATGGAATCTGGGGAGGTGATTGTTGAGGTTGTTAAGATCTGAGGTGGAGCAAAGCAGAGGCATGGTCAGTGTGTCTATTGTCTATGTCTGTTTTTTTCCAATAGATTTACAGTGACACTAATTGGTATTCTGTCATGTTATTATTAAAGACGTATTGATTGGTTAACAGGTGACCGATTGTATTTATACCAACCATGCTCACAATCATGAGCAGCTGTGTATATTCAGTTAATATTAGAGTAGCCTATTCATAGTATTTGAATAACGCATTTCCTACCAATATGACACAATGTCATCGCCTATAATGGATTACGGTCTCTCCTCATTTACCTACTAAAATGTCTTTCATAATTATGTAAGTGCATATCCATACTATATTTATTCACTAGTGCATTTTTTTTCTTCCTGATGATGAGTAGTAGAGGCCAGCAAACTCCATTTGGCTCTTTATGAGTTTTCTCAATACTGAGATCAACAAGAGTAATCTTGCTTTGCAAGATACTATACAATCCACAGTTCTCTGTAAATCGCAAAAGTAATGCAAGTTTTGAATTTATACAACGTTTAATCCCTTTTACACAGGAGAGAAAAATAATGGATGCTGAGCTGAGAGGATTTTTAATTCAGCAGGAAATTGATGAGGAATTTATCCAGAAGCTGGAAAATGAAAAGGTAAGCTAAGCCACTTTACATTAGTGAGGGATAACAGTGGTCGATTAATCGAGAACTCGAACGTGACAGCGACCATCGATCATGAGAACGATGATCGCCCTGACTTTAAAAAATATATTTGTCTCTTTTTTTTATTGGTTATTGCCATTTTGCGTGGTAACTGAGGTCTGATTGGTTAGTATTATACAGCATGTCTCCAGACCGCGGCGAAATAAAGTGAAACTGAGGCGCGCACTGCGATGTCTCGCTGTGATCATTACATGGTTAGTGCAAGATGTGCAGCGCCAATCTGTCATAGCCTACATAGCATTATAATGAGAACACGATGATGCTGTAAATTCTCTGTGCTTAGTTCCCCATGTATCAGCTGTTAAAGGAAATCCACAGAGAAACTAGCGAGAACACTCACACTAGCGCGTGAAGTTCATGTGCGCATTCGCGTCCTTTTCTGCAGATGCACGTTGTAAGATTACTTTTATGTTGTCTATATCTGATTAATCTAATTTAAAACGCGTTTGGTTGAGCTTAATAAGCTAGCAAAGCGCTGCCGTTATACCGGCTGTTGTTCATTCTCTTCAGTTTCAGCTCAAATGCATTAATGCTCGACATTATGGGTTAGAGACGGTCATATTCTTTTTAGATAGGCTCAGGCCCGGTTCTAGGCACCTATAGAAGGGTGGGCTGGCAGATACCGTTCTGGCGTTTTTTTTTCCGCGACCCATATACTAAAGGCCTAAAGCCATTTACATTCAAACAAGTCAAGCCAAGCATAAGAATACTTGTAGGCCTATACAATTGGTCATTTGACTCTATTATCCATTAAATCACTAGATGGCACAAAAATTCAGCTCAGCACTTTTCCACACAAACGCTTTTGATTATTGATGCATATTCGCAATGCAAAGTTTATTCTGCACTAATTTGATAGCTAGACATATATGGGAGGCTAATTAACTGGTTAACCGTTAACCAACAAGAATTTTAACGAATTAGTCGTTTGGTTGAAAAAAAAAAACACCAACAGGTAAGTCACATTTGATTGCATTCAAAAATAATTCTGGCAAATAAAGTGAAAAGTTATAATGTACTACAAACATTATAAACACTACAAACATAGCTATAGGTTATTTTAGTTCCCCTCACTCTCACTCCACAACAAATTGTAACGAGTAGGACACACATTGTCATATTGAAGACGGTGCACTAGCAAGAGCTAACCTGAAGGGAAACCAAATTTTTGTCAAGCTTGTATAGTTTTGTCAAGCTTGTATAGAAGGATGTGCGCTGCCCACCTGAGAGTAGAATCGTCAGACCTGTGTTCAGCAGCATATGGAGGCTGTCAAGCAATAACGTATTTGAAATGGGACAATTCACAAGACATGTATTGCAACAATGCATTCATTTTAATATAAAATTGTATTATAATAGTTTTAACATCCTACAGTTGTAGTAGCCTACATTTATTGAGAACTGTCCACATAAATAATTGCACATGCATTTGAGTAGTGTTTTCATGATACAATTTGTAAAATTTTCTTATTGAATTGTTGAAATTTTATTCACCACCACATGATTACACACTTTCTGATGACAAAAAGGTGTTAAGATTGAAAAATACAGAATTCAGAAAGATTTTACCAGAAAACAAGAAATCTGGCAAAAAATTTAGCGTATTTTAATTAAATTAAATTCAATTTCATTTATATGGGACCAAATCACAACAACAGTTATCTCAGCGCTTTTCATAGATGAGCAGGTCTAGACCGTACTCTGTGATATTTACAGAAACCTCAAGCAGAACCAAAAGCCTAAGACTACAGAACCTGAATGTTCCATAAAGTAATACATAATGATTTCATTAATTATTAATTACAAACGTTGATATAATGACAAATAAAACATTGTTAAAAAAAATTCAATTATAAAAACGTTTTACTATTTATAGGTCAATCTAAACATGCTCCCAATTTTTTGTTTTTCCAGATTGATGCATCTGTCATCCCTGTAATGAATGATGGAGACCTGGCAAAGTACATCCCTAAAGCTGGAGATAGAATAGCTACTGTGGCCTTCTGTCGGAAAGCCAATGCATCACTTGACACACAGAGCAGGAAAGAGTCTATTCTGACAAGGCTACGTCAGAGACTGTCTGAAAAAGCACCTGTACCTGTGAAAAAAAGCCATTGGCAGGAAATGCAAATGCCAAAAAAAAAGATAGACGAGTTGAGCTTGGATGGATGGACTTTAATGATAAAGACAAACGGTACAAACAAGTAAAGGCAATCAATGGGGGAGGAACGAGACACCTAACAATCGACAAGGATAAAACAGTAGTGGAAATCAAAAAACTAGCTGAAGACCTGTTTTTCCCAAATGGTTTTTCCAAAAAAAAGAAAAGGCTCTCAGATTATTCTACTGAAATTGAATCGTCTCAGGTACATGTCAACAGTTGGAGCACTGTGGATAACTTGTATGAAGAAAGCAAAGTAAAAATTCTTAGACTGTATCTTTGTACCAAAAGAGTAAATGTGGAGTTGTCCTCTGAGGAAGAGGAAGCAGAAATGCATTTAACTTCAACCCCAACTGTTGATCTCACAGGACATGAGCCACATGCTTCAACTGAGGTACAAGATACGGATGACATGGTTCACCAAGAGATCGACCTTGAGATTATAATTGGGGCTGTGGCAACTGAAGATGTGCAGTTGGATGACACTGTGCCATGGAATGACCAGCCACCACAGAGATTGGTTGAACCTCAATCTGTTCCTTGGATTGACCAGCCACTGCAGAGCCCAGGTGAACATCAACCAGGTCCTTGGCCTGACCAGCCACTGCAGAGCCCAGGCGGACCTCAACCAGCTCCTTCAAATGAACAGCCAACGCAGGGATTTGGTGGCCTTGTTGCAGAGCCATGGAATGACCAGACACTGGGTGAACGTGCTGCGGTTACACTGATTATTAGGCGGGGGAATTGTCTCACTGACCTAATTAAAGCCTTCACAAACCCAGATATTTTAAACGCAGATGTGTTTATTAAGATGCGCCTACCTAATGGAAAACTTGAAGAAGGGGAGGGAAGTGGTGTGACCCGGGACTGCTTCACAGAGTTTTGGACAGACTTTTATGAAAGGTGCACCATGGGCGGGGATGTGAAAGTACCCTTTATTAGGCATGATTATCAGTGTGAAGAGTGGCAGGCTATTGCTAGAATCTTAGTAGTAGGGTGGAAGATTGCCCGCTATTTCCCAGTGAAACCTGCGACACCATTCCTTGAAGAGGTACTGTACTCCACAACCTTCAGCAGCGTAAAGGACACCTTCTTGCAGTATGTGTCTGAACAGGAGAGAGAGGTCCTTCAAAAGGCTTTGGAGGACTTTGACTCTGTTGACAGTGATTCACTATTTGATGCTCTAGAGCAGGGATGGGCAACTCCAGTCCTCGAGGGCCACTGTCCTGCAGAGTTTAGCTCCAACCCTAATCAAACACACCTGAACCAGCTAATCAATGTCTTCAGGATTACTAGAAGGCTACAGGCAGGTGAGTTTTATCAGGGTTGGAGCTAAACTTTGCAGGACAGTGGCCCTCGAGGACTGGAGTTGCCCATCCCTGCTCTAGAGCCACACGAGTGCCAGCAGGTTCCTACAAAGGACAATCTGATCCCACTGCTCTCACAGATGGGACACAAATCTCTCATACAGGCACCAATGTATATAATCGAGTGTTGGCGTCCTATTGTGGTGCACTTAGCAAGTGTGTTGCCACCAGATGCTCTGCATCATGTCATAGAGCAGAAGACCCCAACTGGGAAAGCTGTAAAGGACCTCCTGCAGTTTCCAGATGTGATGTCTGCACCCGAAAAAGCAGTTGCCCGCTACCTGAAGAGATATGTAGGTGAAGTTGATCTGAGAACCCTTCAGCTTTTCCTCCGCTTCTGCACTGGTTCAAATTTGATGGAAAAACCCATTAAGATAGAGTTCATTGAAACCTCAGACTTCGAGCGAAGACCACAATCACATACATGTGGCTGCCTTTTAAAGCTACCTGTAGGATACAACAATTATCCAGACCTCCGTAGTGATTTCAATACTATACTCACAAGCTCAGTATGGGTAATGGATATCATCTAGGCCAGAAGGGTGAGTGCCAATAGGTAGCACCCAAAATTTCTGGAAAGAACATATAAAAGTGTAAAAAAAATTTAAGTTGCAAAAGGCATGATTTCAGCATTTAACTTTTGGTTCTGATTAATTAACACAAGCTCTCTTTTACATTGGATTATCTTTAAAATGTGTACCCTGATTCAGTTAAAGCTAGCAGCTTTTTTTTTTTTTCATGCTGTGAATTTGCATTCACAGAATGATGATATTTGATTGTGATTGTGCGCATGTTTACAGAAGAATTTAACATGTTCACATCTTATACACATAGTGTATATACACAAGTGATTGAATATTGATGCTGTTTAAAGTACAAAAGGCATTACATAAGCATGTATTGTTTCCTTAGAAATTGGTAGGACAAATTCCTAACATTGTAACTAGAAACTGCATGGGATATGCAATAGTCCAAACAAAAAAAATTAAATTCTGTGTTATGATAGCATAAAGTAGATCATTTGCAGATACACAGAAAGCCAATTCTAATGTCAATGTTTTAATTCAATATATTTGTAGTATATTTAAGTAGTTTTACTTCAAACAGATGTGTCTTTAAAGTGGTATTGCTTTCCTCTTAAGATAAGGGGTTGTACTTCAACCACATTGTTTCAGCAATAGAAGTTCCACATGTTTTAAAAGAAATAAGTATCCTTGATAAGCTCAAGTAACCTACCCTATGGTGCATTGTTTTTCTTTAATTATTAGTTATTTAGTTAAATTAGTCATTAGATTTACTGAAAATACTTGCACTCCATGACTTGACTGATTGTCAAATCTTATGCGCTCTTTTATAATTGTGAAGGGTTATTTTTTGCCTTTTGTTTATATAGAAAGGAGGTGTTATTTGTTTATTGCTCCTTTTTCAGTATACTGTTCTGGTCTGTTTAACATGAGTGCATTGAGATATTAATGTAACCCAGGGTTAAGAAATTAACAGGACTTTAGGAGGGAATAGAACCAAATTGGGATTGCAGGTACAGATAAAAGATAGGTACAGAGATTGGGGGGGTGGGTTCAATGTGTGCTCTCACTTGCAGGAGGTAATTTTCCGTTCACATTTACCAGCCTGAAGGGGAGTGGATAACTATACTGGGAAATATGTGTAGTTTTTTCCCCACATTTCATATATATTGTATATGTTAATCTATGTGATTGAAAACTATGAAAAAAATCCAGAACTCCAGAAGAGGGATTTAGCACCCAGTCCTTTATTATATTTGAATTGCAGAAATGTTATAAAGACATCTGTTAACTCCAGTTCTGAATGCCTGTTGTATAATCGCTGACATTCGTTAGCCTAAATTAGGCTTACTGTTCAAATAAGATAAATACATTTCAAAACAAGTTTTTATTTTTGCATTTGTGTGGTTGTTTTTTCAATGATGTAACATAGTTGCATAGACGAGACTCCGTTAACTGATTTATTGCAAGTTAGCGGTGCATATTGTTATACCCCATCCAAACACCCGGAACCCCTCTAATGCTCTCAAACCTTCTCAGGATACACAAAGGGAAGGACCACACACAGTTCTTAAAAAATAAACATGATGGACTGAGTGACTTCAATGACATATTTATTCCATTTGTTTCACACATTTAATATACAGATTCTAAATTACCATTTGGCTTACTTATCTACACCTCCTTCTCAGCTGTAGGTGGAGATATGAGCTAAATTAATTCCTTAGGTCTCTATACATACTCTGTGACTCCACTATTACTAGTTTAAGTGACAAGAATGTCACCTATCACGTGGACATTTTGAAAGCCAAGACAAGCTAGTTGCCTGTCCACCTGTGGCTTTGATTCTGCTGATGGTGGTTACGCCTGCAGTTCTTTTTGTACCAGCCACCACTTCTTGACATAACGCTAAAATACGATTTTTTTTGTCTTGCGTGAAACTCCTTCTCTGGGTTTACATGAGTGTTCATTAATTCTGGTGTGGTGTTGAAAAGGGTCTTGGCATTATTGGTAAGTGGTCTTATGGCAGAAACAAAGGGTGACATTCATGCAGTTGGCTACTGAAACACATTTAGGCGGATGATATTCCTCAGTGATACATACAAGTCAAGTGCTTGTGACATACTCGTTGGGAAGCCGAAGCCTGATTCTTCCATCGTTATTGTGCACATATCGAATATGTCCTCATCACATGGAACTGCACTAAGAAACTTACAGCTCTCTTTGCAACTGGCTAAGTCATCCGTAAGTGGAAGAAGAAGGTTCTCTGCACCCCACAGGTGAGGTGCCAGGTACATGAGATTAGGGATTCCTGATGGGACATTGATGTTTTTAGAGGGCCGGATGCGATGTGCGTTCCAAACGTCTCTTATTTCATTCAAGTCCTCCTGTAAAATAAAGGGAAAAGAGAGAGGGTGTATACTATACTATAATATAATAATACTATACTATAATTATTATACTATACTACAATTACTATAATTATAAAAACAAGGTTAAGTTGTTATCAATTTTTTCACCGTAGTTAAGCCTAGCAACTACAATGCAAATTAATCAAATTATAGGCCTACCCACCGTGCGTAAAAACGCACACAACTCAATAAAACAGGTAGCCATCCACTCAATAAAATATATGAGCCAGCTGTTTGAATATAGCCCATGGAAATTTTAGTAACTCTTTGCATTGTTTATGGGTTTACTAGGTTATATCAATGTGTAAAATGATGCCAATGAATGCATACAACATGATTTATTCATAGTTACTGTGTCAGGGTTCAAGTTTAAATCTGAGCTTCGTGGGGGTCTCAAACTAACGTTACCGGCGGAGATATATAAATAATAAGGGGAGAGAAAGAGGGATTATTGCTTATTACGTGGTCCAACATTTCCCTCTCTCACACACACGCACGCAAACGCACAAACACACACAGCAGTCCACTTCTTGCCCCAGATGTCTGCGATATATTTTACGCACTGCTGGCCACCGGTGTTCCGACGATTTGTGATGCCTTGTCGAAAAATGCTACCGTAGCACGAATCGATCACAGAGAATGTCATTTATTCTCTATCGTTTCCATAATGGTGTAAATCTCATAATATTATGACATCATCGTTATTTCCTTTAAAACAGGGTAGGCCTAAGTGTATGGGGTGCATATTTTGATATTTTAAATGAACTAGCAATTATCACATTTGATATAGGCCTAACAAGTAAAAATTACATAATTGTATATTATATGAAATACAATTATAATAAAATTCTAAGTTATGACTACTGTATACTGTCCTGTTTTTATTTTTAAAACGATGTGGAAAAGTAAAAATTATCATCAAATATTCATCTTTGACTTGTCAAAGCACACCTTTCCTTAGTAACTGTTATTCTTGTTCAGCTGGCTGACCGTACAAATATTCCTATGGTAGTTAGCATTTTTTCAAAGGGAAATTACATTATAACACATAAAAATGTACCTTATGTTAAAAAAAACTGTGAGTCTGCACATGCGCATAACCAGTAAGTAGCAAATCTCGATGGGTGGCATGAATCGTCAGAACACCTGTTTACAGTTAAGCTTAGTATGCTATGCAGCGCTTTAATAATTGGAGGATGAATTATAAAGCCAATAACACTGAACAAACAAGCAGCAGTCAATAAAGAGTCTAATACAGTACAATACAATCGAGTTCATGTTCGCGGATCGCGCATCAACCTATTCGGTCAAAACTGTGCGCACCAGGGGCGTAGCCATCTTTTCAGAAGTGAGGGGACAGAAATCTCAGGTGTAATACCATTTTTTTCTGACCTTTGTCTAATTGACAGATTTAATTGATCTCATCTCGTGCTTTTAATTCAGTAAGACATCAAATACACTGCTGAGCAATAACCACTAATATCTATAATGTTTTCCCTATATGTTATGCCAATTTTATGATCGCTTTATGTAGGCTACTACAAACACTTGTGCATTAAGTCCCCATGGATTTTATGCTTTGTAAAAAAAAAAATATATATCACTGAATAAGGCAGAAAATATAAAGTACCTATCAAAAGTTTGGAAACATTACAATTGTTAAATGTTTTTGAAAGAAATATTCTGCTCACCAAGGCTGCATTTATTTAATAAAAAATGCTGTAAAAATGTAATACAGTGAAATATTATCCCAATGTAATGCAGCTGTGTGAATATATAGTAAAAAAACCTTTGTCATTTATTCCTGTGATCAAAGCTGAATTTATCTTCATTACTCCAGTCTTCAGTGTCACATGATCTTTCAGAAATCATTCTAGTATATTCATTTGATGCTCAAGAAACATTTATGATTATTATTATTAGTGTTGAAAACAGTTGTGCTGCTTCATTTTTGTGGAAATGAAACTATTCAAACATTTGTGGTAAGATAAAAAAAAAGAGAAATTAAAACTTTTATTCATCAAACATGCATTAAATTGATCAAGTGGCATTTATAATATGAATAAAGCATGTATACATCTTTTGTTAATGCAAATAAATGCTGTTCATTTCACTTTCTATTAATTAAAGAATCCTGAAAAATAAAATGCATCAGTTTCCACATCTGTTTTCAACAATGATTATAATCATAAATGTTTCCTTTTCATCAAATCCTCATATTAGAATGATTTCAGAAGGATCATGTGATACTGAAGACTGGAGTAATGATGCTGGAAAGTCAACTTTGATCACAGGAATAAATTACACTTTATTATATCATTACAAATGCAATATTAATGTTTTAACTGTATTTTTCATTAAATAAATGCAGCCTTGGCAAGCAGAAGATAGTAAACATTAAAAAGGCTGTCAGTTAGCACTGCATTATTCATATTATTTATTGTCAATAAATACCTTGAGATGGCTGGAAAAACACAAACCATATATTGCTGCTACAGCGCTGAATGCCTTTGGAACGGAACAGGGTTTACTTCTACCAATCAGTTTTGTTTTTTCTTTGAGAGCGCGCCCTATGGCTTCGAGTATGAACTGGAGTGTTGCACGAGACTCCATAGTGTTCAGATCGCCTCATTTTTGGATACGAATAAAATGACAGGTCATGTATAGATTATTTTGTGTCTTTGAATTTAAATCTAGATTTATTTACGTTGGCTTCTACGTAAACGAACTTGCTTGTGTAACAGACGTAGGCCAGTAAGAGCGGTGCGACTAGACGCCGGTTCGAATCCCGCACGGAGCGGGTGGACTAGGACCGGTGCGACCCGGTAAAAGTGCGGGGGACGAATGTACGTTTTATTAAAAGTGTATGTATGCTGAATAATAGTACTAATTACAATGAAAAAATACATTATTTGTGATTCAAAATAATAGTAAATTAATGAGTGACCCCCATAGATGCATGATTTTACTGCTTCCATGGGAGCTCAGACGACCTCCGTATGGGAGCAGAGCTCACACTGGCTCCCACGTAACTCGAACCCTGGTTACTGTATCATTTACATTGAAATCCCTATCACAATAACACAAAAGCATAAATTCTAAAACGCTGTTAGGTTATGGAACGCTCTGTTTAACTCAGCTACTAGTTGTCAAATCATCATCGTCATTTTATATTACCTGAATGATTGCCATGAAACAAAACTGGACAAGTGCTTTGTCCAGGAAGTCGCTGGAGAAAAGCCCTTCATCCTTGAGTTGTCCAAGTTGCTGGATCCAGTGTTCAATCCCTCCCGTTCTCATTTGTCCCCACCAGCTCTCTATCCGCTGGTTTGCCGTGCTTGCTCCTGTTATATAGCTCCTCTCTCCTGCTCTCATCTTCATCATTTTGACGCAAATACAGTTGGATGTCTCTTACCGAAACATTCTCTGTACCCATGTCTGTGCGTAAAAGCCTTGGGTAACCGCCAGCCTGCTCTATTGCTTCAACAAAGTAGCTTCCAATAACTTTTGGATCGCTGTTTGTGTAGGCTGCTCTTAGCCATATTATCCTACGGGAATATCCGTCTATGCATCCATTAATGCATATACCATACGGCTTGAGTTTGTCGTAGGAATCTACATGCCAAATGAAATTAGGCCCCTGTGAAAAATACTGCCTTCGTCTAAGACGTTGTCTCTGGCGAGCTTGAGAATTGACTGGGTCCAGCTGAGACAGAAGGATCCTTACGTCTTCTTTCCTGACACGGATGCCTCGCTCTGTCAGGACTCCTGGGTGATCATGTGTGTGTGTGTGTGTATGTTGTCTTACCTGTTGGTGGTGGTTCCTCACGGGTTCACTGGCTCCTCCCGCTCGTTTCAGTAATTGTTCACCTGTCGTGTCTCATCAGCTGTTCTCTTTTTATAGCACTCTGTCCTGTCTCTCGTCGCGTGCTCATTGTCTTGGTTGGTCTCAGTCTCGCTGTCCTAGTCCAGTTGTTAGTTCCTGCTGTTTCGTCAGGTTCGGTCGCAGGCATCTGGAGGCTCGTCTTAGCCCGGAGTTTTCTCGCCTGTGGATCGTGAACTTGAACTTGAGTGATCTGTGCTCTGTTTTCTGGGATTACTGGTGCGCTTTGTTTTCAGGCGAGATCCAGTATCATCCAGGTTCCAAAGAGCTGCTCTTTTCTGTCGGACGTTGTTCTGCCTTCTGTCCAGTGTTCTGAGGTTCGTGAGTCTCCTGTCGTGTGAGGATTTCTTCCCGGTCACCGACCAGAGTGGATTACTTCGTGGGGCGCCGCGTGTGGTCTCTGTGCCGTGGACTGTGACTTTGGTGCTTCATCTGATTCTCTCTTTACTTCTCTAATAAACCTTGTGAACTTGCATCTGGCTCCGAGACTTATTCTGACAGAATGAGCACGCCTTCTGTCAGAATAAGTCTCGGAGCCAGATGCAAGTTCACAAGGTTTATTAGAGAAGTAAAGAGAGAATCAGATGAAGCACCAAAGTCACAGTCCACGGCACAGAGACCACACGCGGCGTCCCACGAAGTAATCCACTCTGGTCGGTGACCGGGAAGAAATCCTCACACGACAGGAGACTCACGAACCTCAGAACACTGGACAGAAGGCAGAACAACGTCCGACAGAAAAGAGCAGCTCTTTGGAACCTGGATGATACTGGATCTCGCCTGAAAACAAAGCGCACCAGTAATCCCAGAAAACAGAGCACAGATCACTCAAGTTCAAGTTCACGATCCACAGGCGAGAAAACTCCGGGCTAAGACGAGCCTCCAGATGCCTGTGACCGAACCTGACGAAACAGCAGGAACTAACAACTGGACTAGGACAGCGAGACTGAGACCAACCAAGACAATGAGCACGTGACGAGAGACAGGACAGAGTGCTATAAAAAGAGAACAGCTGATGAGACACGACAGGTGAACAATTACTGAAACGAGCGGGAGGAGCCAGTGAACCCGTGAGGAACCACCACCAACAGGTAAGACAACATACACACACACACATGATCACCCAGGAGTCCTGACACGCTCCAAACACTTCACATACATCCACCGGTATCCATGAAGTTTTCCAGGGCCTTCCAGTTGACTACATATAAAGTCGACAGCATCCTCTAAATTATCATATTGCCGATGATGTAATCCATAAACTTTCAATGTCTTCATTAACTGCCTTTTACTGACAATAATCCCTTGCAAAGCAAGTGTGTTCAGTATATCCTGGTAACGCATCCCTAAATTAAAATACAACTTTATCAAATGCTCTCTATCCATAGCTATTATAGCCTATCAAGCCTTAAGTGGGTGGCAGCTTTAGCGTGCACTATCTACTTTGGGGAGAAATGCTGCTCCATTGTGCATTCTCCTTTTATATACACTTATCTTGAGGCCACGAGTTAGTATCTTGAGGCCACGAGATACTATCTTGAGGCCACGAGATACTATCTTGAGGCCACGAGTTAGTATCTTGAGGCCACGAGATACTATCTTGAGGCCACGAGTTAGTATCTTGAGGCCACGAGATACGAGTTACTATGGAAGCATGTTTCCACCACTTAAAATAAAATTGCATACAAATTAGCATAAATTATGACTTTAAAAGTCATAATTATGATTATGACAACAAAAAAATCAAAATTATGATTTACTTTTTTATGAGATACTTACCCTCTGCCTCCCAGGTGTTGAATCCTTAGATAGACAAAATACAGTTACATATAGAGACCAGAGGCATACAGTCACTGTAATACATGGTAAACGTATTTACACTTTGCAGTAGAAGCCCTTATACAGTATCATACCTGTTGGTTTCTAGAAAAAATCTGGATAATTGATGCCACTGTGTCCCGGCTGAGATTTGGCTGTACTCGTTCACCAGCTTCTCTGTATGATAGCATGTGGTTTATGACATGGTCTATGATATTAGCTCTTATTTCATCAGTTACCCTAATTCTGGCCCTTCTTTGAGCGCCGCCATTTATTCGAACTCCTCAATCTATACCTTGTTTTTTTCCAGGCATTCCTCTCCCTTGCTCTTGTCCCACTCCTCTCCCTCATGAAGGCATTTTTCTTACTTTCTTTTTGTTGCTCTATATTGTTCCTTTTCGACAAGATAATACCAAAGATTGTCACAATTCACCAGTGTGAGTGCCCATGAGAACCACCTGAGGGCACTCCACTTCAGACTGTCACTCCACCCCGGACTTGTCACTTCATCATAAACTACATTACCCATAATCCTTTGCCCGGACTCATCTTCACTCATTGTTTGCACCTGTGTCACATTACCCCATTACCCCAACCTATATAAACCATGTTCACTCTGTCTATCATGGCTAAGTCTTGTTTAGTGTTTCACTGCAATTCCGAGCATTCCCCTGGTTGTCTTGTCTCCTGGTTTTCTTGTTGGATGTTGTCCGGTTTGTTTCCTGCCAGCCCTCCTGTTCCTCACCCCGTTGTTCTCCGTGCTCCTTGATCTTCGTGTTTCACCGATTCCTGTGGATGTGTCACCATCACCGTCTTCACCACTTCACCTCACGGGAGATCGCTGCTGTCCACAGAGTCCCTGTGTCGCCAAGTGTCTCTTCCTGGAGGATCTTCGCTGTGTCCGGACCTTCTTGTCCGTTAAGTGCGTTGACCTTGATACTGTCCTGAAGTGTAGTGATGGGTATACCCAGAGTGCGTGCCAGTGAAAAATCCATAAAATTACCCTCTGCTCCGGAATCCAAAAGTGCCTGACAGACGTGTGACTGGGCTGCCCACAGCAGTCTTACCGGAAGGCGAGTAGAGGATGAGGTCTTCTCCACGGAGATCCCGCCCGACAGTAGCCTCTGGTTTACCGCCGGGCATGGTCTTTTACCGGGCATCTCTCCAGGTAATGTCCTGTACCACCGCAGTAGAGGCAAAGACCATGGGATCTCCGTCTCTCTCTCTCCTCCCGGGAAAGCCGAGCCCGACCCACCTGCATGGGCTCCAGATCAGCACTGGAACTGACCGCACCCCATCTGTTGGTTTGAGAGCACTCGACATTGGCGGCTTGAGCCCCTCCTCTCGACGACTGCTCCAGGCGACTGAGGCGACTATCCACCCTCAATGTCAGCTCGATAAGACCGTCGAGTCTCTCAGGAAGGTCCAGGGTGTAGATCTCTCTTTGGATGCGGTCAGCCAGCCCATGCAGGAACATGTCCCGCTGTGCCTCCTCGTTCCAATGGCACTCAGCGGCGAGGGTGCGGAACTCAATAGAATAGTCTGAGACCGAGCGGTTGTCCTGACGAAGATCGGCCAGCTGACGTGCTGCCTCTCTCCCCGCCACCGCTCAGTCAAACACTCGCTTCATCTCTTCTGAGAGTGCCAGGAACGAGGAACAGCAGGGTTGACGATTCTCCCACACCGCCGCTCCCCACAGCGCCGCCCGTCCGGAAAGCAGAGTTAACACGAAAGCCACCTTCGCCTCCTCTGTGTGAGAGGAGAAAAAATCATAGAACACTTGGTCAGGAAAGGTCTACAGAAATTCGGCTCACCGCTGTAGCACTCAGGACTGGGTAGGCGTGGCTCGGGATGCCGGATCGGCTCTGCAGGTGTGGGGGGAAACGGCGGTGGGTTGGGCACAGCAGGACTGGCGAGTTGTTCGATCCTTTGGGTCAGCTCGGACACCTGTGCCACCAAGGTCTTAACCGCGTGTCCCGTGATGTTCAGATTCTCTTCCTGTTGATCCATCCTCGCAACACTTTGCGTCAGAAACTCACTCAGGTCCGATGAACTTGCTGAATCCATGTTATGGTCAGAGCGTTCTGTTACGTCCGGAACTCAAGAAATGGTCGGATTCAATTGCAAGTAAAAGATGTTTATTTTGAGTGTGACAAGAAGGTCCGGACACAGCGAAGATCCTCCAGGAAGAGACACTTGGCGACACAGGGACTCTGTGGACAGCAGCGATCTCCCGTGAGGTGAAGTGGTGAAGACGGTGATGGTGACACATCCACAGGAATCGGTGAAACACGAAGATCAAGGAGCACGGAGAACAACGGGGTGAGGAACAGGAGGGCTGGCAGGAAACAAACCGGACAACATCCAACAAGAAAACCAGGAGACAAGACAACCAGGGGAATGCTCGGAATTGCAGTGAAACACTAAACAAGACTTAGCCATGATAGACAGAGTGAACATGGTTTATATAGGTTGGGGTAATGGGGTAATGTGACACAGGTGCAAACAATGAGTGAAGATGAGTCCGGGCAAAGGATTATGGGTAATGTAGTTTATGATGAAGTGACAAGTCCGGGGTGGAGTGACAGTCTGAAGTGGAGTGCCCTCAGGTGGTTCTCATGGGCACTCACACTGGTGAATTGTGACATACCAAGACCGCTTGTGCTGCTGTGGTGGTCGTCTGCTCCGCCGTGGGGGTCTCCAAGGCCGCTTGTGCTGCTGTGGTGGTCGTCTGCTCCGCCGTGGGGGTCTTCAACCTTGTCTGCACTGCTGTGGTGGTCGTCTGCTCCGCCGTGGGGGTCTTCAACCTTGTCTGCACTGCTGTGGTGGTCGTCTGCCAAGCCGTGGGGGTCTTCAACCTCGTCTGCGCTGTGGTGGTCGTCTGCTCCACCCTGGCTGCCTGCGCCACCCTGGTCATCTGTCTGGCCTGCACCACCCTGGTCATCTGTTCAGCCTGCTCCTTCCTGGTCTTCTGCTCGGTCTCCAGGCCCTCTTCCGCTCCATGGGCCTGCCAGCCAGCCCTCCTGTTCCTCACCCCGTTGTTCTCCGTGCTCCTTGATCTTCGTGTTTCACCGATTCCTGTGGATGTGTCACCATCACCGTCTTCACCACTTCACCTCACGGGAGATCGCTGCTGTCCACAGAGTCCCTGTGTCGCCAAGTGTCTCTTCCTGGAGGATCTTCGCTGTGTCCGGACCTTCTTGTCACACTCAAAATAAACATCTTTTACTTGCAATTGAATCCGACCATTTCTTGAGTTCCGGACGTAACAAAGATGTCCTCTTTTATACCATATGGCCTTGTGATTGAAAGAACATCAACACCTGAACAATTCCTAGATGGGAATCAGCTGTGATTTATATATTTACATAACTTCAATGGGCTGTTTCTCAGTATCAATGGAATAAAATACAGGGGATATAGTTGTGTTTCAATTCACAGTATAGACAGCTGTTCATTTTGACTTTAGCCTATAAGGTTAGGTTTAGAACATGGTGTTATCTGTTCTGACATACAGTGTTAAAGCATTGGTAAATTTGGCAACAATTTCATTGTTTTGGTCTTGGTTGAGCTTGTGTGTATAAGAAGTTCAAACATTTTAAATTTGTGTTAACTGTATGCATTTTGTGTAAAAGCAACAATACATGTGTTAATTGTATAGCCTACAGAGACAGATGTTGTGCTAACTGTCTTAAGAGTTTAGGAAATTTGTTAAAATTAATGGAAAAATTGTCATAGCGATTGTAAAAAACTGTAATAACAGACGGAGGTAGCGTGACCTAAGCCTAGAACGCCCTCTGCTGGAGTTTTTTCGTAGGCTACACGGACACATGCTTTTCTTACATTCAAAACAACCACAATGTGAAACACTTCAATAATTAATGAACCAATCTGCACACTCCAATATAGGTTAACTTAAAATCAGAATCAGAAATACTTTATTGATCTTTATTGATGCTATTGATAACCCGGGGAACAATTCTTGTGTTACAGTTGATGTGCACATAAAGACATTTAAAGGAATATAAATAATAATAGAAGTTAGTAAATAAACAAGTATATACACGTATAATATAAAGTATATACGTAAAGTATAAATATAGGCTATAAAATATGAAGAAGAATTATAAAGAACTATGGATATGCAGCCTACAAGATTTGCATTACTGTATTAACATAATTGTGATGAATTGTGAATTGTGAACAGTACTAGTAAATAAATAGAAGCAGAACTGCAGCAAACTATATTGCACACTGAATATTAAAACAGAGAATATTGCACAGAATGTTAATAAGGGTCCATGTGTCAGACATTTTACTTCTTGAGGCCACGAGATACTATCTTGAGGCCACGAGTTACTATCTTGAGGCCACGAGATACTATCTTGAGGCCACGAGATACTATCTTGAGGCCACGAGATACTATCTTGAGGCCACAAGTTAGTATCTTGAGGCCACAAGATACTATCTTGAGGCCACGAGATACTATCTTGAGGCCACGAGTTAGTGTCTTGAGGCCACGAGATACTATCTTGAGGCCACGAGATAGTGTCTTGAGGCCACAAGATACTATCTTGAGGCCACGAGATACTATCTTGAGGCCACGAGTTAGTGTCTTGAGGCCACGAGATACTATCTTGAGGCCACGAGATACTATCTTGAGGCCACGAGATACTATCTTGAGGCCACGAGATACTATCTTGAGGCCACGAGTTAGTATCTTGAGGCCACGAGATACTATCTTGAGGCCACGAGTTACTATCTTGAGGCCACGAGTTAGTATCTTGAGGCCACGAGTTAGTATCTTGAGGCCACGAGTTACTATCTTGAGGCCACGAGTTAGTATCTTGAGGCCACGAGATACTATCTTGAGGCCACGAGTTAGTATCTTGAGGCCACGAGATACTATCTTGAGGCCACGAGATAGTTATAATAATTTTTTTTGACAAAGTGGGACTAGGGGGGCTCCGTACGAAACACTGCAACATAATTCTTTTTAAGTATAATGTCAAACCACAAAGCACCTTTCTCCTTTGTGCTCATTGTGCATTTTAAATTGTTCACTTGTAAATTTAACTACTGAACAATAATAGATGTAATAAAATAACAGAAATCTTATTAATACAAAGCATATGTAACAGTTATCCACTGGAGGCAAGGTTTTGGAACCCAAGTGCAGTTTTATTTGTAAATCCCAAGTGAGCAACACATGAACAGAAACAGACTTGAACTTACAACATACTTGGCTTGACAACACTCACCAACAGTGGGTTACACCAAACAATACTAGACAAGGACCATGGCAAACATGAGGGTATAAATACACAAAGACTAATGACTAAACAAGACACACCTGTGAACAATCGAGACAATGAACCAATGACAGAACTGAACTAAGAATACATGACCAATAGGTTTGTTCGACTTCACCCAGCGATGCGCAGACCGATCGGTGGCTGACTTGAAGCAGTGCATGCCGGTTAGAAATTTTGTCTGACTTGAGGCAGCGCCGGCGCCACATGACAGTGACGTATGTCAACAAAGTGCCGCGAGAGCGATTCGAGAGCAGGCGGCTAATACAGGCGGTGCAGTTTCTCCAGAGCGGCTGCGTGGACTCTGATGACGACACAGCTGATCCACGATTGGCCAGATTCACCGCATGACAGCTATCACGTGTGTTTCGTGTTTATTCTAAAACCTTCAGCTCCACTAATGCGTACAAATCTGTTTTTTATAACAGTAAAACCTCCCCTCCAAAAATGTAGACCCCACTTCATTGATAGTGTTGAACTTTATTCTTGTACAAACAGTCACTGTATTAAGCAGTACATAAAGTATTACATGACAATAATGTCTCTGAAACATCTGTGTATTGCCAAATATTGCATTTATTTCACTTCAGCTGATAAAGTATGCAAACACTGCGGGAAGCAGAAAGTGTCCGACTTCATGTCTCCGTTTGCAGCTCCTCCCCGCCTACGAAGGCGCGACGAAGGCTGCCACAATTCGAAAGCAACTTCAAAATGCGCCCCCCTTTTTTCTCTGGCAAAGGAAGGGTACAGCAGATGGATTCTTAGCAGCCTATCTATCCCAGAATTCATAGCATGCCGGTGACAACAGGATTTGTATAGACTGGTCTGCATTCCCACGGCCCTCAATCAGATTTGTGTCTTTCAGTAGCAGTCAGTAACTCTGGTGTACTTTGGATGGGAGTGGGCAGTCTGACAATAGCCTGGCCGCTCCCGACACAGTGCAACCACTTGAAGTAACTTGAAGTAAACAAAAGTGGTAGCATTCACACATTCCCAGTTCCCTGCCCTGAGCAACCTGGCAATATGTTTCATTTCCCAATTTTAACTTGCATAAATGTATTTCTCAACCATTATCTCAAGAAGAGGAATCAGTCTGTCGGTTCTCTCCCTGCACTTTCTTTAAATACAAATTAGATCTGCGCAGGGCTGTTTTTTCCTCCCGCTCACGCTATATGATCTATTCTGCTCCCTCCCGCTCGCGTTTAAAATTCACTCTGTGCTCACCCGCTAGAATGATTTTATTCCCAACCCGACGGATCCTGCTAAATTTAGATTTAGTTTCCAGAATCTCTCATTTAAATGTCCCCTATAGAAAGAGACTGTGGATAACAAATGTAAAATGTTGGCTATACAATCATCAATACTGTCAACACCGTAAAAATGTCACAGAGAAAAATAGGCTAAATCAAATACAACATCTGTCACTCAAAACTATAAGCCAAAATACAAATAAACGAAAACTGTTGGCTTACTAGCTATACTGCAAAATGAAATCTTTTATATGAATGAATGAACAAATGTTGCTCACTGACGACGGTCATCTCCTCCAAAACCCGACCACAAAGGCTGAATGTTATTCTCTCTAAACTTGTGGCCGAATGCAGTCTTTATCAGTTAACAGTCGGCTTGTTTAAGCGCGAACACACTTCAATCCTAGTTCCCACACGAACATATGAAGTATTCGGTCCATTCTATCACAAAATTCAAACGATAAATGGCATTTTGACGCTCTTTAATGTGACGTGACTGTATCACTGTATTGGCGCGTCAGCTCAAGCGGCTGTGCGTCTGCACATGTGAACGCGATCTTCTCTTCCTAAAGAATTAACATGAATTAATATTTAAAAAATCAGAAAAAGTATTGTGTAATAATAACTAAACAAAAACATCATACAATTTTAGAAAATATTCATTCAAAAATAAAACCAGTACATAAAATGTACATATGGGCACAAATATGCAAACAGTCTCAACACGCCGCAGTAAGTGCAAAATGTGTCAGTGATGAGTGCCAGTAAAAAACCTAAAGAGCCAACAGACTAAAGAAGACATACATGAACCGCATGTATTCAACCCATTATTGAGCCACAACAATATATTTATGTCAGAATGTCAGGGAGCTCAATCTGAGAAAAGAACATGACAAATAAAAAAACTTTAAATACAGATTTTCAATTTGTTTAGTGTGTGTGTGAGAAAGGGAGAGATGGGGTTTAGTGGCCTTTTTCCAAGCAAGGTTCATCCCATAATATGCCCTGCAAGTAGACTGTTAGTCTTTGTAGATTCCACAGACAACAGGACAGAACTCATTCAGCATGGTAGTCTTGCTTGTGATCCTTAGTATGATTGCCTTCAACTAGCTTGAAATTGAGGCCTTAGTAGTGTGGACATCCGCTAACCTGAGAGCCTTTTGAGCATATATAGTAAAATTTCCTACACTTGTTTCCACCCAGTTTCAAACTGGGGACCTTTCGCGTGTGAGGCGAATGTGATAACCACTACACTATGGAAACCTGTCTTGAGAATCTTGCATGTTAAAAACCTTATATGTAAAAGAGAGCTAGATCCTCTTAGCGAAGTAAGCAATTTATACTTTCTGTCAAAAGCAGACCGCTGTTTCTGCTCGGTTTCGAACCGAGGACCTTTCGCGTGTTAGGCGAATGTGATAACCACTACACTACAGAAACCTCACATTGGCTTTTGTGGCCTTTTTCCAAGCAAGGTTCATCCCATAATCTGCCCTGCAAGCAGATTGTTAGTCTGTGTAAATTCCACAGACAACAGCACAGAGCTCATTGGGCTTGGCAGTCTTGTTTGAGATCCTTGGTACAATTGCCTTCAACTAGTTTGCGAGTAAGGCTTTTGTAGCTTGGACATTTGCTTACCTGAAAGCAGAGTGTAGGTCTGTGTAAATTCCACAAACAACAGGACAGAGCTCATTCGTCTTGGTAGTCTGGCTTGAGATCCTTAGTACGATTGCCTTCAACTAGCCTGAAAGTGAAGCCTTTGTAGTGTGTACATCCGCTTGCCGGAGAGCCATTTCAGCATGTTTAGTTTAAAAAAAGCTTCCATTTGTTTCTGCCCAGTTTCAAACTGAGAACCTGTCACGTGTACAGCGAACGTGATTACCACTACACTACAGAAACCTCACAGTGGGTTTTGTGGCCTTTTTCCAAGCAAGGATCATCCCATAATATGCCCGGCAAGCAGATTGTTAGTCTGTGTAGATTCGACAGACAACAGGACAGAACTCATTGAGCATGGTAGTCTGGCTTGTGATCCTTAGTATGATTGCCTTCAACTATCTTGAAATTGAGGCCTTTGTAGTGTGGACATCTGCCTACCTGAGAGCCTTTTCAGCATATATAGTAAAAATGTCTTCACTTGTTTCCAACCAGTTTCGAACTGGGGACCTTTCACGTGTGAGGCGAACGTGATAACCAATACACTATGGAAACCTGTCTTGAGAGTCTTGCATGTTAAAAACCTTATATGTAAAAGAGAGCTAGATCCTCTTAGCAAAGTAAGCAATTTATACTTTCTGTCAAAAGCAGACCGCTGTTTCTGCTCGGTTTCAAACCGAGGACCTTTCATGTGTTAGGCGAACGTGATAACCACTACACTAAAGAAACCTCACATTGGCTTTTGTGGCCTTTTTCCATGCAAGATTCATCCCATAATCTGCCCTGCAAGCAGATTGTTAGTCTGTGTAAATTCCACACACAACAGGACAGAGCTCATTCGGCTTGGCAGTCTTTCTTGAGATCCTTGGTACAATTGCCTTCAACTAGCTTGAAAGTGAGGCCTTTGTAGCTTGGACATCTGCTTACCTGAGAGCAGAGTGTAGGTCTGTGTAAATTCCACAAACAACAGGACAGAGCTCATTCGTCTTGGTAGTCTGGCTTGAGATCCTTAGTATGATTGCCTTCAACTAGCCTGAAAATGAAGCCTTTGTAGTGTGGACATCCGCTTGCCGGAGAGCCATTTCAGCATGTTTAGTTTAAAAAAACACTCCATTTGTTTCTGCCCAGTTTCAAACTGAGGACCTTTCACAAGTAAACCAAACATGATAACCACTACACTACAGAAACCTCACAGTGGGTAGTGTGGCCTTTTTCCAAGCAAGGTTCATCCCATAATATGCCCTGCAAGCAGATTGTTAGTCTGTGTAAATTCCACAAACAACAGGACAGAGCTCATTCAGCATGGTAGTCTGGTTTGAGATCCTTAGTATGATTGCCTTCAACTAGCTTGAAATTGAGGCCTTTGTAGTGTGGACATCCGCTTACCTGAGAGCCTTTTCAGCATATATAGTAAAAATTCCATCACTTGTTTCCACTCAGTTTCAAAATGGTTAAGCTTAACTTCCCTTAACTTTTCCCATTCATTCTCTATGGTAGTGCTTAACACTACCGATGCAATATTTTTTTGGCCACTAACGCTCTTGTGGCGCTCTTCCGTGTTTTGGCACCCCGGGAGATTTGAAGTCGCCATTTTCATCCTGACTCGAGTGAAAACACACAGCAGCGTTCGCATTATTCAACACATTCTCAAATCATCTAACAAAGGTAAGTTACTTTATTTGACCACATCTTTTACTATTAATGCTGAAACCTTAATGAGAAAACCAACCACCCTGTCCTCTTTTCTTTCATCCAATTCATCGTAGTATGATTTGCACGCTAAATTATGAATGAACATAACTTTCATTTGTTTTGTTATTCTGTGTTTACATATATATTGCCAGTTTTTCTCCGTGGTTGCTACGCCACCGTACTAGCATTACACGGTTTTTATTTCGGTTGTGTAATGTTTTTGTTTACTTCTGGATACGTAAACTACATGTTATCACTGTATTCAGTATAATATATAATGTATTACGTAAATCGCATCAGTTTTTCCTGTGATAACACATATAAAGTTAATGCTCCTCCTATTAGAGAGCTTGCCAAATAAACTATTTCTCCTCTTTAACACGTCACTTGTTGATTACGAGCTAATTTATAAATGGGCTTGACCATTATTTTATTTGTGTATGAGATTGCATATATTAAATAGTTAAAAAACAAGACTTTGAAATAAAAACGTTTGCCCGCCCCATAAAAATGCTTTCTTTCTAGTTATCCATGGTTTTACCACATTCAAAAATAGTACAGCAACATTATTTAGTACTGGAATCTCAATAATCATATATTTTCCATTGTTGTTTATGTAGTATCTTTTTTAAACATGATATTTGTAGTGCAACCATGGTATTATAAATGTAATCTCTCTCTATCATATATATACACACACTACCAGTCAAAAGTTTGGAATCATTAAGGTTTTTTTAATGGTTTCACATGATCCTTCACTAATCATTCTAATATGAGGATTTGATGCTCAAGACGAAAACAGTTGTGTACAATTTTTTTCAGGATTATTTAATGAATAGAAGGTTAAATAGAACCGCATTTATCTGAAATCTAAATCTTTTGTAACATTATAAATGTCTATACTGTCACCTTTATCAATTTAATGTATACTTGATGAATAAATGTATTAATTTAGTTCTTTCCCCCCCCAAAAAACGAGGGAAGTTTATATGGTCAGACCCTCGCTCTCTTGACTTTGACCAAGGGCGCGAGACTACTTCATATGTACACTTCAGGCACCTATATGTCCCACAATGCAGTACGATATTGTGTTTAATTTACCCCACCACAAACAACTCTATGATCACGCCGCCGATCACGATCACAATCACGGCGGCTGCGGGACCTGGGGGTAAGAACAGCGAGGTGAGAGAACGGAGCAGGGAGCATGAGGAGCGACAGAGACGAGAGAGTGGAGAGAGGAGAAAAGAAAAAAAACAAAATTCTGGTCCGGTTTCCAGACACACTGCCGCTCGGTCCTCAGCCAGCCGAGAGGCTCTTCTTCGCGGTGCCATGCGGTGGTACTGGACGCTCGGTGGACGGCTCGAGACTCCTCCGCCCCCTGGCGGCCGGCGGTGGCTCCTCCTTCTGAGGGTGGCCGGAAGCGAGTCCCCGTCCCGCGCTCCCTGCTCCTCCCCAACCTGGCGGACGGCAGCACGCTCCGGCTCCTCCCCAATATGGCGGACGGCAGCAGGTCCGGCTCCGGGCAAGCCCTGGGGACTCCTTCGCCCCCTCGCGGACGGCAGCCACCCCACCTCGACCCAGGGGCACGGCAGCGAGCTCTCCGTCCCACCGACCTTCATCCGCTCCAGCACCACCGCTTTGGGCAGCCGCTCGCGGACTTCTCTCCTCCGCGCTGCCCGAACTCCGCGGCACCGCGATCCCCCTCAGCTGCGAGGGCTCCTCGACAGCGTGTCCCTCCTTCCTCCCGGGTTTCGGCACCACTGTAGTAAAGCTTCGTGTGGGAAGAAGGAGGCGGGAACCGGCGGACATTCAAAAGATGTTTTAATAAATAAACACAAAACAAAATGGCGGCGGCAGCCCCTCGCGGCCGACTGCCGCCTACACACAAACACAAAATGAAAATAAAAAGCTGCAGCCCCTCACGGTCGACTGCAGCGTACACATAATAAAACAACACAAAATCCAGGCCTGGTCCTCTCTCGTCCCTCACTGTCGTTGCTCCTCCTTTATACTCCCTCACTCCTCCGCGAGGGCCGAGATCCCCACTGATGAGCGCCGCCTCGTCCCGCCCTCACGGTCCCTCGGCCTCGCTGCTCGCCACATCCATCTTTTTAGAAGATCTCTCTTCTTCATCAACCACTACATTTAGTGTCCAACAAACCTCTGAGGCATCACATGGTAAGTTTGCAATTCTACCAGAGTTTATGCGGGTCTTAAAGTATTAAAGGTTAATTTTCTTTTCCAAAAATGAACAAAGTCTTAAGTCATAGCCATGGCATTAAAGGTTGCATTCACTGCATATATTTCTCAGTATTTTTTGCCTTGTTTTCCAGTACAAATATCCTTGACACAAGATACAATTACTTGAGATGCAAAATTAAGATATAAAGTTTTAACTGAATTAAGTGAGTTTATGATTAAAACAAGAACAATAGTCTGTAAGTGGGCCCTTTGAATTAAGTTTATTTTTCTGAACCAACTGGCAGATATCTATTCTTGTTTAAATCATAAACTCACTTAATTTAGATTATTTTCACAACAGAACAATTTAGCATTTTGCTTCTCAACTAAATGTAGCTATTTGATTGTTTCCTGGGTGATGGTTCAGTCTGAGACTGAGAGGTCCTTGGAGCCGATGTACCAGGGAATGGCCAAGAGGTACAGCGATGCTGGAGTGGAAAAGGCAGGCTTCCACTGGATGGACAGGTGAGAACAGCCATCTTCTCTGACCAATGTCATGTCTAATAACTAGTGCTGTCAGTCGATTTTAAAAGAAACTAATTCATTCCAAACAAATTTCTGTAATTAATTGCGATTAATAAAAACTAATATTAAAGTTTTTTTTAAATCTATTTTTATATTTTAATAATTTCACATTTAATCTCCAGATTAATGTAGAAACAACAAAGACAGTAGACAGTAATTGTGTGCGTTAACATGTTAAGTTGACAGCACTACTAATAACAAATTCTATTTATTTTTATTTTTTTTAAACTAAACTGTTCTACATCTTTGTTCCTTGCATTTAGGGATTGCTGTGCTCCATTTAAGATTCCAGACTGCATCCCTGGTGAACATCTACACTGGGACGCCTGGAAGACTACTCCTTCCATTAGACCTTTGTTCAGGAGGTGGTTTTAAACTGTCACTTGAGTTCATAGATTGATTATTTCTTTTGGTTATGTTGAGATATTCCCAGTATTTTTTTTATTATTCAATCCAATTGCCTTTGTTCAAATTATTGTGCAATTAATGTTTACATAGTGTTGTGGTAGAATGATAATTAAATAGGCATACATTTTGCTTTATTCTTTTGAATGTTAAACCTATTTATCTTGTTTAAAAATATACATTTGTAAATATGTGTTCTTGCTTGATCTTGTGATCTTGCTTGTATGTTTTAAACATTTTGGTATTTGCAATATTTTCAGTACTTGCTATAACAAGTTTATTATTATATTTTTATTATTATAGAAAAACTGTTAATTTCACATTCTCTTTTAGTAATTAATTTTACACATACTAAATGTTGACAATGCCTGTTTAATATGTTGTGATATATATTAATCCTCTATTATCCTAATGGAGTATTAATATAGAATACAATAAATATATATAAAAAGAATGTTGTGTGGTGTTTTATATTTGTAAATCTTATCTTAATATGATTATAATATTTTGTTTATTAATCATTTTAAATTGTTTCATCATTTAAAATAATTATACACATCCTACACAAAGACATCTGTTACATATTCTTATTTTTGTATCTATCTTAAAAACATTTATAAATAATGTTACTAATTGTTAATATAACACTGTAGAAACAATTATAGTAATGCACATTTAAAATACATTTAATTTAAACTGCATATCAGTTGTACATTCTTTAGCAATTTTTTTAAAATAATGTATAAAAATGTTGAAATGTGTATATATGTGTGCGTGTATAATATATATATATATATATATATATATATATATATATATATATATATATATATATATATACAGGTCCTTCTCAATAAATTAGCATATTGTGATAAAGTTCATTATTTTCCATAATGTAATGATAAAAATTAAACGTTCATATATTTGAGATTCATTGCACACCAACTGAAATATTTCAGGTCTTTTATTGTTTTAATACTGATGATTTTGGCATACAGCTCATGAAAACACAAAATTCCTATCTCAATAAATTAGCATATCATGAAAAGGTTCTCTAACCGAGCTATTAACCTAATCATCTGAATCAAAATTACACCTGCAAAAGAGTCCTGAGGCTTTTAAAAACTCCCAGCCTGGTTCATTACTCAAAACTGCAATCATGGGCAAGACTGCCGACCTGACTGCTGTCCAGAAGGCCATCATTGACACCCTCAAGCAAGAAGGTAAGACACAGAAAGAAATTTCTGAACGAATAGGCTGTTCCCAGAGTGCTGTATCAAAGCACCTCAGTGGGAAGTCTGTGGGAAGGAAAAAGTGTGGCAAAAAACGCTGCACAATGAGAAGAGGTGACTGAGGAAGATTGTGGAGAAGGACCGATTCCAGACCTTGGGGGACCTGCGGAAGCAGTGGACTGAGTCTGGAGTAGAAACATCCAGAGCCACCGTGCACAGGCGTGTGAAGGAAATGAGCTACAGGTGCCGCATTCCCCAGGTCAAGCCACTTTTGACCCAGAAACAGCGGCAGAAGCGCCTGACCTGGGCTACAGAGAAGCAGCAGTGGACTGTTGCTCAGTGGTCCAAAGTACTTTTTTCGGACGAAAGCAAATTTTGCATGTCATTCGGAAATCAAGGTGTCAGAGTCTGGAGGAAGACTGGGGAGAAGGAAATGCCAAAATGCCTGAAGTCCAGTGTCAAGTACCCACAGTCAGTGATGGTCTGGGGTGCCATGTCAGCTGCTGGTGTTGGTCCACTGTGTTTTATCAAGGGTAGGGTCAATGCAGCTAGCTATCAGGAGATTTTGGAGCACTTCATGCTTCCATCTGCTGAAAAGCTTTATGGAGATGATTTCATTTTTCAGCACGACCTGGCACCTGCTCACAGTGCCAAAACCACTGGTAAATGGTTTACTGACCATGGTATTACTGTGCTCAATTGGCCTGCCAACTCTCCTGACCTGAACCCAATAGAGAATCTATGGTATATTGTGAAGAGAAAGTTGAGAGACGCAAGACCCAACACTCTGGATGAGCTTAAGGCCGCTATCGAAGCATCCTGGGCCTCCATAACACCTCAGCAGTGCCACAGGCTGATTGCCTCCATGCCACGCCGCATTGAAGCAGTCATTTCTGCAAAAGGATTCCCGACCAAGTATTGAGTGCATAACTGAACATAATTATTTGAAGGTTGACTTTTTTTGTATGAAAAACACTTTTCTTTTATTGGTCGGATAAAATATGCTAATTTATTGAGATAGGAATTTTGGGTTTTCATGAGCTGTATGCCAAAATCATCAGTATTAAAACAATAAAAGACCTGAAATATTTTAGTTGGTGTGCAATGAATCTAAAATATATGAAAGTTTAATTTTTATCATTACATTATGGAAAATAATGTGTATATATATATATATATATATATATATATATATATATATATATATATATATATATATATAAATTAATTAATATTTTAATAATTAAAATATGATTAATTAAAATTAAGACACCCTACAAAATATTTTACACACTTGTATGTGTGTATATATATATATATATATATATATATATATATATATATATATATATATATATGTATGTGTGTGTGTGTGTGTGTATATGTATGTACGTATATAATGTATGTAGTGTGTATAATATTTTGTAGGGTGTCTTCATTTTAATGAATCATATTTTAATTATTAAAATATTAATGACAACACCTGAATTATTATAAATGTTATTAATTAATACTTTTGCAGATCTTACACAAGAATTACTGTTCAATGCTTGATTATGTATGTTTATCATACGTAACGTGAATCTATATGAACAATGACTGTAAATACATGTGATGGTATTTGTGGTCGAGACGGGATTCGAACCTCAATTTTGTGTACTATTTTTGGCCCGCCTCCCTGAATTTTCCTCGCTTTCTATTGGCTGGCAGCGCTCTACACCTACGTGCGGCTGGCCCTTACCTGAAAGCAGAGTGTAGGTCTGTGTAAATTCCACAAACAACAGGACAAAGCTCATTCGTCTTGGTAGTCTGGCTTGAGATCCTTGGTACAATTGCCTTCAACTAGCTTGCAAGTAAGGCTTTTGTAGTGTGGACATCCGCTTGCCCGAGAGCCATTTCAGCATGTTTAGTTTAAAAAAAGCCTCCTTTTGATTCTGCCCAGTTTTGAACTGAGGACCTTTCGCGTGTAAAGCGAACGTGATAACCACTACACTACAGAAACCTCACAGTGGGTTTTGTGGCCTTTTTCCAAGCAAGGTTCATCCCATAATATGCCCTGCAAGTAGATTGTTACTCTTTGTAGATTCCACAGACAACAGGACAGAACTCATTCAGCATGGTAGTCTTGCTTGTGATCCTTAGTATGATTGCCTTCAACTAGCTTGAAATTGAGGCCTTTGTAGTGTGGACATCCGCTAACCTGAGAGCCTTTTGAGCATATATAGTAAAAATTCCTACACTTGTTTCCACCTGGGGACCTTTCGCGTGTGAGGCGAACGTGATAACCACTACCCTATGGAAACCTGTCTTGAGAAACTGGCATGTTAAAAACCTTATATGTAAAAGAGAGCTAGATCCTCTTAGCGAAGTAAGCAATTTATACTTTCTGTCAAAAGCAGACCGCTGTTTCTGCTCGGTTTCGAACCGAGGACCTTTCGCGCGGGAGCCGAAAATGGTTAAGCTTAACTTCCCTTAACTTTTCCCATTCATTCTCTATGGTAGTGCTTAACACTACCGATGCAATATAATTATGACCACAGGTAGATTTCATGGCGCTGTTTCGCCATTTCTGTGGCGGGGAATTTAAAAGAAGCGCACCGTCATCTTGTCATCTGTCAATCATTCACAGTGGAGGAGGGGAAACCCATTTTACGATCGGAGAGATATTTGTTTAGCGAATTGTCAGCAAACTTGTTTTGTTTTGTACAACAAATACTGCCTAAGCTACATTCAGACAGATTTTACTTCAGGTGACAGCATGTACGTTATTATTTATATATTTCTATTTTCATTAAATTGCATGTATATGATCATATTATGTTTATATGTAACGTTAGCCTATTGTTAATTGTGTTGTTGGTTTGTGACGTTAGGAAACAGTAAACTAAACTCCTCGTTGAAAATACAGCTGTTATTGTATAAGAGTAGCCTATCTTTGTTTGCAAAGGGGAATATTTTTTCACTGGTCTCGTACTATGTACAAATAAAACGTTTTTTAAAAAATATGCTAACAATGCAGTATGATCTAGTAGTACTAACGTCACATCATACTGCAAGGTTAACATATAACGTTACACTATTATGTTACAGTCAAAAGTTTGAGAACTGTTAGATGTTTTATATTTTTAAAGAAGTCATTTCGACACACCAAGGGTGCATTTGTTATTAAAAATACAACAACAAAAAAACTAAAAAAAAACTTTTTTTCTATTTGAATATATATTAAAATGTAATTTATTCCTGCGATCAAAGCTGAATTTATCATCATTCCTCCAGTCTTCAGTGTCATATGATCCTTCATAAATCATTCTCATGATGATTTGATCAAGAAACATTTCTTATTATCAGTGTTGAAAGCAGTTGTGTATAACATTTTAGGATTCTTTGATGAATAGAAAGTTCAAAAGAACAGCATTTATCTGAAATAAAACTTTTGTAAGAACTTAAATACATTTATTCAGCAAGGATCCATTAAACTGATCAAGTGACAGTATAGACATTTATACGTAATGTTTCAAAAGCTTTATATTTCAATAAATGCTGTTCTTTTGAACTTTCTATTAATTAAATAGTCCAGTTTTCTTTTTACACAACTGCTTTCAACACTAATAATAATAATACGTATCAGAATGATTTGTGAAGGATCATGTGACAGTGATGATAAATTCAGCTTTGCATCACAGGAATAAATTGCATTTTAAAATATATTAAAATAGAAAAAGTTATTTTAAATTGTAAAATTATTTCACAATAATACTGTTTTGTATTTTTGTATTGTATGCTGTATTTTGGATCAAATAAAGGCATCCTTGGTGAGCAGAAGAGACTTCTTTAAAAACATATTTTTAAATAATCTTACTGTTTTCAAACTTTTGACTGGTTTATTTTTTAAATATATTACATGAATTATGAATAATGTAATAAATATAACTCAGACATATATTACATTTAAATTACAAAAAAATGTGTGTGCAATTTGAAGGTATAATATGAATAACATTTTATTATGAAATAATTAAACTTAAAATTGTGTGTGAAAGAGGATATTGTGAAATATAGAAATATATAGTTATATAGTTTTCATGAAATTTTCCAAAATAAATAGATTTATTTTCATTTAATAATATTTTTTTAAGAATAAACTGGTACATTTAAATGTTGTTTTATTTATTTATTAAGAATTTATTCAGAATAGAATTGTATTAATTAATACAGTGTGTTAATGCAACAGACCATAATCACTAATCAGCTCTTTGTGTAGCACAGCAGGATGAAGGTGAAAGTGATCTTCCCAGGCAAGACCAAAGTGTGCTTCAGGAAAGGACCAACTGGATATCTGAGACAAGATCCCTCAGATGAAGCCAAGAAGATCAAAGACAATCCCAATCTCCAGGACAAATCAGCCCCTCAAAGGGAAGACAAGGTCAAGGAGAATGCCCGCTCTGTTGTCTTCATGAGAGGAGGAGATGTGTCAGACAGTCAGGAGGTGCTGGGAGAGTATGTGCTTCAGTTTGGAAAGTACAAAGGCAAGTCATTCCGGTGGCTGCTAGAGAATGATGTAGGCTATGCCATATTCTTGACTAAGAAGGTTGAGGAGGAGGAGAGAGCCGGACAGTTTAAACCAGAGGGTCCCAAGAAGGAGAGCCTACTTTCATTCCTTGAGTACAGTAGAAGCTTCCAGGAAATCCAGGACCTGATAAAGTATTTAGCTGGAAGATCAGTGGCACCACCTGTGAGGAATGAAGATGACACCTTGGTTGGCTTTGGGATTAACGCAGACAGGACTTGGAGAGATGTTTGGGAGAGCAGAGCAGATGGATATGCTGCATTCATCCTTCAGAAACAGTGTGTTCCAGGCAGCAAAATGTATCGGCTGCAGCAATACCTCACTCAGAAAAAGAGACAGCTTCAGAGTGTTTCAGCTGAACTTGCAGCATCTGCCTCTCATCCTCCAGGTTTGTTGACAGTACAGTTGAGTATATATTAGGTCAAAATTGAAATATGTAAATGTGGGATGACATATGATTTGCATCTGCTTTTATGCTTTGTTTCACAGAAATGGAGGATGATGAAGAATTGGAGAGAATGATGCTTTCTATATCTCCATCCAAACTACCAACTGAGTACCACAAACTACCAACTGAGAAAACCACTCACACACACAAACACATTCTGCATTTTTACATGTTTAATAAAACATTGTTTAGTATGTTTTTAAAGATATTTGATTTACGGGAACATATGAAATGTCCTCATAAAACACTTTTATGTTGTAATACCAGTGTAATACCCATGTCATTATACAAATTTGTGTCCTCATAAATCACATAAACAAGCACACACACACACACACACACACACACACACACACACACAGTATTTATAGTGATTGCTTTATCCATTTTTTTCTAAATGTACACCCGTATGAATGTGAACTCAGGGTATTGGTGTAAAATAGCTTAATGCTCAGTCACTTTTCCCTGAATAAACAAAAGTTGATGATATTTATTATTTCATCCTTTCATACCAATCTTTGGTTTGTTCTTTTTTAATAGAAGTGGAGGAAGGTGAAGAATTGGGGAGGATGATGCTACCCACATATTCATCTAAAATTCCAGGCGAACTGAGTGAGAACCTCATACATGCTCAAACACACATGCGCGCACACACACACACACACACACACACACACACACACACACACACACACACACACACACACACACACACTTCAGTCCTCTATCAAACTGGATTTGTTTCCATGAAACATCAATGCATTTTTATTCAACATTATTCAAGATTGTAAATGTTTAGGATGTTACATTGTTTCTGTGCATTCAAGTTTACAAGTTGTGCACGCTGGGGATGATTCTGACATCAATCAGGATTATCCATCCAACACAATGAAAAATCACTGTTTGTTTATTAGGTGTGATCAGGCCTGTTCTAATACCCACAAATTGTTATATTAAAGTTTTTTTCAATTGCTTACACACTAAAATTAAAACTTTTCCACAATTAGCAAAACCTTACACTCAAGGAGCAAAACACCGGCCTAGATTTGCACAATTGTAAGCACATTGTCAGCTTCACACTTTTTGCAAAACATTACACACAGTGATTTGCAAAACTCTAAACACACTTGCATGCATTTGACATAGAAATGTATTATGATGTCATTTCCTTGCAATTCCCTGTGCACACACACTGGTGCTTAATTTTTGACACACCAATCGGGTTTAAGCACTATAAAAAGGCAACAGGTCCACCAGTTTTCAACAAAAATGGAAGGCAAAGCAGAAGAGTGAGAATGAGAGGGGGAGCCCGTGGAGGAAGAGGGGAAGAGAGGAGAAGGGGGTAGAGAGGGGTAGAGAGGGGAAAGGGGTATGATAGGGGAACAGAGGGGTAGAGAGGGGAAGGGGTATGAAGGGGTAGAGAGGAGAAGAGAGGGGAAGGGGGTATGATAGGGGAACAGAGGGGTAGAGAGGGGAAGGGGTATGAAGGGGTAGAGAGGAAAAGAGAGGGGAAGGGGGTATGATAGGGGAACAGAGGGGTAGAGAGGGGAAGGGGTGGAGAGGGGGATGGTAGAGAGGGGAAGGGGTATGATAGGGGTAGAGAGGGGAAGGGGTATGAGAGGGGTAGAGAGGGGAAGGGGGTATGAGAGTGGTGGAAAGGGGGAGAGGAGGGGGAGAGAGGTAGACCTGGAGTAGGATGTGGGCAAAGAAGACGTGGACCAAATTTATCAGATGTGATTCGCACAACCTTGGTTGACCATGAGTACTGAGTACCCATGGGTTAACGGTGAGAGAGGTTGGACAGAGACTTCAGCCCAACCTCAGCAGATATAGAAAACAAACCCTTGAAAATGCATGAATTAATCACATGAATTTACAATGTGGAGAGAAATATCATTATGCAGTACTGGTCTTGTGTGTACGGTTTGGTCAATATATTCATATACTTTACTCAAACAAAACTCTCTGAAAAAAATCAAACCTAGATTATATAATTAGAAAAGTAGAAATTTTACAAGTGTTTAAGATTGAGAACAGCAGTGTGTAAATTAATCAAACAGAATCAGATTGTATGAACCATGTGTGTGCCATGTGGTGTCAAAATTGGGTTTTGTTAAATTATTGTAAAATTTTGAAAGGAGTGTTTCATTTTGCAAAAGAGCTGAGGGGTTCTGCTACTTATGTGTGTGTGGATGTGTGAATTGTGGGTAGTGTTTTGACAAAACGAGCCTTGTTTTTAAAATTGTGCTTAAGCAATCATAAAAAACTAACAGTAAAGGCTTTCATATGTAATTTTATCTGTTTATGTTATAAATGCTTGAAAGTTAAATTATCTTCACTGTGCTTTTAGGTTCAGACGTTGTTGGAGTCCCAGTGGTCAAAGGTCTTATTCCTGCTGCATACTAAGGATTATTCTGACATGAATCAGGATGATCTGTTCTACATTCATTTGTTGCTGTTTGTTTTTTTTAGGCCACGTTCAGGCCTGTTCTAATTCTTGTGTTCAATTGTTCTACTAACATTGAAGGCATTTATATCTCATCGTTGAGGGTAAGTAAAGAGTTCTTGTTTTGCATGCTATACTTAAAGGTTTGGTATGTACATGATCTACAGAGTAAAAGAAGCACATGTCCAAAATGCAGAAGTACAGCAAAAGTACAAATATGTATTTAATTTGGACTAGAATGACGCATCCAATTTGATACATGAAGCTGTAGATTACTCATGCAATGTAGACTCAATAACATACCACACCCCTAATATTAGGGGAGCGCAGGGCACAACCTAACGCGGGGTTAGTTGTAACACGCACGTTTTAACACTTTCCACACATGCCTCACATGTTACAATGTACCCCACCTATGGGGCATGTTGTCACATTTCACTTCCATTCTTTCAGGGTAAATCAAGAAAAAACTATACACTGTATTAATGAAACAAAACCACATAATTGTACTAGACATGTGCAAATAATGTGGGAAAATATAAATACTCTGAACCCCAAGTGGATTTACACAAACTGAGAAAGTCAAAAAGCATTAAGTTGTGCCCCGCTCTCCCCTATAAAAAGTCTTGAAGTGTTCTATGGGTTTGCATGCATTTACATTACTACTTATTAACACATTTACTAATGGACAGTACTACAGGGTATTAGAATGAAATGAGATTTTTCTGTGTTAGGGAGGCGTAAACTACCAGCAACACTCTCAAAACCAGACCGGCCTGATGAATATAGTGCTACTGCATCTCCACGGCCAGGTTGGTACATGGACGTGTACACATGCCGACTCTACTGTAAGGATATGCCCGTTTCTGATAAGAGTTATGGTTTTTCACCAATTCCCTTCACTCCAGTGAGGGTTCCTTTGCCAGTACCTTCAGAGTTGCTTGAACTGGGGTTATCTACAAGCAAGACCACATCGCCTTTGAGACAAGTGCAGGAAACCGTGTTCTGTCAATGTAAGGACTTAATTTAACATAATTTTACTTAAATCAAATTTAAAACAGATTTAACATATTTAACAAATGTAATGCTCATCTATGACTAATGTCATCCTTGTCGTCCTGTAGCCCTCCTCCCAGTGACCTCTGCACAGTCTACAGCCTCTACTCCTCCCTCACGATCCCCTGCAGCTGCTGGCCAGTCTTTCTCGGGACTCCCTGGAGCCTCTACTCCTCCCACAGCACTCCCTGCAGCCTCTGCTGGGTACCCTACTAAGTTGGAGGAGAAGCATGCTGTTCCACCACTGCCAAGCTATGACCAGGATGTGAGCCGATGGCACTGCTCTCACCAGCAGAGAATCTGGATGAAAACAGAAATGGAAGCTTTGGGACTGTGGCCAGGCTCTAGACCGGTGAGACATCCAATGAACATGATCTCCTTGTGGCGTTACCCACCTCAGCCTGAGCTTATTGATGGTATCTATGAGCTGCCATCACCGAAATACTTTCAACTTCATCCATTCTTCATTTGGAAACCAGAGCACACCATTATGGAAAGAGTATGCAACAACTACACTCTGCCATGCCTGTACGGCTGTCCGAATCCCCACGTTGTCTCTTCAGGAGTTGGACGACCACGTGTCATTATTGGTACAAACAGCCAGTACTACATACTAGCCTCTCGGCTCAGCTGCAAAGTATGTAAAAAGTACTGGTTTGCAGACAAACCGCAATGGATGGACATGCTGCCAAGTCGGTTCTGCAACATTTTGCCAGCTTTTCTGACCCACAAGAAGGCCATATGTAAGACTGTGATGGATGAGTTGCGGCGCACAGCCAAGTCTCCCAATGATATGGCTAATCAGTTGAATGAGGCTCTCCACCTCAGGTATGAGCGTGCACACCTGGCTTACCTGTCAACTGTTAAGAATGTACTGGATGGAGACAGTGGACTTTATGGTCAACAGACCATCACAGGGGCATTAAGAGCAACAAATACTCCTGCTCCATTTGGTGGGTATGGTGATGTGGCCGGCTGGTTCGGAATAACAGTCTCACCCCACTACTTGGTTGACTGCCTCATTCAGGAGTACCATAGGCAAGAGAGCACACTCAATCTGCTCCTCCAGGGCCCATTTGGACAAGTCTTAAGGGCTGACCATACCCGCAAACTGGCTCCGAAGGTTGTGCTTGCATCAGGTACTATGTCATCCTATGCTGTAATGAATGAAAACTGGATGATCTTGTCCTGGGTGATGCTGCAATCTGAAAGTGATAAATCCCTGCAGCCAATGTATGAGGGGCTGTCTCGTCGCTACATTTTGGCAGGACTGCCAAAAGCCAACTACCAGTGGGTTGACAGGTAAGAACCAGCCATCACATTTTCCTTCTCACCTATATTATATGTGTAAAGTAAACAAAACATAGTATAGCAAATACATGTATCCTATGTATTTGAATGTTTAATATTTTAAATATACTTCTCTTTGTGTTTGAAACAGAGATTGCTGTGCTGCCTTCAGGATCCCAAACCCTGAGCCCCAGGAACACCTCCTTTGGGATTCTTGGAAGACCACTGAGGCTATAATGACTGCGGCAACCTCTGGGCATCTCATCAACACCTGTTCCTCCCGCGAAGAATATAACAGCGACATCAACATCAAGCTGGACTTGTTCCACTGCATGCGGCGATTCTCCAGAGAGTGTGTGTCAGAGCACCATCCACTGCACAGTGCTTTCTGCTAGTTTCTGTCAGCAGCTTTCAGTGTTGTGGACCAGACGGACCTACAGAGACTGAAGCAGGCTTATGTCTTCTGTGGGATAGTGCCTGCAAATCCAACAAAGCAGCACATCAGGGAGCACTGCCGCACCAGGGTCCCAAACCCCAAAGAGCTGCTGGAGAGAGTGGAGAGTGTTCTTCAAAAAATTTTTTGGAATGTGATCCTGATGGTGTGCCACTGTTCAAACCATCAATGTTGAAGGTGTGGAGGATTCAGCGAGTCCACATCCTCAGAGGCTGCCTGAGTGACCCAGAGGTTGCAGAGGGGATCCTCTATAGGCATGGTGGAACGGTCCAGCTGAACCATGTGAAGGGGGAGGCGGCAGCTGTACCCGTGTGGATCCCTGTGAGAGGCACCTCTCAGCAGGAGGGGTTCCATTTCCATCAAGGCAAGAAGGCAAGGCAAGGCAAGTTTATTTGTATAGCACATTTCATACACAGGGGCAATTCAAAGTGCTTTACAGAAATGAAGTTAAAATATTCATAAGTGAATAAAATAAAATTAAAAATATACATAGTATAACAGTTATAATAGGAATTAAAAGAAAATAAAAAATAAAGATGAAATCCCCTATCTGGGGTGGAAGAAAATGGAGAGTCAGGTTTACTTTAAAAATATTTGTCAGGTAACTGTGCGTTTAGACAGTACCCTTACAGACAAATCTTCTTGGCCTAACTTGAGGGCGTTCACTAGATGTTTTACCCGTCAGAGCAGATCTAAACGGGTCTTCCTCGCACTATCTAAGCACTTCTTCTCAACTAAATTGAGGATAACTATGTGGACTCGAACCACAATAACTGTTTAAGCGCTTCTTCTCAACTTAATTGTTGAGGATAACTATGTGGACTCGAACCACAATAACTGTTTTTAAGCGCTTCTTCTCAACTTAATTGTTGAAGATAACTATGTGGACTCGAACCACAATAACGGAGGGATTTCGATTTATCGCTCCCCCGTCTCTCGACCTCTTCCACCCAGGCAGCCTTAACAAAATAAAAAATAAAAAGTATAATTAAAACAGAAATAAAGTTAATAAAATAAAAAGTAAAATTAACACAGTAAAAGCATAAGATACGGTGCAATCAGTCGGACGTACAGTAGCACAGCTCATTCAGTAAATGCACAGCTGAACAGATGTGTTTTGAGTCTGGATTTGAAAGTGGCTATTGTTGGAGCACATCTGATCTGTTCAGGAAGCTGGTTCCAGCTGCGGCTGGCATAATAGCTAAAAGCAGACTCTCCTTGCTTTGAGTGAACCCTTGGTGTTTCTAATTGACTTGATCCTGATGATCTGAGTGATCTGTTGGGTTTGTATTTAATCAGCATGTCTGCAGTGTATTGAGGTCCTTGGTCATTGAGTGACTTATATACAAGTAATAGTACTTTAAAATCGATCCTAAATGTAACTGGAAGCCAGTGTAAAGACCTGAGGACTGGTGTGATATGGTCATATTTTCTGGTTCTGCTCAGGATCCTGGCAGCAGCGTTCTGTATGAGCTGCAGCTGTCTAATGGTCTTTTTGGGAAGGCCGGTGAGAAGACCATTACAATAGTCCACCCTGCTGGTGATAAAAGCATGAACGAGTTTCTCTAAGTCTTGCCTGGAAACAAGGCATCTAATTCTTGCAATATTTTTGAGATGATAGTAAGCTGATTTAGTTATTGCTTTGACATGACGACTGAAACTCAGGTCTGGCTCCAAAATCACACCAAGATTCCTGACTTGATTTTTTGATTTTAGACCTTTAGCCTCAAGATATGCGTTCACCTTGAGAATTTCATCTTTGTTTCCAAATGTAGTGATTTCAGTTTTGTCTTTGTTTAACTGAAGAAAGTTTTGGCACATCCAACTGTTAACTTCTTCAATGCATTTGCACAGAGAGTCAATGGGGTTGTAGTCATTAGGTGAAAGGGCTAAGTAGATCTGGGTGTCGTCAGCATAGCTGTGGTAAGCAATTTTGTTATTTTTCATTATTTGGCTCAGTGGGAGCATGTACAGGTTGAATAGGAGTGGTGCCAGAATTGACCCTTGTGGGACTCCGCATGTCATGGATGTCCACTCAGACTTATGTTCACCTATACTCACATAATAACCTCTCCCTTCTAAGTATGACCTGAACCATTTGAGGACCATTCCGGAAAGCCCAACCCAATTTTCTAGCCTGTCAAGAAGTATGTTGTGGTCAACAGTGTCGAATGCAGCACTGAGGTCGAGTAGTACCAGAATTGATGTTTTGCATGTATCTGTATTGAGACGAATATCATTTATTATCTTTATGAGCGCTGTCTCTGTGCTGTGATGCAGTCGGAAACCAGATTGAAAATTGTCAAAGTATTCGTTTGAGTTCAAGAATTTGTTCAGCTGACTGAAAACAACTTTTTCAATGATCTTGCCTATGAAGGGGAGATTTGAGATTGGTTTGTAGTTGCTCAGTATGGAGTTATCCAGATTTCTCTTTTTCAGGAGCGGCTTAACTACTGCGGTTTTAAGGGAGTTTGGAAAAGTCCCAGAAAGAAGTGAGGCGTTTACCACTTCTAGGAGATCTGCTTCTAGACAGTTAAACACACTTTTGAAAAAAGAAGTGGGGAGTGTGTCAAGGGCGCAGGTTGATGTTTTTAGGTGCTGTACCGTTTCTTCTAAAATTTTACCATCAATTGCTTCGAAATCAGTCATAGTTACTTTCTGAGGTTGTGGTCTGATCTGACTCACCCCAGAGCAACTCAAGGATGTGCTGATCGCATTTCTGATATTATTGATTTTCTCGGAGAAGAAGAAGGCAAACTCACTACATTTGCTGTCTGAGAGCATTTCATTGGGAATGTGACTCGGAGGGTTTGTTAGTCTCTCTACAGTCGCAAAAAGAGTGTGCGTGTTGTTTATGTTTCTGTTTATAATATTTGAAAAGAAGGTCTGTCTAGCTTTGCCTAGTTCCATATTGAAAGCACGAAGACTGTCTTTATAGATGTTGTAATGGACTACAAGTTTTGTCTTTCGCCACATGCGCTCATCTTTCCTGCATTGTCTTTTCATTAATTGCACTGCTGTTGAGTTTCTCCATGGTGCTTTTTGTTTGCCACTCTTTTTTCTGACTTTCACAGGAGCAATATCATCAATTACACTCTTAACTTTTGAGTTAAAAGAATCAAGGACTTCCGGTTTGGTAGAATGGCGTAGACACGCGTTAAGTCTCGCTCCTGCATAATTCGTCCCTAATCGCCTTAAAACCCCACTATTTATTCATATTTTAATACCAAGTGAACAACTTCTTTGCTACATATATATTGGCTTTGGATTATGGCAGCTAAATCATCGAAACAAGGCAAAAAGGATCAGAAAGCCGAGGTGTGCGGAGATGACGGTAAAGAGGTTAGTATGCCAGCTATCGCTAACCTTCTGGAGGAGCACCGGGCCGCTCTTTCTACGGACTTTAAAGCCGCCGTTTCTACACTCGAGGTAAAGCTAGACCAAATTCAAGCTACCGTGATGGATCACGCTTCGAAGATTGCTTCGCTCGAGACACATGCAAAATCACAGGATGAGCGCACACAGGCCTTGGAAACTACCTGTGCTATGCTTACAGAGAGCAACGTGAAATTGCTAGCCAAAGTTGTTGATCTCGAGTCCCACAGCCGTCGAAATAATATAAGAATTATTGGACTACCTGAATCCATTGAAGGACCCCGACCATCTGTCTTCTTCTCTGAGCTACTCGTGGAAGTGTTTGGGGATGGAGTCCTCGAATCCCCGCCAGAATGCGATAGAGCTCACCGGTCACTGTCCGATAAACTGAGGCCGGGGCAGAGGCCTAGGCCTGTTATCATCCGGCTGCATAAGTTTCAACAGAAGGAAAAGATCATCCGTGAGGCCAGAGCGAGGAGAGGAAAGCTTCACTACCGCGACACACCTATCGCTGTTTACGAAGACTATGCTCCGGAGGTGCTGGAACAACGTTCTAAGTACAGAGAGGTGCTGTCTGAACTTTACAATCTTGGCCTAAAACCAGCGCTGCTTTTCCCGGCCAGGCTCACCATCGTAACGAAGGACGGCGCTAGGAAAAGATTTGCATCGGTCGCTGAAGCCAAGGATTACGTTTCATCTATACGTCCTGATGCTGAGGTCTAAACGTGTAACGACGAATGGTCAGTAACTCATGGATAGATCGGCTGTTGACTCAAAAAGCAGCGATCGCTAAAGGCTTGGATTCCTGTACAGACTTAGGCGGGCTGTTGGCTATCGCTTGGCTGTTACAGCTGATCGTGTTATTGTTTTGTTAATTATAGATCTACAGATGCCTTCTGTTCGGCATTATAGAGGCGTTGTTTTATGTGCACCATTATGACCACTTAGTTCATTTTAGTTCTAAAGTGTGATGGCTGTATACTTATAGTTTTACTAACTATTTTCTCCCTCATCTTCCCGTGCTTACTACTATAACGTTACATACTTTGTTCCTCATACTTTGCAACTCATTTTTGTACATCCATTGCTCGTGAGAATGGTTTGTTTTTTAACTGTGACGCCTACAGTAGCTTAGGCTCAGTCATGCGGGATGTACAGTGCATACTAATAAGTGGATAACACAAATAAAAAAATGTTTGTGTAAATTTAAATTAATTTATTTTTTCTTCTAATCAGCACTTACGGTTTCTGTACTTATTTTGTTTCTTCTATTTTTGTTTGGTTTGTAAGTCACAGTTTGGACTAATTACAACCCTTCTCCTAAAGGATTTGACTTGCGCCTTCCTTAACACCACGTTTATCTGGTGCCTGTTAGACTGTGTTACAGGGGTGTCCACAGTATGTGACTGAAAATATGTGTGTGTATGTATATATATATATGTATGTGTATATTTTCTTTTTCTCTTTCATCAGGACTATGCTATGCTCTGCCCTGTTCACTTGTAATTTCCATTACAAAAAGGGGTTAGTGATTATAGGTGGTGGGAATGAGACGCTGGAAGTCTTGTATCGCTGTAAAGCGTTGAGCTGTGTTGCTCGGGTAATGTTTATAGTTTGGGGGATGTCCTTGAAGAGGCCACAAATGGGTTTTTTATTATTATTATTATTATTATTTTTTTTTTTTGGTTGTTGTTTCTCTCCTTTTTCTCCTCATTCATTGTTTACGGTTTCCTTTTCCTCTCTCTTCCTGCTACAGAAGGCTGTGCAGTTCCAAGTCACTTATTATGTATCGTTCTAGATGGCTACTGATACGTCAAAGATGGGTAAAGGTGTGCGTCTGATTTCATGGAATACTAAAGGAATGAATAAGGCTGTTAAGATTGGTAAGGTAATGACGCAGTTGCAACATTTGAAAGGGGATATTATATTTCTACAAGAAACTCATCTTAAAACTTCAGAAATCCAGCGCATCAAAAGGGCTTGGATGAGCCATGTATTTAACCCATGCTAGAGCTAGAGGGGCTGCTATTATTATTAGTAAGAATATATTGTTTGAGCCAGCACATATTATTGAAGATGTTAACGGCCATTATGTCATAGTATCGGGACTGCTGCAGAATTTTCCAGTAGTCCTAGTCTCTATCTATGCTCCTAATTGGGACGATGAGCAATTTTTCATCAACCTCTTCGCTAAAATACCAAACAGTGTCAACCATCACATACTGATGGGAGGCGACTTTAATCTGGTGCAAGACATAAGTCTCGATAGGTCGTCTTCTAAACAAATTAATTTATCTAATTCTGCTAAAGTATTGCTTAACTGCTCATCTCACTTTGGAATTTCAGACCCCTGGAGGTTTAAAAATCCCCAAAGTAAAGTTTTTTCCTTTTTTTTCCCCTCCGCACCGTACCTTTTCCCGGATTGACTTTTTTTTGATTGACAATAAACTGCTGCATCTGGTTACTGCTAGTGGCTACCACTCTATAGTTATTTCAGATCACGCCCCCACCTCGCTTGATATTAATCTTCCTCTTAGTGTTACCTCCCCACCACTATGGACATTTAGTTCTAATTTATTAGCGGATAATGAGTTTAAGGATTTTGTTGCCACTCAAATTAGTAACTACATTGAATTCAATGACACCCTTGAGGTCAAAAGTGGATTTATATGGGAAGCCCTTAAAGCCTTTGTTCGAGGTCAGATTATTTCTTTCACTTCGTGCCTTCGTAAGGCTGAAAGGGCCAAAAAGCAGGACATTTTAGACGCGATTTTCAAACTTGATGAAACATATGCCCTCTCTCCTTCTCCCGCTCTTTACAAAAAACGACTTCTTTTACAATCAGAATTCGATAGTTTGATGACGCATGTTGTAGAGAGACAACTGCGACAATCTAAACAGCGTTTTTTCGAACATGGTGATAAGGCAGGTAGACTTCTAGCCCAACAGGCCCGTGCGGCCAGTGCCTCTAGATTAATTCAGAGAATTATTTCACCTAGTGGCAATCTTACTACAGACCCGGCTAAAATCAATAGAGTTTTTTTTTTTTTTTATGTTAACCTCTATACTTCTGAGTACTCTTCAGTTTCGGCACCAATCCCTAACCCCTTAGATTCACTAACATACCCCAGAATTGACGAAGCTACGGCAAAAGAATTAGGCAGCCCCATTTCCTCCCTAGAAATCCAAGAAGCAATTAAATCAATGCAAAATGGGAAATCCCCAGGCCCTGATGGGTTTACAGTTGAATTTTACAAGGCGTATTCTACTTTATTAGCCCCAATTTTAGTAAGGATGTTCAATGATTCCTTTCTTGAAGGCCAATGTAGCAAAACCCAAGCTAGACAATGGTGAAGCGTACTGATGTTTCCAGAAGCCTTTATTTATGTTCAGCCGTCAGCCTTGGTTTGAAACACAAATATATCTTTCCTTTCTTACACCGTTTCTCCGTGAAACACCGTAAGAGCTACAGAACAGATAAATAACATAAAATTAGCTCTTATAATCATACACATTTCACAAAGTCCACATTAACCTTAAATACAACTTTCTGTGACATTACCTCTGTCAGTATTAACAATGCTAAAGGCTTATGTTAGCATGACTTCACGTTGAAACACGAGGGAACAATACAGTTAAACACTTCTTCACAGAAGAATAGATTAACACACACATATTACTGACATAAACATGAAACAAATCAAACACATAATACCTTGTTCCCGTTCCAGCTAGGTGCTTAAATATCCTCTTATTTATACGATTTCCGAGCGACATGTGATCTTCCTCCTTACTTCCTTGCATGCGTCTCAACAAAACCAATAATTCAGCCCTTTAGATGCAAAATTAACGATCCACTAGGAGGCGCCAAATTTACACTTTCCTTAGGATTAGTTACACTCCCACCAATCATGAGTGTATAATGGAACGGTATACAGTCTGCATTAGGCACGAATGATTTTAACTGAAAGTTGCCTTCCTTGAAGCCTGTATAAGAACAAAGATAACTTAGCTAAAGTTAGAAACTTAACTTGAACTATGCAATATTATGCACTATGGAGGGAGGGAGCAGATTTAGCTTGTCTCCAACAGCAGAACAAGCTTCTGGACTGGGCGCTCAACTTCGGACACCTTGTGAAGACGCTCCCCTTTCTTGCCAAGCTTACTGTCACCAAGCCGGATTTTAACTCTCCGTACAAGCCCATCTTTGTCGGTAGTGGTTTCTGAAACTCTACCCAATCTCCACTCGTTCCTGTGCACATCCTCTTCCTTCATGATTACAACATCTCCAACTTGTAAATTTCTTCTTGGAGCATGCCAGCGCTGTCTGAGAGCTATGTTGACAAGGTATTCCTTTCGCCAGCGACTCCAAAACTGTTCTGCGAGGTATTGAACTTGTCTCCACCTTTTCCTGCCATACACATCTTCTCTGACGAATTTACCTGGGGGAGGCAAGGCCTGAACAGATTTCATTGTCAGAAGATGATTTGGGGTGAGTGGTTCGAGGCTATGAGGGTCACTGAGGTTGTCAACAGTCAAAGGACGACTTTTGACTATAGCCATAGCCTCATAGAAAAAGGCCCGTAGCGAAGCATCATTTAGTCTTCCAGAGGAAAGAACAAGAGTGGACCTTAGAACGTTTCTCACTGTTCTTATTTGCCTTTCCCACACCCCTCCTGCATGACTAGAATAGGGAGCGTTCATGATGAAGTCGCACTGCTTCTCTGCAAGAAATACAGCCAGACGATCTGCGTCAACTTCCTTTAGAGCTTCTCTGAGCTCATTTTTGGCTCCGACGAAATTGCTTCCTTGATCAGATTTGATCTGACGAACAGCACCACGTATGGCGATGAAACATCGAAGGCCATTTATGAAGGCATCTGTCGACATGTTTTCAAGAGTCTCAATATGAACAGCACGAGAGCTAAGGCAAGTGAAAAGAAGGCCGTACCTCTTGTTCTCCTTTCTTCCTTGTTTTGTAAGGACTGGCCCGAAGCAGTCCATGCCACAGAAAGTGAAGGGAGGTGATGGTTCCAACCGTTCAGGGGGTAGATCGGCCATCTTTTGCTCTTCCATAGGTTTGCGCTGCCGTCTACAGGTGACACATTGATGAATGTAGGATGCGACTGCCCGGTTGATTCCTGTAATCCAGTAGCCGCTGCGCCTTATTTCATTAATGGTAAGACCTTTACCTTGATGTTTCATCTTTTCGTGGTGATAGGCAATAATCATCCTTGTGATGTGATGATCTTTGGGAATGATTGCAGGATGCTTGATGAAGTTGGGAAGAGAGGAGTTGCACAGCCTCCCTCCCACCCTGAGGACGCCGTCATTGTGGAGAAAAGCATCAAGAGCGTGTAACGGATTGCGAGTTGGTAGGGGGATCCCTTTGCTCAGCAGTTTCAACTCTTCTTGGTACACATTTTTCTGCAGATCTTTGATTAGGCGATGTTCTGCCTCTTCTCGTTCTGTTACAGTGGTGAGACTGTTTGATCTGTTCTTGCTTATGCGCCTGAGAATGCGTGCAACTGCTCGCGTAGCTAGCGACCAAGAAGAGAACTTGGACAAGCGATCAACGAGGCTCACGCGTTCAGTGGTTTTTGTACTGAGCGCTAGAACACTCTTGACCTCTGGATCTCCGATGGTTAACTCTGGTGCTTCATCTGTAGTCAGCTTTATTTCCTTGTCCCATAAAAACCTGGGCCCAGTGAGCCAGGTAGATGACAAAAGCTCGCTGGCAGTTAAGCCCCTAGAAGCATGGTCAGCAGGATTCTCATTTGTTGGGACATATCGCCACTGTTGTGGGACTGAGCTGAGCTGAATCTTCTGAACACGGTTAGCCACAAACGTGTGAAATCGTCGTGCTTCGTTTCTTATATAACCTAAGACCACTTTAGAGTCGGTCCAGAAGAACTCCTCAGCGTTAATACATCCCAATTCCTCCTTGAGCATGTTGCTTATCTTCACTGAAACGACTGCTGCTGTCAATTCTAATCTGGGGATGGTTGTAATCTTGGTTGGAGAGACACGTGATTTTCCTGCAACGAAGGCACAATGAATGTCTCCCTCTTCATTTTGAAGTCGCAGGTATGAACACTGACCGTAACCCTTCATACTGGCATCAGAGAAGTGATGCAGCTCTGTCTTTGAGACCTTTCCAAATCCAGCAGGTGAGTAGGTACGGGATATGGTGAAGTTATCCAAGTGGGCTAGATCACTTCTCCATTGTTCCCATTTCGGGCGAAGCTCGTCAGTGAGAGGATCATCCCAGCCAGTGCCCCGTCTACATATCTCCTGAAGAATGATCTTTGCTTTAAGGGCGACTGGTGCCACAAACCCAAGAGGATCGTACAAAGAAGCCACTGTAGATAAAATACCACGTCGTGTTGCAGGCTGCTCCTTGAGGCTGACGTTAAGCTTGAAGCGGTCAGACTCCACATCCCATTGAATCCCGAGAGCTCTCTCTAGTGGCAAATCATCAAAAGCGAGGTCCATATCCTTCACGTTGGTTGCTCATTCGGAGGGTGGTATACTCTCTAGTACCTCTCTGTTGTTAGACACAAACTTATGTAGTCGTAGACCACCCGAGGCGCAGAGTTCGCGAGCTTCCCTGGCAAGCTGAATAGCATCTTCAGTGTTTTCAACACTTACGAGACCATCGTCTACATAAAAGTCCCTCATAACAAATTTCGAGCCTTGAGTGTAGATGTCGCGATTCTCCTTAGCTAGATGTTTCATCCCATAGTTTGCACATCCCGGAGAGGAAGTTGCACCGAACAGATGCACTTTCATGCGAAACTCGCTGGGCTGTGACTTCAAGTCTCCTTGCTTCCACCAAAGAAAGCGCAGGTAGTTGCGATCAGCTTCGTTCACATGAAACTGATGGAACATCTTCTGAATGTCGCACATCAATGCAACGGGGTGCTTTCGGAAACGGATGAGAACTCCACTTAAGTTGTTCAACATGTCAGGCCCAGAGAGAAGGTGATCATTCAAGCTTGTTCCTTTATATCTGGCTGAGCAATCAAACACTACACGAAGTTTATCTGGCTTCTTCGCATGATGCACACCATGATGGGGAATGTACCATTTCTCACCTTCTCTTCCACCGTCCTTAACCTGCTCAGCATCTCCATTTCCGATGACTTCCTCCATGTACTCAACATAATGCTCCTTATACCTCTCATCCCGTTGCAGTTTCCTTTTAAGGTGAAGGAGGCGTGTCATAGCTGAGCCTTTGTTGTCAGGCAAGCTGGGTCTGGTTTTGAAGGGCAGAGGCATTTCATAATGGCCATGTATATTTTTCCTTATTCCCTCATCCAGTATGTTGAGGAATGTGATGTCGTCTTGTGACACAATTTTGCTGTCGTCACTGCCATCTTTGAAATCAGACTCTAAAATGCGAATGACGTCGGTAGGAGTTACCGGAGGTAGCACCTTAACTGTAATTCTGTGACACAGATGAAGTGTGTTCAATGCATCATAGGTTTGTAATGACCGCCCTACAATACTCCATCCTAAATCCGTCCTTACAGCGTAGGGTTCATCGTCATCTCCTAAAAGGACTTGTCTTGGTGCCATAGCTCTTGAGCAGTTGTAGCCGATCAAAAGGCCTACTACACAGTCCTTCAGTGGTTGGATTTCATTCACTATCTCTGCAAGATGACTCCATTGTTTAGCCGTCTCACAAGTGGGAATGTGAGAGCGGTTAACAGGTATGCAATCCTTCGTATAGGTAACTGGAAGATCTACTTGAATTGCAGAACTATATCCTCTAACACGAAGGCCAGAAACACTTTCGCTTGTGAGAACTGTATCCTTACCACTCATAGTCGTCAACTTCAGTTTCACTGGATACTTGTCAGCATTAAGACCATCACTTACTTCTTGGTCAATAAACGTAGTATCGCTTTGAGTGTCAAGTAGCGCATAGACAAGTTTCTCAGTAGTTGGATCATTTTTAGATGAAACCCAGACTGGTATCACCATGGATGTGTTGGATGAGCCTTCACCTGCTACACTGAGTGCCATTGCAGCAGCACCTCGATTTGTCTCTGGTTTTGTTGTAGACCTTTCTCTTTTATAGTTGTCATCATGCAGGACTGTAGGATGCTTTCCTTTACAGTGGTCACAGAAATGACGATGACGGCATTCTCTCACGCTGTGGCCAGGTTTCAGGCATCCATAGCAGAGTTTCATCTCCTTTATGTAGTTGCGTCGCTCAACCAACACCATCTCAGTGAACTTGGAGCATGAATGAAGCTGGTGTCTATTATCTTGACAAAGGATACACAAAGTCTTAACCTTTCTCTGTTCTGACTTGTGGTTTTCATTTTTAGTGACTGTTTGAGTGGTAAAAACACTGGCCTTGTTTTTCTTCACGTCTCTGAGATTTCTCTTCTCAGTGCTAGAATCTGATGAACGAAGGGCATGAAACGACGTAATGGGATTGCAAGCAATCTCAGCTTCAGTTGCCGTGAATCTAGCAAACTCCTTGAAACTTGGGAATTCTTGATTTTCATTTAGGCTTTGCGTGACTTGTCGGTTCCAGCGTAAAGCTGCCCAGTCAGGTAGTTTGTGAACGAGCTTCTGATTTTCTTCACAGTCATTTAATATGTCGAGACCCTTGACATGAGGCATGGCATCTTGACAAGCAATCAGAAAATCTGAGAAGCGTCTCAGTCCTTCAGCATCCTTTGATGGAATTCTCGGCCAGTTGGTGAGCTTCTCTCTGAATGCTCTCTGAATGGCGAATGGCTGGCCAAAGCGACGATTTAGTTTGTCCCAGGCGTCTTGGTAGGCGTCATTGTCATTTCGGTAGAAGTTGCCATCTAAAACCTGCCGTGCTGGGCCACCAACATATTTTTTCAGGTAGTATAGTTTTTCAGCTGGTGTGATTGCCCTTTGGTCAATAAGTGAGGTGAATGCTGCCTTCCATTCAATGAATTGTATGGGATCACCATTGAAAACAAATGGTTCAGGAACAGGAAGCCTATTTAAGACCATGTTGTCTTGAAGGATCTGAGCGAGAGAGGGAATGTCTGTATAACGGGGCGATGCAACTTGTGAGAGGGGTACTGTAGTTACAGACACATTCTTTGCTTCCATGTTCCTTTCCCCTTTAACATAGTTAGCATCCTTGTGTTCTGTCTCCTTATCGTAGATCCTCAACTTGGCTTGAGCTGCCCTTATCTCTTTCTCCGCCTGCAATCGCTCCAACTCACGCTTTTGTGCCTCTAGAACTTTGCGTTGTTGTTCCTCTAACTCCCTTATGGATTCCTTTTTCCTTTCCTCCTCTAGCAGCATCTGATAATTTGCTTCCTTTACTGCTAGTTCAGCTGCTGCATCCGCGCGTTTTGCTGACATGGATGTAGTTATGCTGCTGTCAGACTGGCTGTGACTTATCAAAGAAGCTGCAGATCCATAGACAGACTTTGCATAGTCATGGCGGAGCAGTTCATGAAGGCGGCGTCTTTCCTGCTGCTCATTAAACTCGCTTTCATCATCTATAGCCCTGTTATAGGCAATGTTGGTGATTTCTGTGGTCACCGATTCACACGTATCAACTCTTCTTCTTATGTCGGTGGAAGGTGTGGTGAGATTTCGAATTTCATAATAAATTTTCATTATGTCTTCTTTATCTTTCTTAAGCTCTTCAATGAGAGGCCAGAGCTGACTCTCTGACATATAAGTCTTTAGCTGATCTCTTGCCTTGCGTGTGTGGAGCTTCCACTGCTCGTACATGGCATACAGCCTTTTCTCTTTTTTCTTGGCCTCTTCATATTGATGCGCGCGCATCTTCTCTGTAGGATGGCGTGTGCGTTCAGAGCGTCTAGGACCTTCAAGAGCATTATCATCCTCATTAAACTGCTCCTTTAGGTCAGTTGGACTTTGTTGTTTAGCTTCATTTGTTTCCTTCAGACACAGCCTCTCTGATGAGTCTACCATTGTCTGGACTTCACTTTGTAAATCTTCATGCTGATAATCAGCCATCTGCTCCTCCACCTCCTTCTCATTACCTGACTCTGACATTATCACCTAAAATGTTCTCTCTATTTAAATGTAACTCTAATGGCGGAAGAAGACCCCTTAGCAGATATGATTAAGCCCTTGTTATGAACAGCATAAACATAAAATATCAGAACATTAGTGTAAAAAATAGCTAGCAAATATGCATTTACATATAAACACTCAAATAACTGCAAATGTCACTGAAAATACCACAATAAACAAAGTTATATAAGTTCTTAAATCCAAAGAGCGAGAAATGTAAATGTGAGCCTCAATAAACACAGTTAACGAAGTTGATAAGTGCAAAGTCCAAAATAAAATGCATATATGTCCTTGTGGATGCGTGCAGGCATGAGTGTAGACGCAACCACAATTTTTGTTGCTCTCCTTGCTGAGCCGGTGCGTATTAAATGTTCAGTCCAAGAAGCAATTCATCCGTTGCTCGCCTTATTGCTGCACTATAGACTGTATAATAATGGGTTAATACTCACAGTCCTTCTTCAATGTCTGTGAGTATGGCTGTACTCGACCATTGCACCGATTCCGTGAGACCGCTGTCCAAAGTAGGTCAAGCACGAGGCGTGAGGATGTCAGCTTGATGGGTTAATGCTGACACCTTGTGGCGATGTAGCGGAAGCTGTAGCCGGCGCCGTGAAGACCCTCCGTGGCCCGTCGTAGACAACAAGTCGTTGGTATCGATGCGGGTAAAGCTCTTACTGTAGCAAAACCCAAGCTAGACAATGGTGAAGCGTACTGATGTTTCCAGAAGCCTTTATTTATGTTCAGCCGTCAGCCTTGGTTTGAAACACAAATATATCTTTCCTTTCTTACACCGTTTCTCCGTGAAACACCGTAAGAGCTACAGAACAGATAAATAACATAAAATTAGCTCTTATAATCATACACATTTCACAAAGTCCACATTAACCTTAAATACAACTTTCTGTGACATTACCTCTGTCAGTATTAACAATGCTAAAGGCTTATGTTAGCATGACTTCACGTTGAAACACGAGGGAACAATACAGTTAAACACTTCTTCACAGAAGAATAGATTAACACACACATATTACTGACATAAACATGAAACAAATCAAACACATAATACCTTGTTCCCGTTCCAGCTAGGTGCTTAAATATCCTCTTATTTATACGATTTCCGAGCGACATGTGATCTTCCTCCTTACTTCCTTGCATGCGTCTCAACAAAACCAATAATTCAGCCCTTTAGATGCAAAATTAACGATCCACTAGGAGGCGCCAAATTTACACTTTCCTTAGGATTAGTTACAGCCAACTCCCAGCGACTCTATATATGGCTTCTATATCTTTGCTGTTAAAGAAAGACAGGGATCCCACTTCTTGCGATAACTATAGACCGATTTCTCTGTTAAACGTAGACTTTAAGATACTTGCCAAAATTCTTTCTCTCCGCCTCCAAAATGTAATGCCATTCATAATTCCGTTAGATCAAACAGGCTTTACATTGGATAGACATTCTTTCTTTAATACTCGGAGATTACTCAACACTATTTTCTCTCCCTCATCCAATACCCCTGAAGTCATAGTTTCATTGGATGCAGAGAAAGCTTTCGACAGGGTTGAGTGGGAATACCTGTTCTTTGCATTAGGAAAATTCGGATTTGACCCCAAATTCATTTCTTGGATTCGACTCTTGTATGCTTTCCCAGCTGCATCGGTGCATACCAATGGAGTCCGTTCACCACCTTTTTTGCTCCAACGGGGGACACGTCAAGGTTGCCCGCTCTCACCCTTACTGTTCAATATAGCTATTGAACCCTTGGCAATTTGGCTTCGCAGCCACAATGCATTTAAAGGCATCACACGCCATGGTCGGGTACATAAACTGTCTCTTTATGCAGACGATTTGTTACTGTATGTCTCTGACCCCATAGTTTCTCTCCCCCCTATACTATCCATTCTGGATCAGTTTGGCTGTCTATCAGGGTACAAGTTAAATTTCCAAAAAAGCGAGTTATTTTTCGTTAACCAATTGACTAAATCTCTTCCTCATTCTTCATTCCCCTTTAGATTGGCCTTGGATGGGTTTAAATATCTGGGGATATTTATCACTAGTTCGCTTAAAGACTTGTTTTTTAAGAATTTTATGCCACTTTTGGACAAATGCAAGTCGGACTTTGCTAGGTGGAGTTCCCTTTCCCTTTCTGTAATAGGTCGTGCAAATCTTATTAAAATGATTATCCTGCCAAAGTTCTTGTACCTTTTTCAGCATGTCCCAGTCTGCATTAGTAAATCTTTTGTCACTAATTTAGATCAGCAATTGAACGGATTCCTTTGGAATAATAAGCCACCTCGCATCAGGAAATCAGTTCTCCAACTTCCCAAATCTGAAGGGGGTTTAGCGCTTCCAAATTTTCGATACTACTTTTGGGCATGTAACATTAATAAATTACTTTACTGGGTTGGCCTTAAAGGATGTGCCTCTAGCCCACCGTGGGTGCAGATAGAGACAGCTTCCTCTCGTTCTATAATTTCTAATATCTACTCCCAGCTTCCCCTTGGGGTACACAAAATTTCAAGCAACCCAATAGTTATCAATACTATTAAGATTTGGCTTCAATTCAGGAAACAATTCGGTCTACACAAAGCCTCAATTCATATGCCAATCTCAAATAATCATTTATTTTCCCCGTCCCTCTCAGACAGCGTCTTCGATATTTGGGCAGCTAAGGGCCTTTCTACCCTTTCTGAATGACTTGTATGAAAACCGCGTGTTCTCCTCTTTTTCTTCCTTATCAGCTAAATTCAATCTTCCTAATAGCCATCTGTTTCGTTTTTTCCAAGTAAGGCACTTTATTCAAAAGTTGTTTCCCCATTACCCCAATCGCCCACCCGAATCTGAACTTGATTTATTCCTCTCCCTCGACCCTGGTCAAAAACGGATGATATCTACCATCTATGGTAGAGTAATCTCCCTAACCCCATCTCCAATTGATTCCCTTAAGCAAACCTGGAAGCTGGATTTGGGCTTTGACATTTCTGATGACCAGTGGAAAAACATACTTGGTTTAGTTCATTCTTCGTCTATTTGTGCTAGACACGCCCTAATACAATGTAAAGTGCTCCACAGAGCCCATTTTACTAATGCCAAATTGGCTAAAATGTTTCCTAACAGAAGTGATGCCTGTAACCGATGCTGACAATCCCCAGCTGATCATCTTCACATGTTCTGGTCTTGTCCGATGCTAACGGACTATTGGTCTGATATTTTCAGAACTCTTTCACATGCCCTTAATACTACCATTGCCCCTAACTCTTTGACTGTTCTGTTTGGACTTTCCCCAAACTCGGTTATACCGGTCACTGCACACCGCGTCATTGCCTTTACCACTTTGTTGGCCAGACGTGCCATCCTCTTTAAATGGAGGCATGCCTCGCCTCCATCGCACGATGACTGGATAAAGAAGGTTTTGCAATGCATCCACCTTGAAAAAATAAGGCATTCTCTCAAAGGGTCACTGAGATCCTTTTATAATACGTGGAGCCCTGTATTGGCTGCTATTGAGGACCTTACTGTGACGTCAGGACAGCCTGTTTAGACTGCTATGTGGGGAAGAGACTTTTCTTCTTTTTAATTATTATTATTATTAAAAACAATTATGTATACACTATCTATCTATTTACCTTTTTTTATTTTATTTTATTAATTTTTTTATTTTTCATCTTTAAAAAGAGCAGCTAAACCTCCCCCTCTCTTAACCGTTCTGCAGACACTCATAAAAGTAAAGTTAGGAGGGGCTGTTTCATTGAGGACTGTTGCACTGCAGCTGTCTTCTAGCCACGTTTCATTTAGAAGCAAAAAATCTAGGTTGTTTGTGGTTATTAAGTCGTTGACTAGAAATGATTTGTTTTTAATGGAACGGATGTTTAAAAGTGCTAACTTAATAGTATTAATTTTAATTTTTTCCCCCACAGCAATCTTAGTTTGACAAGGAACAGGCCGCAGATTAGATGGGTTTGCCATACGGCCTGAGAAGGTCTTAGTCTTTCTATCACGTAACAGAACAGAAATAGGGACAGAGACAGGCACAATGGGTTCCCGCTTGTTTTGTAAACATTTGATAAGGTTGCTGTTGAAGTTGCGAGGACCCAGAACACGTCACTGAGAGCTGGTATCAGTTGTTTTTGGTGCAGATGGAGGAGGGTGTGTGCCCTGGCGTTGTGATCGGAGAAATCTCACAGGAGGAGGGGCAGAGCTAGCTGGGCCCACAGTCTTTAGTGGTCTTGGGGATCGACGCAGAAACAGGGATGCTGTAGAGAGGAATAACATGTCTGGTGAGGGGGGCTGTTTCTCTGGTGTTACCGGAGGCTGCAATATGTTATCGTCCAGTTCATGGAGTGACTTAGACATTTCTTCCAGCTTGTTTCTCAGACCACACATAAGGTGTAAGAGTTCACCAGTCTCACCCCCGATGGTTCCCATTTTTACCAGTGCCTCCACAGACTCCACAGTCTGGGCTGAGATGTTACTGTTTAGTGCCTCGATCTGTGTCACTTGGAGCAGTTCTAATCCGTCGCAGTGTGTCTGTGGTGAACCCTGAGGGTGGGGCTCAGATGGCAGTGTGTCCATGAGAAGTGGTTGTTGTGGCTGCATGGTGTTATCATTGTCCTTGTGGGGTGTATCAACCGCATATCCATTCAGATGCCTGTGATCGTCCATACTCTGTACTGGAGTGTGTGAGCCATCCAGGTTGAGTGTGTTAGCACACACAGCTGAAGGATGATGAATGGAAAAATAAATATTGTCCTTTAGCACTCTTGCACCGAGTTTGTTTGGGTGGAGGCCATTTGATGTAAACAGTTGTCTCTGACTCCAGAAGAGATTAAAGTTGTCGATAAAGTTCACTCCCTTCATGTTGCAGGTTTTTTGCAGCCATGTATTAAGCCCAAGTAGCCGTGAGAACCTATTTGTTCCTCTTGCTGGAAGTGGTCCACTGATGAACGGCTGAACTTTCAGTTTTCTTAGTGTTTCAAAAAGTTCATTGAAATCCCTCTTAAGGAGTTCTGACTGCTCTCTCTGAATATCGTTCTTCCCCACATGAATGATAAGTCGATTTGCAGTCTTATGTTTCATCAGAATGTTCTTAAGTTCCCTGTTGACATCAGAAACTGTTGCTTGTGGAAGGCAGCATGTGGTATTATCCCTGCTGCTAATGTTTCTGACTGTGGAGTCCCCCACTATCAGAGTCCTGGGCTCGGCTGCCCTCTGAGCTGAGGGCCGCTGTCTGCTCGAACTTGAGCGCCTGTTAGCATCAGTGTTAGCTACGGGCTGATTCGATCTGTGTTCAGTCACATTCATCACGTTTGGGGATTCCTCACCCACATTCATTAACACTTCAAATCTGTTTTCAAGATGTATATTTGGTGTTATTAAACAAGTGTTTGTAATCCTTGTGTCTGGGGTAGAGCATGCTACTGCGGCAATATGTGATGCTCGTGACAATCTGATGTCTCGAGTGCCTTTGGGTCTCGCTCCCTGTTTGTGCCATCGATTAGTGTGTTGATCAGTTACTTGTTTCTCTAGCTGTTGAGTAGCACTACATTTATGGGACTCACCGACAGTGTGAAGACCACGTTCATGATGAAGCTCTGCTGTGTGATTCGTCTGGTTGGATGGTTCCGTAAATAACTTTGTTTCAAGAACTGCAATCCTTTGTGAAAGTCTGTGGCAGTTTGTGCAGCAAGTAGATTCTAGAAGAGGCATTTTCTTATCCTTTTGAATGTAGGCAGCTGTGTTTTCCCTTCTCCGGAATGTAAGCTGAAGGCAGTGGGAGGCTGGTCGGTTGAAATATTCCGCTTTTTGTTTATTAATCCAGTAACAGAGTTTCTAATTTTATCATTGGACTCAAGCTTTGTCGTTTGAGCACTGTGCTGATTTGCTGAAGTTGAAATTATGAGATAAAATATTGAAGCGATAGAGCAAAAGCGCGGAGCAGTAAGCAAGAGCGTCCGAACAGTAGCGAAGCAGGAAGAGGAAGCGAGATGGGTCACAGGCACTCAGGTATCCACAGAACTTTTCCAGGCGCGCCACTCCAATCATGCCCTATGATTGGAGTGGCTCGTTGGAATTTCCAGCGCCTTGTGGACCTGAAGCAGCCTGGAGTGAAGCTGCCTGCAGTTTTTGATCCTGTGCTGATCATGGAACTGAACAAGCTCTCAGACATGGTGACCGGTCAAGCCAAGTACCCTGCCTTACTTGTCTCACAGACAGACACCAGAGAAAGGTTTGGACTGCAGTATGTGGAGCCTGGTTGTCGTCCTGTACCCCTGGACTGGGACAAGCACAAGTCCCAGAAGGTACATGTTGCAGGGGAGGGAGAGCATCAGTCCTCAGAGCCGTCTACTCTCAGTGAGAGATTCCCACCTGATGACCCACCTGAGGAGGTGAGGGAGGACCACTTTGCTCAGGTAAACTTGACTGTTGTATGTACGAATATACTCACTCACTAAAACACAAAATGTAACTATGTAATCACTGATTTTATCCCAAATGAATTACCCTATGCTCCAGGATGACATCTTTGGTGTGGCTCCTCTTGGCTCACAAACAATGATCCAGCCTGAACAGCCCACCAAAGTAAAAGGTAATTCAACTCATCCCTTAATTATTCCTTATTTATATGAAAACTACAGCTATTTCAGAGATAAAAGTGAAAATGATTTATTCTTTTCTGCTCTTTTTCCCTCTCCTTTAGATGATATGACACCACCACTGCCCTTTGCTCCCTCTCCGCGAGCTGCTCGCACAGGTCCCATCAAGGCAGGCGGCCTACTTTTTGTCCTGGACCACTTTCGGTGGACACAGCCCATGAGGGATTGCATTGATGGCCTTCTGGCAAAGTACCACGGGCAGAAAGACCTTCTCATCCAGGTGGATGCAGAGTATGCTGCCCTTGTGCAGGCTGCCTCCGGGGATCCCAATAGCCTCTTACACCCCACCACAAAACAGCATATCTCACGTTATGTAAAACACCTGGCCAAGATGACAAATACAAGTTCATCCCTGAACACCAGTCCAGAGAAACTCTTGGAGACCCAGCAGCTGTGGCATCAGCTCACAGAAGGTAGTGAAACTGTAAGTGTTCCAGTGGTAACCCTCCCACCTGCCCCAGTGAACCCACCCAGTAATAAGCCCCAGGAGTCTCTGCTAACTAAGGGTGAGATTGAACAAATGGTGAAAGAGCTTGTGGAGAAGCAGCAGCAAAAGCAACTGCAACAGCAGCCTGTTACAAAGAGGACACGGAACTGTCTTGCTTGTGGACAACCAAAGTCACGTTACCTTGGTGATGGCTCCTCCATTCATTTCTTTTATCAGTCTGGGAACGTGAAGTACTTTTACTGCTCTACAAAGGTATACCAGATGTATGCAGCGGAAGGCCTAACCAATCCTAGAATGCCGTTTGCTGACTTTGCTGAATTGCCTTTTTTTAATCGAGAGCTACAGGCTGTAAAGCAGCGTTCTGCAGAGGCAAGAAAGGTAATGGAGGAGCGGGGAAAGAGAAAGGCCATGGAGCAGGTCGTCCTACTGGTCGTCTCTGTAGGTTCTGTCACAAGCCACTCAAACAAGGTCCAGAGAGTCCACACACACATACTGGGTTCCCTGGTGTGGCAGGGAAATATGTCTATTGTCCTGCCAAAGTGTTTTCCCTATATAGGACACAGGGGATGACTCACGAGATGACTTGGGGAGAGTTCTGTCAGTCTTCCTTTTATGAGGCTG